>JAMXBB010000011.1:99306136-99827449 GCA_024138015.1 Lumnitzera littorea | reverse complement strand
TTTAAAATTCATCATTTTGTCTTGTATTTCCCAACATATTTTAAGGAAAAGAAAGCAAGTACAGGTACTACACTACAGCAAAGCAAATGAGACAGTCACATGGGCCCGCATATATAAAACTGAGTAAAAGGCAAGTGGTCCTAAAGGCATACCAATACCATAAAGGAAAAACAGATACCCCAAAAACATGAAAGAGGAAATTTATTTTGTACGTGTATATATATAATGGACAAATAATCCGTGTAGTTTTTAAAACATCTACCACCATTATTTTAATTAAAATTTTATTAATATTTATATATTATATATATAATTACATAAAACATTCGTTGATAATATATATGTTACCTATAAGTAATAATCATATTAGATATATAGCAGCAATAGTGAACAACTTTAAAAAATTACTATTAGTATTTTATAAATTTACTATACATCTAAATATAATTGATGTATATACACAAGGTCGATGAAGTTTTTAAGGTTTCGTTTCTTATTTTGATAAAATTAATACTTTTGAATATACAGTTTAGAAGTATAAATTTAAAAGAATATAAATTAAGATTAAGATTATAAAAAAAAAATTCATATATATACAGAATATATATATATATATATATAGTTGCTGAGCACTACTTACTTTTACATTATACTTGAAGTACTAATTTCGTGTCGCGACTCTCCTTTTTCAAAGCCGAAGGGGAGAAGAAAAAAAAAAAAAAAAAGAGAAAACGCGGTCTTCACTCTCAATTCTTATTCCCAATTCCCACCACCAGCCCCAACACCCAATGAAGCCCTCACTCCACTCCACCGCCGCCGCCGCCGTCGTCGTCTTTCCAAGACCGCTCTCCATCCCCTCCTTCCTTCAGGATCAGGAACAACACTCATGCTAAACGCCGCCGCCACGTGGCTCCGGGATCAGCCACGGAGCATCCGTTGTGTTCTCCTCATTTTCTGCTCTCCATTGCTGATCCCTCTCCTCTGTGTTACCTTTCCTTTCCTATGCGCGGCGGAGGCGTGCTTTCGGCTGTGCTGCAAGAAGAGAAGGAAACAGGCCAGGGATGAGGATAGCTGTAGGCTGTGGCGTTGCGAAGAAGGACGATGTACGGAAGAAGATAGAGAACGAGAAGAAGAAGGAGAAGGAGGAGAAGAAGAAGAAGAAGAAGAAGAATTAGGGTTGCTGCAAAGGTACCTGGAAGATCAGTTGAGACTTGCTGGATCTGTTTATGAATGTGGAGACTATGATTATAGCGATGATGCCACACCTCTTTTAAGTTAAGATTAATCCATTGTTTTGGTATCGATTTAACACCTCGAAGATGAATTCGATACAAAACAGATAAAAGATAAAAAGATGTTACAAGGACTTACAATAGGGTTGGGATTTCTTGGGTATTTTCTTCTTATTCTTCTTTTTTTTTTTTAATTTGAGTAAATTGTGCTAACTTCATTTGTGTAAACTTATCTTTAATGTATAATAGAATCCTTCATCTTTTTTTTTTTTTTTTTCACTTAAATGTCTAATAATTATGTTTTTAATAGATCATTATATTGATATCAACTAATTATATTTAATTTTCTATTCGAATAATTCTAAACAAAAAAACAAATAATATTCATCCTTGATGTAATTTATTCATTTATTTTTAAATTATATGTTTACTATACATCATTATCATGGATGAGAACCTGAGACATTTGACTTTCAGGTGAAAGTCACGTCTGCTTCCCGCGTAAGTTTTCTAGGTGGTTGTTGTCGTAGTAATTATTTTTGGTTGGACGATATATGTAACGGAATGGAATGTGGGTGTGAATGTCCACTCGAATAACCATTGCATTGGAAGTCACTTCACTTCGCTCCAACAATCGGGGAAGACGATAAAGCTAAAGAAACTTCGTAGACTCACATTTGGAAAGTACATATAAATTATTTAATTTTAGATACATACAAATAAATAAATAAATAAATATATATATATATATATTAACACACCGAATGAGATTTTATAACCACTCGTGTAATAAATTGTTCTAGTTTGATGAGCAATATTTTTAATTTTCATTCGTTCTTATTTGTTTCAAACTTTTTTTTTTTATTATTATTATTATCGATGGAATTCATTTAAAATTTTAAGATTATACATTTTTAAGAGCACTTTCACAATGGATAGTTACAGCTAAACCTGTACAAGGATAAATTCTAAATTATAAACATACTCAAAACTAGTCCAATCTGAATGAGGAAGATGCAAAAGCCATTCAAGCCCCTTCCACATGTAATCCAAGCTTCAAAATTGCACAGAAACATGAACTTACCAATTCTTTCAAGCATTCGATCGATCCGTACTGGCTTTCAAATTATTCACCAAGAAATTAAATTGCAAGTGCCATAAAACGCTGCTGAAAATATTAGAGAAAGCTGAAGCCTGCAAATGAAGGACAAGTAACAGAGCAGATGATCCAAAGCATGTCAGTAGTAAACAAGCATTAGAGTAAAAATTTCCTATTATCTTCTTTCTGAGCAAAATTATCGGCACATGAAGGAAATTATACAGCTCCTGGATGATAAGATAACAAAATCTGTCTTGAGCGGTTTGCTTTTCAGTCTCCTAAGCAAGACGACGGAACAATTAGCATCTCGCAACTTGCAAGTAAAGCACAAATTGGAAAAAATTAGCAAAGGTGGAAATAATGTTGGAACTTGAACCACCAGAAAGAATGAACTAGAAGAACCACTAGCAATACAAAGATTTTACGACTCCTCCTGACTATATGGACATTAACTTCTGAAATCCTTACAACAAAGTTTAGTCAGCTATGATCCCAAGTCTACATCCTGAAACAGTTCTTCTAGTACCATCTTATGTTATTATTACAATTTACAGATCGAATTCCCGAGAATCAAAGCAACTACCAGCACTTCAATCCTCAACGTTCTGCTTCGCATTCCCCATTTTAACAATTCTTTTCCTTGTCCCCTGGCCTATGAACAATAATGCAACCCCGAACGCCACAATCCCCAAAGACCTTACAATCGACCCCCAATTCAATCTCATCCCTTCCGTTATGTTTTCTTGAAACTCCTCCAACCCTTCTTCCTCCTGTTCTTCATCGTCTGCTCCATCTTTTGCATCCGAAACACCTATGAACTCTCCCCTTTTCCTACCCTTCAATCTACCGATATCTCTTTTCAATTCCCACAACCCATCTTGCAATTTCTCGATCTGACCCCCAATCCCCTCTTCCGTAACCCCTTTGTACACCTTGAAAACTCTTACCTCGTCTTCCATCATCTGTAAATCCAACAACCCGAGAGTACTCTTCGCCGCCATCAGATCCAAAAACTCAATCTCCTCAAGAATTCGGTTAATTCTACTACACCTAGTACCCTCATTCTCCTTCTCTTCAAATCTCTCCCCAACATCACAATCCACATCTTTTAAGGAATACCCAAGAACCCCATTATCCAAAGATCTAATCTTTTTAAGCTCTGTATCCACTCTCACCAATTTCTCCTCCATTTCCTTCTTCTCTGAAGCCAAAAGCCCCATCTTTTCTTGAAGGTGGGAGAATTTACCCTCAAGTACTAATGCTTTTTCTCTCAAATCTTTAAAAGATTCAACCTTTTCACTAAAATGGCCAAACCCTAAAACATCATTCAAATCACTATCAACTTCAAACCCTAAAACCCCAAATTCCCCACATTTGGACTCTTCATTTGAGGCTATTGCTTCAGAGCTTAGCTTATTTTCCATGAATCTCTTTCAAAGATTGTTTCTTTGAGCTCGGAGGTGGACAATATAATAGGGTTTGATGGGTTTTGGAAGTGGTTGTTATGTATGTCGATTTTGAAATGCTAGAAGACAGAGACATTAGATAGGGTTTTGCAGATTGACTGACAAGTGAAGATTTGATGAATTCAATTTCCCGCCAAATGTCTACTTACCAGTTGAAGGGATAGGGATCTGGATGGTTGAAGAGTTCTTTCTTGCCCCGTGGTCGGGGTAATATGGGAAAATGGCTATATCACTATCGATCGAATATCTACTATCAGAGAAAATAAATGTTATTGAAATAACATTTTTTTTTATGTTAATTAAAAGTCTCTACATTAAATATAAGCATTTATATATTACAAAAATAGTTTAAAAAAATAACTGATGACATTAATAAAAACGAAAATGATTGTAACTTGCAAAAGTATTTATCAAATTAAATTTGAGTTTTCTCTATGATTAAATAATGAATGAATTCTAATTTTTGTTACAACTACTAAATATAAAAATTCCTTTATAATAATGTTTCTTGTTTTATACGTAAGTATATTATGCACATATAAAATACATTTTAAGGCATAACATAAAATTTTTCCAAGGTTTTTTGTTCTCCTCATATCTCTCATTCATTGAATCACTGGTTTTAATAAGATGATAATATGATATAAAAAGATAAAATAATTTTTGTTTATAAAATATATGCTTGCATGAAAATAATTTAGAACATGATTATATCTTTAAAATTACTATTCAATAAGCTCAATATAATTGTGGTTTTTTTTTTTCCTACTATACACATGAATTCCATTCATATCAATCAAATTGAAAGATGCAAGATGAATTTACAAGCAAAAATTTAAGGGTACAAAAACCAATTGCACAAATAAGCAAACTATTTCTAAAATTAATATATCTCGTATACATCATTTCTCATAAGAGAAAATCTATCTAATTAACGAATGCAATAAATCTCATAAAAGGGATATTGTAGTCCTATATAGGGGATGGAAAAAAATAAATAAATAAACATAAAAAATCCACTTACTTTAAAGACTGCTATAAGTGTCTCAGTATTCAACTAACCAAATTTATAGATGTAGATTTATGATGGCACAAATATAACACCGATAAATCGATGATGATAAGAACGGTATAATATATATATATATATATATATATATATATGAAGTATTAGATATGCAAATATTAAGATATTGGTAGATCTATAGATTTATGAGGGAAAATTTGGCCACCCCTCTATAATAGGGTTTATTAGGAGGTCTATATGAAAGAGAGAGGAAGAGTATAGAATAATAAATCATAATATAATTCTAGAAAGCACCAAATAGATGTTCTCTCAAACCTTACTTTATAATTTCATCATTGGATTAAATAAATTTTAAAAAATAAAACAAAAAAGAATGTACAAAAATAATAGCAAAATGGTCATATAGGATTTAAGAGCATTTTTTTATTATTTAAGGTTGCAAAACTGCAAATGCTCATAGAGCAAATGTAACGAGATATATTTGCAATTTACCTTATATATTTAACAAAAGTGGAAATATCATGTCCTAAATAAGAGAAAAGCATCCCCTAAAAATATTTTCATATCCTTTTATTTCTTTATTTCCTCTATTGGCCAAGCGCTTATAAAGGCAAAAATGATAAAAGCAAAAATTCAAAAACCATTTGCAAGATTAACGTAAGCTCATAAACAAAACACCTTTCCATTTGGTAAGGAATATCTCTTTCTTTCCAAGTAATGAACCAAAGAATCTCCAAGGAATGTGTGTAAACCAGAGAGCTCAAAAAAACACAAGACAAGGAAGAATCACACGGTTCTCTTCTTTCCTCCAAGCTTGCCTTGAAGTTGAAGCATCCTCTTTAAAACCCCACAATGCCCTCTACACCAAGAAAAAAACTTGCAAGAAAAGAACCTGAACCTCACATCCCCATCCCTAGTTTAAAAGACTCACCCACCCCCCCTATTGATCCTTCATTCATAGGACACAGGACCTTTTTCCCAGAATTTCCTGACATTCCCCTGTCACCCTTCAGTTGATTGTCTCATTTTTCTGTATTCAAGGGTAGCATCTGAACAAAAGTATGGCTAATACACAGATGAACTCTGTCGCTTCATTTCTTTTAATCCTCAACTTCTGTATGTATGCCATTGTTCTAGGCATTGCTGGCTGGGCTACTAATAGAGCTATAGACCATGGTTTCCTCATTGGTAAATTCTCTTATCATCACCTTCTATTCCACATCCCCCTACTCCTTTCGTTTTCTAGAGAGAAAATGACAAACGTAACACAATATATTGCGTGAAATCTTTGTTTCTAAATGTCGTCTGCATCCATATTCTTTACCAGTCACATGTTGTTACATTTAAAAACGTCACACTTTTTTTTTCAAAACACTCACAAGAGGAATACCATTTTTTTACATTTCAATTACATATTTGCATATGTTTTCTTTCTAATGCTACCAAAAAATCTTCCAGGGCCTGGTTTCAACCTTCCGGCGCATTTCTCCCCCATATACTTCCCAATGGGAAATGCTGCCACCGGCTTCTTTGCAATGTTTGCTTTGATTGCCGGTGTCGTTGGTGTAGCCTCGGTCATTGCAGGGGTCAACCATGTGAGAGCCTGGAATGCTGATAGCTTACCAGCGGCAGCTTCTGCTGCTGCCATTGCATGGACACTTACTTTGCTTGCTATGGGGTAAGTCGAGTATGACCGTATAAATTTTTCAGGATTCACGCACCTACAAGTTCTACTTGCTGATTTCTCCGTAATATAACGATAATTGTAGCTTTGCCTGCAAAGAGATCGAACTCGAAATCAGGAATGCGCGGCTGGTAAATTCTGAACCCGAACTCTCCTCGATCACCTTCTACTGCTTTCTCCATTTATTATTTTACAACTGACAGATCTCCTTTCATTCTTTTGGCAGAGAACCATGGAGGCATTCTTAATCATCCTTTCTGCAACACAGCTTATATACATTGTAGCAATCCACGGTGCTGCATCAAGAAGACTTTAGATGCACTGAAGCTGTTTTCATGGTGTTCACATGGTGTTTGTTCGTATAGTTTTTCCTCCAATCAGCTTTTTCCTTTTATATTGCTGAGTGCTTGTCCGAAATGGTATTGAGTGGCTTTTGGGTGTGATTTGTTTGACACTATTGGATTCAAGAAAATAATAAATGGGACTTCCCTTAGACATCCATCCTTGTGTGCGTGTATGTATTAAACCAACTGCTGCTACCCGCTACCGATCTTGATCATACAATAATTTCCAACCACAATGACCGCTTGACGTGCATTTACAGTACGCAATTCTCAATAAAAACTTCCAAGAACTCAATTTCCAGCACGTGACGGTAGAATTCCCATTGTACTCAAGCAAGCAATTAAGAAGTAGAACTCATAAATTATGACTACTGATTAAATCATCTTCCCTGCCAATAGTAGAACAGAAATGCTAGCAGGCATATCCATTCAGATGTTGGAGAACTCAGCTTACATTATGATTTTGTGGCGTACCATATCACTTACTCACAAGCAAACCGGTACATAATGGAAACCAAATCTCAGAAGACTGACCACAATGATAAGATTAGGACTTTCTAGCACATATTGTGTCCGCGATGCCAAGAAACCAATGCAAGAATCACAGAGAGGTTTGATCAGACAAAAGCAGAAAATATCTATCAGCTCATCCATCTCCAGTCTTAGTAGTATAGGAATCTTAAGGGTACGGCCAGATCTTAGATAGAATAAAATCTATAAACGCCACTAGTACCATTCATTTTCTGGCCAATCTAAAGTTGGAAATCCAGATATGAGTATGTAGAAATATGAACTTTTGGACCATCACCCAACACTCCTACGAGAACAAGCAATCTTTCAAACATCTTTTCTAAAACAGCAGAAACACACAATAATATCATTAAATTCCCATAAAGGTAAAGATACCGCTATCTGATGCATGTATAGAGCATTTTCTAAGAATATCCAAGAAGTAATGTACTAAAACACCATCTTTTTAAGTTCTGTGACTGCTCTAAACAGGACAATGGAAATACGACATTTAGCTCAAAGAAAGAGGCTACAAAACTCAACTGAAAGATGGAGTTGTGATTCCTGCCCACTAAAGTTGACAATGATTCTAACACAACAAACGTTGTGCATCCAAGATTCGGGTTTACCAGTACAAAATCCTCGAAGGATTGAATCAAAAAAATGACAACCTTTGAACTACTTAAAGCTTCCCAATTTCTACCCTTAAACTCGTCTATTTCTGCATCCTCATCTGCAGGAAAATCATGTTGAAAAAACAATCAGTTGTGAGACTTCTAAAAGCTGAATGGTATATTCAAAGTAACACATAAAATACTACACAAAATCAACGCACAAAGAAGTAGAAGAAAAGAAAAGACTATGAATTTCCATTTCACCAAAAGTCAGATGTTTTTGGTATGCTGAGAAAGAACAAAGCTTAAGCAACAATAGAGGAAATAAGCAAACTTTTCTATCAGGCATCAGTGACATCAAACAAGATCATCCAGAAAAGTGAAGTTGCATGTAACTATCAACAAAATAATCCAGTGTACTTATTAGTGACTATTCAGCTTTCATTCGAGGGGGAAAAAAAAAAAAAGAAGAATAAGTCATATCACTAATGAGCTATCAACCTTTCCTGTATGCATACAACAGCAAATTACAAGTTCATGCTTTTCTTTTGGGGTATAAATACACAAGTTCATGTTTATAAGGAAGTAAAATATGAAAACCGTATCAATACACAACTTTAAACTTTTACATCAATGGACTGTGAATCTAAATTAAACACTTTACAACTGTACTTATCAATAGTTAAACTTACCCCAAAAAAAATAAAATAAAACAAATATGAGGAAGCTTTTGCAGAATAGCCCCATTTTTAGCTTTCAGAGATGTCATTCTGAAGATGACAGTCATGGCCCTAAATTAGTAGATTCACTAACTACAGGATCCCAACAGGACAAGTAAATGGTCTAAAATTATTGACCCCAAAATTAGGAGATGAATGACAATAGAATCCTAATAGAAGTCAGGACAAATAGGATTTGCAACTTAGACATGAAGCTTTGACACCATGAATTGATCTAGACAATGTCTTATTGAGAGTTATAATATCAAATATATTTACTGATCTTGGACAATCAGCAGATCTAGCTAAGTAAAACCTTTATAATTTAGCTTATCTTGAGCAAGTTGGATCTGTTTAGATAAGCTTGGTTAGATCTTTAGCAAGCCAAATATGTCAATTGCAAGTCCCCCAAAATAGAATCCCTTTATCTCACATGCATGTGCCTAGCTTATATTCCATTAGACTAAGTTGCCTCAATCAATTGTCTTACTTGGTAAAGTTATGATATGCGTCATAGTAGTGTTTGTTATCTGTTTTATTGGGCGAACGGGATGACAATTCAACACCATTTTATGCAGAAGAAAGGGCCCTAATTAAAAAAGGATAAATAAAGGAGGTCCATCAAACTCAGTGGAGCCAAAAAAAAAGCACTCTTTATACCTGAACTTATCGGGAGCCCATTATCATATCAAAGAGCCCACAGCAACTCATCCATGAAGTTCTTTGTGCCACTCTTGGAGCCAATGAAATTGAAGGCTGACATGATCAACAACATTCAGTCACTACAAATTAACAGAATGACTTCTCATCACATGAAACGGAGATGCATTACCTGTTGCTCAGTGGATTCAACTGCTCCCATGTCCTTTGTTTTTTCACTAGCTTGAGTGGTGGAACCTTCATATGGCTGCAATTTGTCCACCTTTCCAACAGCTAATTCACCTTGGCCATTACCATCAGTCTCATCCATGGTAGGAACCACTTTTTCCTTAATCTTTTTCGAAGAAGAATCCAACTCGGAGGATGAAACTTGTGAGACCTCATGTGTCGATGGTGGTAATTCCCTCCCATTTTCCTTCAGATCAGATCCACAAGCGCTTGTATCCTCAGCTGGAGTAGACTCTACCATATGAATTACCTTCTCAGAAACTGAAGTTTCAGGTTCACCCAAGTCAGCAACAAAATTCTCAGAAGAGGGTGCACCATCTACTGCAGCAATTGGTTCTTGAGGCAACAAATCCACATGCTCCTCCGAATTGTTCAATCGGGCTGTCCTGTTGATGACATCGCCAGGTTCCTCCAACTTCTTCTCCACAGTCTCGGGCTTGAAGTCTGCAGTAACACCACTACTTTTCTCATTATCGACATCTAGTGAAATCACCGGCTCAATGCATGCAATGTCAACAAGTTCCTTCTGACATGCTCCCCCAAGAATCTCAATGGCACCATTACCCTCTGGTTCAACCTTCTTAATCTCACCATTACCCTCTGGTTCAACCTTCTTAGTCTCCTCAAAATCACTGGGAACCCCATCCATGGACTTGTTCTCAGTTTCAACTGATTTCCCTTCTTCAACGATTTCAACAGCCTTATTAGCACCATTCTCCTCAAATCCAACCTCAGAGATCCCCTCCATCAACTTGGATTGCGTGTCCAATGACCCAACACTCAAAGGCTCACTCTTATCCACCTCCTTACCAGTATCATTGAAAGCATCGTCATGATGGTCCTCCGATGTTGGTGAATTAGTCTCAACCTCAACCTCACCGCCATCACTGTCTTTGTCATGCTCTGAAACCATTTTGTTCAACCAAATCACAGATCAAACAACTACTAAATTAAAAGCTCAAATTTTCACATGCAGTTGGACAAATTATATACAAATCAATTACAAAGCAAATGAATTAATTCCAATTGCACTGACCCATATGTAAACAAAGCCCCACAAAACAAAATAACTAATTAAAGATCAAATGGACACAAAGGACCTAACTTTACAATAAAGTGACAGATGGATGTCCATAAAACAAAGTACAATCAAGCACATATTAAAATCACGAAATTTCACATCATTTCGACTAAATATATACATATCAAACACAAAGGCAAAGAATAAGTCCCAAAAAGTAGCAATGACCCAGATGCAAAATCAAGAAAATAAAGGAAACTAACAGAACCCCACAAACCAAAATAACTTATTAAGGACCAAATGGACCAAAAGCACCTAACTTTACAGTAAATTGACAGACGGATATCCATAAAAAGTTAAGAAAAAAAGTAATATACCATGAGAAGTATAGTTGTTGCTGTCATTACCATTAGTAATCGAAGGAGCATTATTGTTACTATTGGGGTTGTTGGCTCCTCCCTTCTTTTTTTTAGCAGCCCTTCTCTTCTTTGCACCTGGAGGCATGATGATTGATCGAGTTACCGTCTTTTGCTTATTCTCAACTCACCCTGAGGCCCAAAGATCTCTCTCCCTCTCTAGCTTATGCGGGAAAAAGAAAGCGACTGTAGAAAAATTCCCTTAAACAATATTAGATTCGATCTTTACAACATGTCGAAAGAGTTGCGGCAAGTGAGGATGTGAAATGTGATTTTTTTTAAACCCTTTTCCCTCTCAGCTTACTCCCTTCCCTCTCTCTCTCTCTCTCTCTAGCATAGCCTATCTGCAGGCCTGAAAGTTTGCTTTTTTATTTGCTTTGAAATTGAAAATAAAATAAATTAAATTAATTAATATTTTATCAAGTTTTTCTGAAGCAAGGCCCGGGGTGACGTATAATACCGGAACCATAGATTATGTTTTTTTTTTTTTTTTTTTGCCAGCCATAGATCATGTTGAAAAGCAACGAAAATAGAAGGAAATTTATATAAATATTATATTGGATACTTAAAATGGAAATAAACTTGGTGTAATGAGAAAAATGACTGTAAATTTTTCAAATCAAATCCAATAGAAAATGGTAAAAGTAAATGGAACCGAAATAAAACTAAAAAAGTATCTGTGAAAGAAAAATTAAAAAAATAAAGTAACTAATATTTGAGTTTATTAGATATTCTAATTTTTTACTTTGATTTGTCATACAAAGTGAAAACATTAAAGAATATATTTCATTTCATTTTATTCCATTTTTATTCCCTAAATCCAAATAAAAAATAAAAATGTTATTCACTTCCGTATCTTTTCCTTCCCATTCTACAGAACATCGCCAAACTCGCTGATAGGTTTTCTTTTTTTAATGAGAAAGCATGACAAGCATTTATCTAAAAATACCTAGCAAAATAACAAAGTGAAACAAAGAAGGATGCCGTATGGTGAAATCCTACCATTACTGTGTGCAATGATTAAGCTTTATAAAATTAAAAAAAAAAAAAGAAAAAATATTTGAATAGTGTAGATATTTTTCGATTATTGTGGTCATTGGGCTCTCATATGAAAACATATTCGCTTCGCATCTTGAAGGAAATAAAAAAAATAAAATAACTATTACTTGAATACTTCTTATTATTTTATTTATCTATAATTTGATCTAGAAATTTTTTTTCCTAATAATTTTTCTATTTTTCCTTTAAAGGGATTAATCATTACCTTGTGAATTGTTGAATTTTTTTCTATCTCCATAGAAAATGTAAAATTTAAGTGATGGACAATTATGTAATCAATGTGAAAAGTTAATTAATTTTAAGGGTATAGTGGTATTTTTTGTTTGTATTCCCGATTTAATACTCAATTAATCGTGCAAAATAAATATTAAAATAATTATTTCTTACAATAATAAACTAAACAAAATGCATGCCAAATTTTATATTTCTAACCTCTTCATGATAATAATCATTTCCAATACATTACTTTTTCATTTTCCATCTATTCTATTTTAACAAATAAACAGGTTATTAGATACTCCAAATCTAAGACGAAAAAGTTAGGGCAATAGGGAATTGCTCTACAGCAAATGTCTACTTATCACAGAATCGACTTGATTGAAAAGAGAATGCACAAGCTAATGATTTGGACCCATCATTAAGCAAAACCCGACCATAGTGATGGTACAACTTCTTAAGTTAGAGTCTAATCCAAAAATTATTCTGCTAAACGAGAGAATTCCTTAAATTTAAGTATTATATTTATATTGTGTTTTATTGTATTTGATTCACTAGAATGAAATTATAATTTTATCTTTATTCTTGTGGAATCATTATTTCCTTATTTGCTTTACAAAAAGTTATACTAATGAGTAATATTTATTCCTTATACGGTAAAATAGATAAGAAATTTCTATACCTTCCCTTCATTAAAAGAATTGCTATTCCTTATATATTATAACTTTTATTCAAAAAAATACTCCAATTATTGAATAAAATAATATCAAAGGAATTGTTATTTATTTCCCAACCTTATTTCGTTCTATTGAATAAAATAACATTACAACATACCTACTTTGAATTATCTATTTTGAGTAGTTTTCATTATGAACAACTCTTAGTTTGCTTTATCGAACAACCCTCTTTCAAATCGCTTTTTTTTCAAGTCACTACTTCTATAAGGTTGAACCTAAGAAAAGAGCTCAACTTAAAAGATTAATTTAATAGATGAGATAATCCCTTAAAATTTAAATATTACTCTTGATTTATATTATTTTTCGTCGTGACACTTGTAAAAAGAAGAGCTCTTCTTATGGGTAATTATATAGGTGTATCAACAACCCCCTCTATCAAATGTGTGATATATAAGAACGGTGGAATATTGTGGTTTCTCATACAATAAATATGTAATTTTACTATTTTTATATGTTATATTCTTAATAGAAAATATTATTAAAATAAGTAAATCACTGATCTACCTATCTATTATTCTTTTTTACGGAGTCTCACCCGATTCTTTCATAAGTTTTTGTAAATTAAGTCGCAGTAATATTCATCTTGATTTCCCTTTCTTCCGGTTGAAGGCATGTATTACTTCTTGCAAGATTATAATATTCTATGTAATATACATATAACATTTTATTACCAGAAAAAATATTCTGAATACAATCCCAAAAAGAAAATAATTCCTGAAAAAATTGTACAATTTTGGAGGTTCTGATTATCATTTATTAATATCTTTTAGTTATTATTATTTCGGGATTTTCTCGATCGATAAATTATTATGGTTGGGTATTCCATGTTAGTTGTCTTTTTGTCGACAGCGGGTGAGGGTTTGCAAATGCAGAATCCCGAAAACAGGGATGGGATTGGATACTTCGGGAAAAGTCTGATGATGAGGTTAGATATTGAGTGGTTAGAAGATTGCCAACTCACTGTTGAGGTAACTGCTCATATGACTTTATGCTGTTTCGTGATAAACGAAGAATTTAATTTTTTAGGGATTTTTCCGGATTTGTCTATGATTGCTTTTAATTGTGGCTGTTGTGAAATGTCCAGGTGTCTCTAACGCAGTAATGCCGCATAAGAGGTGTTGTGGCCTACTTATGTTTCTTCACTTGTGTGTGGACAAAATTAATTACATCAAAAAAATAAAAATTCGTTGATATATGACGCTTCATGATTATATATTTTATATGGGTGGTAAGAGGTGGAAATACTGATCTATAAATTTATAATGGTAAATATTTTATTAATATAAAGTTACAATTTTTAAGTTAGATAATTAAAATAGGTTTATTATTGATTTTGTTATTTATATCTTTTAATCTAAAACATTATAAATAATATCAAGATCGATTCCTTATCCGACTGCAATTTAAAAGTTAATTAATAAATAAATTAATTAAAGTGTTTGGGAATTTTGAAATAGGAAGAAAACATTTCCCTTTTCCTATTTCACAAAATACATGTGAGTGACAATTTATTAGTTAGAATTTTTTATTTCGAGTAACTAATTGAAATCAGAATGAGTATTAATATATGGTAAAGGTAAAACATGAAACGCGTTTCTTAAGTCCGCTCGAGAAAGACATGCAATTTACTTTTTGGCCAGTCATGCGAATTGATAACGCATTTAATGTTGAAATTGTCGGCAAACAATGACTATCAAACTTCACTTTCATATTTGATCATAGCCTTGCGATTTAGCTGCCTGCTTCTGCTTTTCGAGCATCGGATGTCCACACTAGCGGCATGAACAAATTGAACCGAGAGAAACTACAGATAGCTCTTGCTTACAGATCTCTTTAGACCCACGCTTCATAGGATTAGGCTCAAGTGCCTCTACTTGCTCAGAAACTATCAAGAACTTCGCCAAGTCAATAGCTCTATCTCTTTCATCAGCCTACTCAAGCCCAGCCCAATAACTTGCTTAGGATTCCTTGAGCACATCTCTTCTGCCAAGCCTAAAGGAATACTACCCGATCTACTTAATGTCAAGACAAGCCCACTCGAGCTTATCTTTAGCACTTCTCCACCTCGATCTCCTTAAAGTATTGGAAGCTCCTGCCAACATCTTCCAATGGCCCAACTCCTTGGTCCTCGAGGCTCGAGGACTTCATTGTCTTAAAACCAATTAGATCTAAGCTCAACTCATAGTCTCGACCTCTGCCTCCTAAGCTCATGCCAGGTGCTCAAAACATGACTTTAAGACTCCGACACTACGGGTGCTCGGTTCATTCTCTCCATCTCTCTTCATTTAATGCTACCTAACAGTCTACAATACAACCTAGATGCCTAGCCGCCTTAACTGTAACAACTGCCTACACTTCTAATGTGATAATCACCTTTTCCGATGCCACCAATCAATGGAAAGGTGTTGTCCTCTCCTATACTACACACGTCTCATTGCACTAACTACATACAAGTCGATCCTAACCTGCTACGTATCCTAGGCTAATAGGCTTCACACCTTATAAATACTCCATGGAGCTACGGATATGAAGATCCGACCCTAAGTACTTCCTTACATGTGTTTTAAACTCTCTAAACTCTTTCTCTTTCTCTTTGTCTTATTGATAACAACCTTCATGGGCATTGCCACAAAGAGCTTTATTGTAGGTCAACCACTGTAAACGGCAATTGAACCACTAAACAACCACCTGATAGTGATCTTAGCAGCATCACCAAAACTAGTTCAAGTTTGAGTTTAAAATTTAACTTAAACTTAATTAATTGTCAATTTTTTTTAAACTTGAGCTTGGTTTAAAATCTTTCTTGATAAGCTTGAATTTTACTTAAAACACTTGCCTAACATTGATTATTCAGAAAAATTTATATTTTTCAATTAAATTCATATTAAAGTTGAGAACTAAAGTAAAATTCGATGAAACTTAATAAGTATTTCAACCCACAAGGTCAATGAGCTAAAAAGGTTCGAGTTTGAGTAGTTTAAGCTCAAAGGACTTAATTTAATCAAATTTGAGCCAAATTCAAATAATTTGCGACATGACTTAATTCATTTAATCCTAATCATCACGTGTATCATTATTTAGGGTACATAAACTTAGTTTTATCAAAGTTAAACTTAGTTTACATGTCAGAGGCAACTAACCTCATGATGAATTTGTAAGTTTCAATGGGTTAATTCCTAAATGGAAATGGACTAGGTTCAACTTTGTTGCAATCCCACATGAGATAGTTGTATAGAGCAAGTGTAATACTTAAGTCCAAAAGATTCTCTCACCTATCAGGATAATCTTTTAAGATGAGCTCAATCCTTAGGGTTGCAACATCGTATTTTCATTGAGAGCTAAGCCTACAAAAGAGGCAAATTAGAAAAGGATTGACCTAAAAGAGGACTATGTAGAAAAGGGTTACCTAGTGAAATGAGTGAAAACCATTCAGAGTATGAGTAATCCAAAGTACGCCAATACGGGGCGTTGGTTGTCAAAAAAGGTAGTCATATTACAATCCCATACAAGATAGTTGTATAAATTAAGTGCGATAATTAAGTTTAAAGGATTCTCTCATATATCGAACTGTCTTTTAAGATGGCTCTTCCTATGTGCTTGGGTTGCAATAGATTTTCTCCCTCCCCTAAAATTGTAATATGATGTAGTTGATAAAATAGGTTGATTCTTTCAATTCTCTAACTTCCAGTTCAACTTTAACATTAATATTAATTGATGATTAAAGCAAGAGCTTGATTTGATTTATGGAAATGGAATCCTAATTCATCAAAAATATATTACTAAAAAAGAAAAACCTTAAGGAATCCAATTTAGTTATCGTAAAGAGAGATTTGATAATTACGCTTGGCCCAATTTAATGTCATGAATAGGCTTCTTTTGCTAGTGGCAGGCCTTAATACGTTAGGTCCAATTATTTAGAAATGTTTACAGGAGAATTAGTTTTGTAGGCTTTAAATGGGTATTGACAAATCGATTCAATTGCTTTTTACCTTTCTTTATTGATCATTGGTTCACACACTTAAAAAGCCTTTCTATAAACCTATGGGCCTTCTATATAAGCTTGTATATAGAGTTTATCTAGCCTATGCTATATTAAGCTCACTGCATATTGTATATATAATGGAGTTGGACAAGTAGCCTTATATTTGATTTGGGTATTTAGAATGGATATTGTCATTGAGATTTAATTTCTTGCTTAGATTTGGTCGAGATTAATGTTCAATTAATAAATTAGCTGCTATGAATAACTTACATATATAATATAGGTGTGCATAAGTTCATACATATCCTATAGTTTATTTTATTATATAATTACATTTGAAATATACTTCTATTTATACCTTTCCCATTTTATTATTAATTTCTTTTTTTCACTATTACCTAATTTAGCTCCTTAATTTAAATAATTTTATTAATCTTTAAAGATTCTATATTAGACTCTTTAATGTGTCATATTTATCAAGATTTAGATCATTTTTTGTTGATCTATTAATATTAATTTTTTTTTCAAATTACTATATGTAACATTACTATTAACAAAATGGAGAATTGAACCTAATCCATCTGACTAGGAGATTAGTGATTAACTACTAAGTTACCACAACCTTAGTCATTAATGTCACGTTTAATATGTAGGATTTCAATAGTATGAGAATAAGATGGAATGGAATCAAAATGGAAATAATCATTCCGATCCTAAGATCAAGAATGACTCCATTGATATGTTTTTCTTATATATATTTATATTATTAAAGAGAAAGCCTTTTTAAAACTACCATACAATCGTTTTTAGTATTTTTATAAGTTTAATGATTATTAATATCATATTAAGGAAAAAAACTTCAAAAATCCATCAATCATAATCAAAACCAAACTGAAATAATCCAATGGTAGAAAATTCAACCACATTTCATAAATCACGAATGAGATGATGATGTAAGGTTGTTTTTTCCCTTTCCCATCTTTTGTGGTTTTTTGTGTTAGTAGATGGGGGAAATAAAGACATATTATATCTTATTTTAATCAAAATATAAATTGATGCATTTAACAATCTAAATTTGCATATAATTATTTCTTATAAATAACGTGAAAAGAAAAAATAATAAGAAAAGTATCAATCACTTTAATACCGTAGATTTTACATATAATTACCTTTATACTTACAATATGGATGCATATTCCGTCAGTTATGATAATATACAATAAATATATACATACACGTATATATATTATAATGTTTACATAATATATATACGTAATGTTTACATAGTGCTATTATATATACCTTTTGATACAAAGCATACTTTACAATATGTAGTGGATACATGATGAAATATGCTTGCATGACACTTTTCCCCCCGTTTACTTTGAAGGAATTGAAATTACATTCCTTTATTATTTTTTATTATAGCGATCACTTGGTTTTTTATCTTCGAATTACAATTTCTTAAAAATCCCAATTACTTAAAATCAAATAATAAGGATTCCTTTGTTAAACTTAAAAATAACGATTCTTTACAAAATTTCATATTTTTCACAAAAATAACCTCATATTAATTTAACGATTATCACTACCACCACTATTACCGTTACCGCCATCACCACCAACCACCATAGCCACAACCACCGCTGCCACCATCGACTATCATCACCGCCACCACCACCAACTACTGCCGCCGTTGACCAACACCACCACCATTGCTACTTATTACTTTAGAATTAATTAAGAAAAAATATAAATCTAGGATAATTAAGTTATTAAAGTTCTATTACATGTTTATTTTTAAATTGCTTATAAATCTAACTAAATAAAGTAATATGTATTATATCTTCATTATATTACTTAGAAATTCCAATTATATTCCTCCTTATTCCATTCAATGAAGTAAATTAGCTTTATGTTTTCTAAAGAGCAATTTTTGCATACAAAATAGATTAAGCTCATGAAATATAATCCCTTAAAAATATGGATCAACGAGAAAAGAAATATAAGGAAGTAAAAAAACATAAACCAATCATACCCTACAGAGACATGAACAAAAAGCATCACAAACTTCTTCTTTTTTTCTCTATTTATTTATTTTTTTTTTTGCCATCCATACACGCACCACACACTTCTTCTTCTTTTTTCTTTGTTTTTTTTTTTTTTTTTTTGTCATCCATACACATATAGTTTAAGGAAGATGAATATTAAGATAGTGTAATTGCCTTGTAGATCCACTATAGGACTTTTTTCTGTTTAGTATGCGTGTATGTATATAGGGATGGAATCGCGATTCTAACCCTTTAATCTTAAATCATAACGATATTTTAAGTCAGAATGTTTCTTTTAAAGAAATCATGATTCTATCTTTTTTTATTGCTTCAATACATAAGAAACGAAATGGAGGGTAATGTTGGGCGTACTAAAGGAAAGCTTAGTCCACTTCTGCCTCTTAATTTTCCTCTCTCCTGTAACTTCCTGGCAGATAGAAAGGTACGATATTCTCTCTCTTTTCTCCTATTCTCTCTTTTCGTCTTCTGTACTCGAGCTTTAGGTTTTATGAGAAAAACCTAAATGTGACTCCTTTGTAATATTGAACAGATTCTTCTTAGATCTTAGTCTTTGTTATGTTTCGAACAGTTCTTGAATGTATGCAGTATACCAATATACGTGTGTTTATCTTGCACAATGTATGTGAAATGAAATCAAAGTGAAAGTGGATCTAGACTTTCGAGATGCCTAAAATCTCCAAGACTTTGCTTTATGTGAAATCAACAAAGAAGGATTGGTATTCCTCTATTTCTGGTTTTTTCCTTTTTATATGATTCCCACATGCAATTAGGTTTTTCTGTTTTTCCAGTTAATTTATATAGTTGACTATATAACTACCTTTGTAAATCAAAAGTATTACTACTATATACTCATGCTATCTATTGGTGATTGCTACCATTTATTTTTATATATGATAGTTGATCAAGTATTTCAGTTGTCTTTTGTTCCCATGTTCACGTTGTCTTTTGTTTCCTTGCTCCTATCCATTACTGTTCATAACATTTTCCCCTCCTCTTTGAAAAGTGACCTAGCCCTCAAGGTCAAATGCAAGATAATCCCTTGTAAACTCTTAAAAATCTATCCACGTTGCATCTTTGGGTAACAAATGTTGCCATTATACCAATAATTATGGTACTGTTTTGCCCTATCTAATAATCTCCTTTGTATTTAATATGACCAATGGTTTCACAATAGGAAAATTCTTGTATGAATCAGTTGGTAAAGGAACTTGTTGCTAATCCTTACCCTTGGCTTTCTTCAAAATAAATATGTGAAATATAGGATATATTTTGGAATTTTTAGGCAACTTTAACTTGTAAGCTATTGGATCGATCTTCTGTATTATCTTATAAGGTCCAAAGTATCTTTTAGCAAGCTTGAAAAACAACCTATTCGCTAAAGATGTTTGGTGATACAGTTGTAACTTGATATATGCAAAATCTCCGATTGCTAATGACTTCTCCATTCTTTTCCGATCTGTTAGGGTCTTCAATCTCTATTGAGCTTTAGATAAATTTAGCTTCAATACTCTAAGAATCTCATCTCAGTCTAATAACTCTTGGTCTACGGCCTCTACTTTACTCTACCCTTTCACATGATTTGGGATATTGGGTAGGTTTCTACCATACAATACCTTGAAAGGAGTCATTTGAGAACTAGTATGAAAACTAGAATTTAAACAAAATTCAGCCCAAGGCAAGAATTTAAGCCAATCTTTTTGTGACTCTATTACAAAAGATTGAAGGTATTGTTCCACACATCTGTTCAACAGTTATGATAGGTCATCCGATTGAGGATGATATGTTGAGCTCATCCTCAATTTTGTCCCACTCAATTTAAACAATTTGCCAAAAACAACTTACAAAGACCCTGTCTTTGTCAGTCACTATAGATGTTAGAATTCCATGTAGTTTGACTACAATATCCACAAATAATTTAGCCACCAACGCAACTGTATATGTTGCTGGTAAAGGCCTCAAATGACAATATTTTGTAAGACAATTCACCACAACTAAAATAACAAAATATCTGTGTGATTGAGGTAATGCTGTTATAAAATCTATAGAAATGTCCGAAAAAACTTATTATGGGATAGGTAATGATTGAAGTAAACCCTTTAAGGACGTTGTCAAATATTTTATTTGTTGAAAAACGTAGCAATGCTTCACAAATTTCTCAATATTAGCCTTCATTCCCTTCCAGTAGAAAGCATTGCTGATTCTTTTATATGTTTTTAACACTCCCTCATGACTACCAAATGGAGTAGCATGAAACTCCAATAACGACATTAGTGTAAAGGATCAAGAATTAGGAATTTATATTCTGTTACCATGATAAAATAGATCATCTCTTACTTGTAATGGTAACTATAAGTCCTAAATATAAGCCATGTAACTGTAAGATCAAACTTAATATACAAAGTTTAGAGCGATCGGTTAAATGATTCAATCAAGCCTAAATTATAAAACAAAGCTAAAAATATTAGTAAAGTAACCTCGTAAATTTGAATTTAAGAAAATAAGTAATAAAATAATAGAATATAAAATTTTCAAATTTTAAGTATATTACTTGTTATTTATCGAAAATACATAAAATGCATTCCGATAACAAATGAATTACTAGAGATAAATTATATGTACATTAAAAATCATAGAATAACCTAAATAATATTTAGGAGTATTTACTTATACTCTACATGTATTTGCTCGTCGGTAAAAATACGCGAAATTACCTAAATTACTCCAAATTTGCTAGAAAATTGCCAAATAATTAAAGAAAATTATAAAAAAATCAGAAAGGTTGAGATTAATCTAGAACTAGGTTGTGGAAATTAGGGAAAAGAAGAGAAAATTTGGACCAGTTAAAATTAAGCACTTAAAAAGCAAAATGGAAGATGATATAGGCCTAGTCTTGTCTAATTAATACATAAGATTTGCTTTACACCTTTATAAATAGCAAAAAAATTACGTAAGCTCATTTGGTTTGTTTGAAGTGGAAAAAAATTGGAGAGCACCAAAAATTGAGAAAAAAATTAGGGTTTCAAAAAAATTATACAAATCTATACAGTAAAAGCAAGTAGGTCGAGCCCACATACCACTACTACCTAAAACCAAACCATCACCACCACTCTACTCCAAAACCCATGCCTAGACCAGTTGACCGGTTTTAGTGGCCGAAAGTTCGAGAACTAGGTGAGTCCCAAATTTCATTCGATTTTGTAAAATTTATTAAAATTATTAATTCTTTCTAGAAAATTATTAATTTTGTTATTCTAATGTTTTATTCTATGTAAATTTAGGAAAAAATAGTGATTAAGTTTAATTACGTTTGTAAATATAGAGTACTTAAGAAATTGAGCAAAACTAAACACGTTTAAAATTAGAAATAAATAAACTTAGGAGTGCAGTTTTGAGCTTAATTTTTTTTCTGTAGACTACTTAAGTGATAATGAACAGTTTCACGAAGCCCTTTTTTAAAAATTAATTTTCAAAATTTTTAAATAATTTTTTAGCCCTAAAATAATGAGAAAAATGAATAATTTTGGACTAATTAAATGATTAAATAACTAATTACTAATTTAGAAGGTAATTAGATGTTAGGGATGTTAATCTCTAATGTGGTAACATAATCATAGCACTTGGAGTATTAAATGTAATTAACATGGGAATTATGTAATAAATATGGATTGATTGATAATATGTATAATTAGAATTATGATAATTATAAAATATTGGGTTAAATTGGAAAATATAATGATAATATTATTATGTATTAAATTCGGTATAAAACTTAATTTTAGATAATTATACGAAAAATATAAAATTTTTTTACATCGAGAGTAAACCTGGTATACTAATTAGGATTAGAGTCTACCAAATGGGTTAGAATACTGAATTAAAACCTAATGTGATATTGGGATACTCGAGCTTGATGTGATTAATTTCACATTAGGGTTTGAAACATATTTTAAGATTTACTCATAGTTGGAACTGATTTAGAGTCTAAATCGGAATCAAATTTACAAATCAAACCCTGAATTAACATAAACTGAATTGTTAGTAAATAATAGGTATATAAGGAGAATTGAGTTAAATCAAAATCTAGAATATGTAACATTAAAGTATAAATACTAAAAAGCGCATTTATATCATAAGATACACGGAAGCGAGTCAACCTGCAACTAATTGAGCGAGCGACTAAAAGTTAGTTTTAATACTGCACTGTATTTAGAGTATTATTTTAGAGTACTCAAAGACTTAGGATTGTGACTATAAGTAATTTTATGTACATGCTTGCGCATCTGATTTTGTATTGAAATCTGTTTTGTGGTTAATGATTGTCATGATTAGATTGGTGTGGAATTATCTGAACACCCTAAATCAAACCTAATCCTAATGAACCTAAATACCCTAATTTGTCATGCATTGCAACCTTTTAGGGGATCATTAGAACTCTCTAAACAAACACCGATACTTTTGAAAAAGATAGTGTTAGATAGCAAAATGGTCTTTTCCTCATCTTTAGCCGAATTAAGTGACAGGAAAGTAGGTCACAGTAAGGATGAGGGCATTGGTTCGAAGGATAGTCTTAGGGCAAAGCAGTGTCTCCATTGCACAAACTTGTATTTAATTGTAAACTGTTGTATTAACGGAAACTCCTTAACTCGAATTAGAGCAGGTGAAATTACTCTAATTTTACAACGAATAGAACTACATTGTGTGATGACACTTGCTTGTTGCATTTCATGTAAATAATTGCTTAATAACCCTACTTATACTTGTATACATTCATAAGTCTTCAATTTAACTTACTAAGCCGTAATTACTCATACTCATATAAACTCTTTTGCAGGTTCTGACTTCTGATTTGCGATGTCACGTTACAACTATCCGGAGGTTAGATTTCTTTTGAAGCTATGGGGAGTGAGGATTAATTAGCCCAATGATCAAGTTTTTGTTTAAGGTCTTACAAGTAACTTTAGGATGAAGAATTGATATATGATATGCAAATTAGCTAATTGTTGTATTATGTAGAATCTTCTGGGAATTTTATGATAATGTGAATGTAATTATATATATATATATATTATATATATATATATATATATAGCTTAAGGATTTAATCTTTATTGTAAATTTTAACCAAAATCTTAATCGAACTGTTTACTTCAAAGTGGGAAGTCGTTGACACTTTATGTAGATCATATCTATAATAGGCAATGAGAGGCCAATTATTGTCATAGGTTGGTTTATATGGTAGAACTATTATGACTCTGCGACTTCGGGGTATAACAGCATTGGTAGAGATTCCCCTCTGTCATACTTGTCCTTTAACTCCTTTTAATCTTTGTTTTGGTGCAATTCTTCTTTCAAAAGTGTAATAGTATTATAAGATGGCATTGATATAGCTAGCAGTTATGGCTACTCCATGAATTTCCTTGATAAAGCATCAGCTACTTTATTATCTGGTCCTGGCTTGTACTACACTTCATAGTCATAGCCCATAAACTTAACTAAATATTGATGTTGTTCCAGTGTTTATATCACTTGAGTTATGATCTCTTTCAAACTCTTTTGGTCTATTCTTATTATAAAATGGCGATCTAACAAGTACTAACGTCATTTTTGAATTGCTTCAACTACAACAACGAACTCTCGTACATAAGCACTTGATTTTTGTAGTCTTAGGCTAAATTTCTTGTTGAAATATGCTATTGGAGTAGATCCTTGATGTAAAACAACCCTTAAACTAGTTCCAGAAGCATCTATTTCTAAAACAAATGTTTTAGAAAAATCTGGAAGTGCTAAAAGAGAAGTTGCCATTAACACCTACTTCAACTTTTGAAAAGCCATGGTAACTTCAAAATCCCATGCGAATGCATTCTTTCTCAACAAATTTGTCAATGGATATGTTATTTTTGCATAATCTTTGACAAATCTATGATAGTAACTTGTTAATCCCAAAAAACCCCTTAATTGCTTGATTGAATTGAGCTGTTGCCATTCTCTTATAGCCTTGATTTTTTCCATATCAGGTTGCACTCCTTATTTAGAAACAATGTGCCCTAGATAATCAATCTCAGTTTAAGCAAATGAACATTTATTTCTTTTCAAATAGAAAACATTTTGTCTTAAACATTCCAAGGCTTTTCCTAAGTAAACCAAGTGATCTTCTAAGCTCCTACTATATATTAAAATGTCATCAAAGAATACAACGATGAATTTTCTCAAATATGGTCGGAATATAGTATTTATAATTACTTGGAAAGTTGCTAGTGCATTAGATAACCCGAAAAGCATAACAAGAAACTCATAATGGCCTTCATGAGTTCTAAATGCTGTCTTATGTATATCATATGGGTTCATTCTAATTTGATGGTAACTTACTTTTAAACCCATCTTGGAAAATATTGTGGCTCCTACCAATTCATCTAGAAGCTCATCTATTGTAGGAATAGGAAATTTGTCTAAAACAGTGGCTTGATTCAATGCCTTATAATCAATACAAAATCTCTACAATCCATCTTTCTTTTTAACCAAAAGAACAGGCAATGAAAATGGACTAATACTTGGTCTTATCACTCCACTGTCAAGCATATTGTTTGTTATGCCTCGAAGTCACAGAGTCGCAACAGTCCCGCTGTGTAAACCAATCTATGATAGTAACTGGCTTCACGGTGCCTACCATAAACATGATCTACACAAGGCGTCAACGACTCCTCGCTTTGAAGTAAACAGTCCAAATAACAGTTATACTACAATTACGATAAATATTACAAATTTCTAATAAACATATATAATTACAAATAAGTCTACAGAGCTTCCCAAGAAGTTTTATATAATCACCACAGTTTACTAATTTACATAATAGCTACCAGTCTTTAATCTTTAACTACAAGGTCAGTCTAGTTACACATTATACTAAGTAACTTAATCCTCACGCCCCTGGCTTCAAAAAGACTAACCTCTGGGTAATTGTAAGGCGGTATAGTACTTGAAATGTTCAGAAATCAAAACCTGCAAAAGGATCTATAAGAGTATGAGTAACTACAGCTTAGTAAGTTGAATTGGAGACTCATGAATACATACAAGCACAAACAGAGTTATCAAACAATTATTTTCATGCAATGCAATAATCAAGTGTCATCGCACAACGTAGTCTGGTCCGTTGTGAAATCAGAGAAATTTCACCCTCTTCAATCCGGGTTGAGGAGTTCTATGTTATGCAGCAGCTCACAACCAAACCCAGGCTTGTGCAATGGAGACCTTGCTCCTCCTGCGACTACCTTCGAACCATTGACTTCACCCCCACTACGACCTCCTCTTCTATCACTTAGCTCGACCGAGGATGAAGAAGGGACCATTTTGCAATCCTGCGCTATCCCTTTCGAAGGGGTCGGTATTTGGTTGGAGAATCCTATGATCCCCTAACGGGTTGCAATGCATGATATTTTTGGTTATTAGGGTCGACTAAGATTAAATTCTGTTTAGGGCGTTCAAACAATTTCATACCAATTCAATTAGTCACAAAATCATTCATAATACAAATTTTAGTACGAATTCAGATACATCAAACACATGCGCAAACTACTTACAATCACAATCATATACAAGCTTAAGTCTCCGAGTACTACAAAACTAGTACTCTATTACAATAAGCAATAACCCAACTTACTTGAAATTGCTTGATCGCTTGATCGTTTAATCCCTTAGTCGCAAGCTGATTTGTCTCTGGGTGTCCTATAATATAAATAGGTCTTTTTAGTACTTATATTTTATGGATTCATATTCTAAGTTATATTTTAACTCATTTTTTTCGCATTTACCTATTACGTCCTAATGATTTGTTGTACTTTATTTCGGTGTTCGAATCCTAAATGAGATTTTAAATTTTGATTCCTAATCCTTAAATATGCTCGAATCCTATTGTGAAATTAATCATATTAAGCTCAAGTGTCCAAATATCCTATTGGGTCGTAATTTGGTATTCTAAACTATTCAGTACATGTTAACCCTAATTGAGGTATCGGATTATTCCCGATGTGTGAAAATCTTACATTTTGAGATATTT
Source organism: Lumnitzera littorea (assembly GCA_024138015.1). NCBI lineage: Eukaryota > Viridiplantae > Streptophyta > Magnoliopsida > Myrtales > Combretaceae > Lumnitzera > Lumnitzera littorea. The sequence continues at coordinate 99,800,313 of JAMXBB010000011.1, read as the reverse complement.
ACTTAAAATTAAATGTTATTTCAAATTTATTATTTTTCTGATTTCTATTATAATATTACCTAAATAACTCTAATTTTTGTAGATTTATTAATTTACAATTTCACATATTACTAATTTCTTACGTTACTTACCTAATTTCCCTAATTAACCATACTTAATACTCTAAAGGCTATGATTAGGGTTTCACTTTAGAGATTAACATTCCTAAACATCTAATTAATATCTAAATCAGTAATTAACATCTTAATCACTTAATTAACCCCAAATAACCCAATTTTTCCATCATTTTAGGGCTAAAAATTAACCTAAAAATTTCAAAAATTAATTTTAAAAAAATGGCTTCATAGCACTGTTCTACATCATATGAGCATCCTACAGAAAAAATTTGAGCTCCAAACTATACTCCTAAGCCTATTTATTTTCTAGTTTAATCATGCTCGGTTTTGAACAATTTGTTAGGGACCCTATATTTTCAGACATAATTAAACTAAATAAATATTTTTTCCTAAATCTACATACAATAAAACCTCAAAATAACAAGTTTCATAATTTTTTGGCCAAAATAACTAATTTTACAAAATTATTCAAAAATCTAGGTAAATAAATGACTAACCGATTCGAAACTTTCTGGCCGTCCAAACTCAGTCCAAGGTTGTCGGCCGGCCCAAACGGTGGGTTTTGTGTAGGGTGGTGGTGGTGGTTCGGTCCCAGGTGGTGGTGAGTGGTGGGTTTAGTTCACTTGCCTAATCTGCACAGTTTTCTTTTTTTTTTTTTTGGATTTTCTCTCGATTTTTTCAGTGTTCATATTTTTCCTAAATGCTAAACTGTCCAAATGGCTTCTATAAATTTTTCCCCTATTTATAGACATTTGCTATAATTAATATGCATTAATTTGACAAGACTTTGCTCAATTTCCTTGATTTTTGGTTTTTAGGTTGTCTAATTTTTATTGGCTAATTTTCCTTTTGCAGATTTGGACCTGCCATGACCTGATCTTGATTCATCTTATCCTCTTCTAATTTTTTCTGATTTTTCCATAATTATTTTATAATTTTATTTAATTATTTGTTTAGTTTTTAGCCAATTTAGGAAATTTTACGTATTTTTATCTACACGTAAATACATGTAGGGTACACATGAATATTCCTAATTATTATTTTGGTCATTCTAAAATTTTTAGTATACATATAATTTATCTCTAGTAATTTATTAGTTATTAAATTACACTTTTCGCCTTTTTGGTAATTAGCAATTATTATGCTTAAAATTTGAAAATTTTATAGTCTTCTATTTTACTACTTATTTTCTTAAATTTAAGTTTATGAGGTCATTTTTACTAATATTTCTCTCAATAGTTTATAATTTGGGTTTGATCGGATTTTTTAACGGATCGCCCTAAACCTTGGGTTCTAAGTTCAATCCTACAGTTACTTGGCTTAGCTTTAGAACTTACATTGTCATGCCCCGAAAAAGTAGAGTCATAATAGTTCCGCCATGTAAGCCATCTTAAGATAGAAATTATCATTACAACTGCTATCTTAGACCTAGTTCACACCAAACATACTCGACTTTACCCCTTTGAAGCATCCAATTCGATACCTGTTTGATATAAACCTGTAAAGTAATCTTTTGAAATAATTTGTAATAATAAACTTGTAATTTGACCTTATAAAAGAGTAGTAGTAAATCTCATAGGTACTTGTCATTTCACATACAGACAAAAATATTGAAAACTACCAAACCCTTTGAGGAGTCTTATAAAAAATTAATATTAAGGGCAAATATCAGCCATTCTTTATTGTATCTCATTGCCTATCCCAGTTTACTAGGGTTTTGGGTGTTGGGTAAGCACTTGTAAGCCATTTGGAACCTGCAAAACAAACTATAAGAGAATAAGCGACAACTTGCTCATAAGTAAGGTGAAAACAAAAGTATGCATTCAGCACATCACAAGCAAGTTTTTCAACTAAGTTAGTTAGATGTAGTGCATGTACAAATAAATACTATTGCACGACATTATCTAGTCCGTCGTAAGATCAAAGAAATTGCGCCCGCTTTAATCCAGCTTGAGAAGATTGACGTCATACACTTATAGATCAAAACCAAACTAGGGCTTGTGCAATGGAAAATACCCTCTTCCTGTAACCACCTTCAAATCATGCCCCTCAACCTTGTTGTGACCTCCTTTCCTATTACTTAGTTCGGTTAAGGGTGAAGAAAGAACCATTTCAGCTATCCCCATCGAAGAGAGTCCGTATTTGACTTGAGAATCCTAGCCGTTACTCCTAATGGGTTGCGATGCATATCAGGTTCGATCACAAACATTTTCGGAACACCTCTAATAGAGGGACAAATAGTCAATTTTGAAAGAACTTATTGTTAACCTCTTTCAGATATGAATCTATCTGATTCAAAAGGGAAGAACTTGTATCAGTATCTCCATTTCAATTCAAACATGGGTTTGATTCACACTCCATGTTCTGAGAAATATTTACCATCCGAAAAGAGGAAAAAAATGTTAAGTCAAGTTTGAATTAGTTTTTTTTTAGAGTGATCAATCAAGTTCAAACAATTCAAGCATAATAATATTCATAGAACAACTATAACATGGAGCTCAACTTTTATCACAGCAAATTGAAACTCAACCACAAGCATTGCATACACACAAATAGCTAACTATAATCATAAGCCAATACATACCAAAGTCTTCAAATATTCTTAAATAAAATCCTAAAATGTTGTAAAGTATCGATCCTGTAAGTCCTAAAGTTAAGCCAAGTGACCGTAGGATTGAACTTAGAACACAAGGTTTCGGATGATCGGTTAAAGGATCTGATCAAACCCAAATTATAAACTATTGAGAAAAATATTAGTAAAAATGACCCTGTAAACTTAAATTTAAGAAAATAAGTAGTAAAATAGAAGACTATAAAATTTTCAAATTTTAAGCATAATAATTACTAATTACCGAAAAGGCGGATAGTATAATCTAATAACTAATAAATTACTAGAGATAGATTATATATATACTAAAAATTTTAGAATGACCAAAATAATAATTAGGAATGTTCACATGTACCCCACATGTATTTACGTATAGATAAAAATACGCGAAATTACCTAAATTGGCAAAAAACTAAGTAAATAATTAAAGAAAATTATAAATTAATTATGGAAAAATTAGAAAAAAAATCAGAAGAGGATAAGATGATCCAAATTAGGTTGTGGCATGTTAGGATGTGCAAAAGAAAAATCAACCAATAAAAATTAGACAACATAAAAGCCAAAAATTAAGGATAATGGGCAAAGTCTTGTCAAATTAATGCATAATAATTACAAAAAATATCTATAAATAGGGGAAAAATTTCTAGAACTCATTTGGGCAGTGAGGAATCTGAGAAAAATCGTAAGACCCAAAAATTTGAGAGAAAATTCAGAAAAAAAAAACTGTACAAATTGCGCAAGTAAACCAAACCTACCTCTCACCATCACCTAGGACCGAGCCACCACCACCACCCCACTCCAGACCCACCATCTAGGCCGGCCGACAAGTTTGGACGGGGCTTGGACGGCCAGAAAGTATCGAACTGGGTGAGTCCCATAATTGTCCTGATTTTGTATAATTTAGTAAAATTAGTTATTTTACCCAGAAAATTATGAAACTTGTTATTCTGAGGTGTTATTGTATGTAGATTTAGGAAAAAATAGTGATTTAGTTTAATCACGTCTGAAAATATAAGGTCCTTAAGAAATCATGCAAAACCGAGCATGTTTCGGTTTAGAAATAAATGACCTTATGAGTGTAGATTCAAGCACAAAATTTTTGTATAGATTACTTAGATGATATAAAATAGTGCTATGAAGCCCGTTTTCAAAAATTAATTTTCAAAATTTTTAGATAATTTTTAGGCCCTAAAATGAGGCATAAAATGGGTAATTTAGGGTTAATTAAGTAATTAAATGGTTAATTACTAATTTAGTGAATAAGTATATGTTTTAGGATGTGGAAATCTAATGGAGTATGATACTTGTAGCATTTAGGGTGTTAGATGTAATTATTAGGATAATTATGTAGTAAATGATTAACAGGGAAAAATAGTTAACTTTAAGTTAATTTTGTAAATTAGGGAAATTAGGAGTAAAATTTGATTTAGGATGAATTTAGATATTTTGAAATGATAATTGATGTTTAGGGATGGTAATTAAAGTGATAGAAATATTAGAAGTGCATTATGTATATAATAGGCAATAATGTATGATATGTAATTTTTGAAAATATAATAAATAGAAAATATTAGGATAAAAATTGATATTATATAAATAATAGGGATATATAATAAATCTGATAAGAAACTTGAATTTATGTAATTATATGAAAAAATTGTAAAAATTTCTCACATTAGGAGTAAATTCGGTACACTAATAAGGATATAAGCGTACCAAGTGAAATAAAATACTGACTAGGGGTAATAATGATATTTAGGATATCTGGAAGTAATGTGATTAATTTCACAATATGAGTTGAAATGAATTTCTAGGGTTCGAGTATAAAACAGTACTTAGAAATCGAACTAAAACCTAATTTAGAAATCGATGCGGAAACCAAACTCGAATCTAACCCCAAACCTAGAATAATTATAAAAGACTTTAAGACCTAGATAATTAGGCATATTAAACCCTAAACAAAACTTAACAATAAGTGTTATAGGATAAAATGAACCGATAATAGTTATATGAAAAGCTGAAACCACGTTTGTGTTATAAGGATGATCAACGATGGCCTAAGCAAATCAGACCTCGAGTGAGTGAGCGAGGAGTCGAGGTAAGTTGGGATTAATATGATGCTGTATTTTGGAGGCTTAAAATTATGCTTGGTTGTGCTTGTTAGATAGTTGAACGTGTGCATATGCTTGATTATAGGTGATGTTATGATTCTGTTTGTTATTCTGGCATATGTTATATGATTTGTATGTAATGATTGATCACCCTAAACTGGACTTAATCAAATATACGACCAGTAATCATAATCGGACATGCATAGCAACCCGTTAGGGGAATTTAGGACTCTCCGGCCAAATACCGACCCCTTCGGAAAGGATAACGTAGGATTGCAAAATGGTCCCTTCTTCATCCTCAGTCGAACTAAGTAACAGGAGAGGAGGTTTGCGGTGAGGGTGAAGACAGTAGTTCAAAGGTAGTCGCGGGAGGAGCAAGGTCTCCATTACACAAGTCTAGGTTTGGTCGTGAGCTGTTGCATTAACGGCAACTCCTCAACCCGGATTAGAGCCCGCGCAATTTCTTTAATCTCACGACGGGCCGGACAACGTCGTGCGATGGTATTTGCTTGTACATGCATTGCACCTAATAAGTGATTGAAAACCTTGTTATGTGTATGATATAGTTTTAAGTCCTCCATCCTAACTTACTGAGTTGTAGTTGCTTACATCCGTATAGACGTCGTGCAGGTGCTGGCTAAGAAGCGGCAAACCACTACTCTGAAGCTAGCAACTGCTGGATCCTGGGGAGTGAGGAAAAACATGTGAAGAATAAACATATATTTTTAAGATTTAAGCTTTTACTTTAAAATTTTTCATTTCCGAATACTGTAATAACTAGAAAATATATTATGGAAAAATATTGTAAACTTTAATTACAACAGTTGAATTATAGCATATATATATTTCCTCACTTTCTTAGATAAATAATTTATTTAAATTACAAACTGTTTACTTCAAAGCGGGTTAGTCGTTGACGCTTTGTGTAAGTTAGGTCTAAGATAGCGGTTGTAAGGCCAATTTCTATCTTAGGATAGTTTACATGGCGGGGCTGTTACGACTCTGTCGCTTCGGGGCGTGACAGATCCCACTTACCTTATTAGAAGTTCATTATAGTAGACTCGGGTTGTCAATAGCTTGACCACTAAGGAATCCTATATATGTAAAACCTAAATTTAGCTTTCGTAATAGTTACAAAAATATTAAGATTTTATCTAAAATGGTTATATACAAATATATTATCACAATAACACACAGTTTTGTTATTATTATATATATATTGAGTTAAGTTATTAATAATTGATAATATAAGTAATTTATACTATTATATATTATATATCATTTCGATCGTATTGAAATATATTTTTAATTGATTTAATCATGTTTTAATTCTGGTAGGGTTATCGTAATATACACATTCTAGAATATTATAGAGTTATAGGTTATATTACTTAAGATTATTTGATTTTAATAAAATTAGTGTCGTTGGGTTCGTACAGACCTAATAACACGTTTCACGAGTCCTATTTCTATAAATGACTTTTAACTGGTAGCTCGAGCTTTTAATATAGCTATACATATCTATATAAATATTATTGTATTATACGTATTTTATATTATTAAACTGTATTTTACCTGATTTGTCATTATAATGCTATAATATAAGTATTATCTAACCTAATATACATATAACATATCTCGGTCAATAAAATATCGTTAATTATATTAAAAAAATACGCTTTTATCTAATATGATTAGTACACCCATACATTGTTTTTATTCAACTATTTATTATATTTTAACCTATTATTACTAAAAATACGTCCCAATTTATAATTTAAGTCATTTTATTGTGTAAATTTGTAATAAATGGCTTGGGTTACCAAATAATTTTCCGAAAATTTCTATATACTCCTACAAATATGGGGAACTCAGCTAGTACTTAGTTTCAAGTTTTTTATCTATCGCCTATATATTCGTATTTACAATTTTACCCTTGAATTATCCTAAATTACCCAATTATAATCCTTTTTGCACCAAATTGATTTCAACCTGTCCTAACATTATTATTATTATTCACTAGAAATTAGTACATATCCATTTCATCATTTAATTTCATAATTTCCAATTTATTTCACAATTTTAGCCTATTTTCAAGCTATTTCTAGGCTAAAAAATGCAATAAATATGAAAAATATTCAAATAAAAATTCAAGATACATATCAATAATATATATATCATAAACATCTTACATAAAAAATTTTGAGCTAAAAATTACATTATTTAGTGTATTTATTTTGAATTTCAAATTTCAGGTGAACAGTATATTTGTTAAGCAAGTACATTAAATATTCCTAATTTTGTTAAAATAAATTTACAAAATAAAAGTACATCTAAAATAACCTAGTAATTAATTTTTTCATATTTTTATTAATTAATTTAATAATTTTTTTAAAATAGAGAAAAACAGGAAAGAAACTCGAAACTTGAGTTCATCAGAGCCAAGACGCGGCATGGACTAGTGGTGGTCGATCGGGTTCCATAGCAAACTCTCCTTTGGTTTGGTTTCTAGCCTAGTATGAAAATTCCCTTGTTTTTCTTAATTTTCTTTCTATTTTTGTATAATTTTTTTTTTCTTTGGGGATCCTACGCTCCCAAAATGTTAAACCGCTGGTTAGGGATCCTATTTATAAAGTTCTAGGTTGGTTGATTTTCTTAGGGGCTAAGTGTTTTATTATTATTATTTTGTAATTATTTCTCATATAAATATAAGTAGGAGGTGGCTCTTTTTGCATAATTTGCTTTTGAATCGGGAATGTCTAACTCTTACGGCTTGACACATCACTTTTTCCAACCAATTCCAGCAAGTTTCCATGCTTTTGGATAAGCTTTGTTAAATAATTGCTTAAATATGAATAATATATATATTATATTAATATATAAGTGTATATCCTATGTATATATCACATGTAATGTGTATTTGTACTCATATAATCATGTTTCTAATATATCTCTTATTTTTAAGAGATATTCTCTAATTATTTTTATGAATTTAGCACATATTATATATAATTGTGTAATTTTAGGTTAATTTATAGGTATATTTATTATATACAGCGGGTATACTTATAAAAATACGTGTATACTCATATAGTATATTATGCTATATTATTCTCTTTTATTGCTTAATTAACTTATCTCTAAGTTCTTGTCACATTCTGAGCTCAATTTTAGAGGTTTCGATCATTTTTACACCATATTGAATAATCACATTTTTAATGTTAAATTTGGGATTTTGGATTGTTATTTTTGAAATCTAACCTTACTAGGTTATTTCAACTAACTTTTCTAACTTAGTGAAAAAGTTTGGGTTAAATCGGATAATTTTTTTCAAAAGCTCTAAATTTAAGTACGTTTGCCCTAAATTTGACTTTAAGGTCTTATATGGAGTAAATTCTCACTATTTTGATTGTAATATTGATATTCTTATTATATTATAGATTTCCAAATATACCAGAATTCCTCTATTAAGGTTATCAAGTTTTTTATAAGTTTCTAACCTAATCAGTTTATTTTTCCAAATACCTTGATCAACTATTGACCCTAATTATACGAAGACAGAGCTTTGCTTTAATGCTTAGATATTCATGCCTTGATTCCTGATTTATAGGATATTATACATATTTTTTACCAATTTCTCTATTTCCCCTTTTTGAAAATAAGGATACCTATACAATCTGACATTTATAGCTTTGTTTTCATCCTTTAAATGTATATGATATTGGATTTCTCTTAGTGGTGGTAGCAATGGAGGAGTTACAAAAACATCTTGAAATCTGCTTAAAAGGGCTTCTATGGCCCGATTGCTAGTAGTATCATGATATAACCCCTCTTTTGTAGCCACCAAATTAAAACAACAAGCTATATTATCAAATTGTACTGGTTTTTTAAGCTCCGTTCCCTCTATTTTTTTAGGTCCAATTTCTATACTTCCATTCAACTCAACACTTTTCCCTTTCCAATCAAATGTCATTCTCAAAATAGAGCAATCCACTATTACAGGACCTAAAGCAGTTAACCATTGAATGCCAAGTACTAATTTGCTCCTTGTATCTCTAAGATGTAGAAATTAACCAAAAATTTAATAGCATGCAAAATTAATGGTACTTGTTTGCAAACCCCGAGACAAACCAATCTATCACCATTACCAATCATCATAGTGAACTTCGGAATTGCAATAATTGGTAAATTCAGATTTTTAGCTACATTAAGTTGCATGAAATTATGTGTACTTCCTAAATCTACTAATATAACAACAGATTTTCCATAAATCAAACCTGTTAGATGTAAGGTTTTAGGAGTCATTGATCCTGAAATAGCATGATAGCTAATCTCCACATTCTCTACTTCATCAATTGCATACTCCATCTCATCCCCGTCATTTTTAACTTATTCACCCATTATTTCTTGTTCCATCTCCTCACTTTTTGGTTCAATCATCAGAAGAAACTTGGCTTTGATACATGGCCTCTATGATATTTTTCATGACAATTGTAACATAATCCTTTCTCTTTTCGTCGTGCTAGTTCTGTTCAAGTCATTTTCCTTACAGGTAATGATTTGGACATATTTTGAATAGTGTTTTGGTTTGATGACATAGCTAGTTTTGTGTTTGGGGAAACTTGACTGTTGGTTCTATTTTTTGTGTTTGAAAAAGAAGGTTTAGAAAGAAAATATGGGTTTATTGGTTTGGAGATTTATTGGGTGTTTCTGTAAGAAATGAAAGAATTAGTATGCTTAAGTCATTTTAATTTGGCTTCATGTAATTTGGTTAGACTCATAGCCTCTAATAGTGATGCAGGACGTGTAGAAAGAACCTTTGCTTGAATGTTTGGTTCCAAACCAAAAATGAAACAACTTACCCTCCAATAAGCCATGTACATGATTGAGTAAGGATTCAAATTTACATCGATAAGCTTCCATGGTAGACTTTTGAACTAATTTTGCTAATTTTCCTTGATAGTCTTCAAATATAGATGGTCCAAATCTAAGCCTAATGCTTGCAAAAATGGTTCCCAAGTTAATAATAGTCCACTTCTTAACATCCATTGATATCAGGCCAATGCTTCATTTTCCATTGCAAACACAACCATCTTCATGCAATCGTCATCTGAAACTCTATGATAATTAAAGAATTGTGTTGCATTGAAAATCCATGCATCTGGGTCATTACCATTAAATATTGGTAATTTCAATTTTACATTGCAAACACTTGTTCTAGACTCCCGATGATCTCCTTAAGAAGATGATGAACTGTGTGAGCAAAATGGTTGTTTATTATTATGGTTCTAATTCTCACCGTTAATATTAAAAGATTGCATTAACTAACATCTTCTTGATTTCATCTAAAGAACTTTCCAATTTTGTTCATTCTTGCATTTGCTTCTTTGATGGCTTCTTCTACTGCACCCATTCTTGCTGCTTGGTGATGTAAATCTTCTTGTATCTGTGAAATACTTCTAGTATTATTCGCTATTTTTTAGAATCTTATATCTAAAATCAATGAAAGCACCAATTATTAGGCTTGTTAGGGGAAAGCTTGGCCCACTTTTGCCTCTTAATTTTCCTCTCTCTCGAAGCTTCTTGGCAGACAGAAAGGTACAATATTCTCTCTCTCTTCTCCTGATCTCTCTTTTCATCTTTTGTGCTCAAGCTTTAGGTTTTATGAGAAAAACCCAAATGTGACTCCTTTGTAATATTGAACAGATTCTTCTTAGATCTTAGTCTTTGTTATGTTTCGGATAGTTCTTGAATGTATGCAGTATACTAATATACGTGTGTTTGTCTTGCATGATGTATGTGAAATGAAATCAAAGTGAAAGTGGATCTAGACTTTCGAGATGCCTGAAATCTCCAAGACTTTGCTTTATGTGAAATCAATAAAGAAGGATCGGTATCCCTCTATTTTTGGTTTTTTCCTTTTTATATGATTCCCACGTACAATTAGGTTTTTTTAATTTTTTCAGTTTATTTATACAGTTGACTATATAACTACCTTTGTAAATTAGTAATATTACTACTGTATACTCATGCTATTTACTGGTGACTCCTACTATTTATTTTTATATATGATAGTCGATCAAGTATTTCGATTGTCTTTTGCTTTTATGTTCATGTTGTCTTCTGTTTCTCTACTCCCATTCATTACTGTTCATAACATGTAGAATTATGATTCTGTTCTATCCAATTCAATATACGAAACATGTCATAAATTCTTTCGTTATATGTCATAACATTTCTATTAAGTTTTACGGTTTTAGGGGCAACTTAATTAAAATAGTACGATAACAGTGGTGCTTTGAAAAAAAAAACGAAGAGGAAGATAATTGAGAGGCCATACATAAAAGCCAAGGCCAAAATTTACCGAAGGGCTACTTTAATTTGCTTTACTAGTCTTCTTATATTTTCATCAGGGAATGTCATTCCTCATGCAGGATTTGGGCTTCGATTTAATTGATTAAAAAATCAAGCCTTATTTTATTTTATTTATTTATTTTTCAGCAATGATCAGTCCTTTCTTTTCCAATCTTGGGAAGCTTGGCCCATTTGCAATCTAACCCAAACACAAGGCCTCGTTTTCCATTCCTTTACCATATTATTATTATTATTATGAAGAGTAGAATGTCAAATCTTTTTTTTTTTTGGAAATTTCTATGTAATGGAATAAAATGGTAATAAATGCGTTTGCAGTAGTAATAATAATAAATATCCTTAATTTTTAAGTGTCATAATTCAATTGAATATTAAATAAGTACTTTGATTAATAATAATAAATGTAGTATCAATGAAATTGCTGTTCCGGATTTCATTCCCTTTCCATACATTTGGGAGCGCATTTAAAAGTTAGAATCCTAATTTGATAGAATCGATAATTTCATTTCTCTCATATTTATTATTATTGACGAATTACTTATTTAACCTTCAAATTAATTATGAAATTCAATATTTAAAAGTGTTTTGACAATTGTTATTGCATATACATTTAATTTCATTACATTTCGTTCCATTCTATTTTATGGACACTTTCGAACACGAGAAAGAATTTACCAATCCGCTCATCATTCAATTCCATTACGTTTCATTACGCTAAACCATTCATATGGACTAAACGTGATATAAATGCACTTGTAAACACAGTGTTGTTTGATGATTATACAAATAGAGTGTTGTTGAGTTAGGCTTAGAAGCCTGCAAAACAAGATACAATGAGGGGCTTTGGAATATTGTCTAGCATGGTCGCTTTAAAACTTAAGTCAGTAGGTGCATAAAAGAAGATAAATAGGAGAGTTAGAATGCTTTATATAGGCTAAGTGTGCAAAGAGTCAAGGTAGTTTACCATTAGAGTGCTTGGAGCTATTTAAAGGACCACTGTAAATTAAGGGGACACGTTTGGTATGTTGCCACACTCGTATAATGGGGTAATGGAAGCGTTGGGTCCAATGTATTCTACAATTGTAAGGTCATGATGTTTGACTAAGTCTCTGAACCTTATCCATATATCTAGTAACCATTATATCAGACCTAAGGTTGGGTAGGTCACCTGGAGGGATTAGTTTGTTTGGAGACTCTTTAAGGAGGTTGATTATTGGGACTATCAGGTTGATCTATGGTTTAAGTAAGTTGGCATAGGTCTAAAAGACTTGTGTTTAAAATACCCTATCAATATATAGAAAAGGAAATGAAACCCAAAATCGCAATATCATTCCAGTCCAATCCCACATGCTAAACATAACAATATAAAAGTGATGATTCTATAGTTTTATGATTGCTTCTATACATAGAAAATGGAATAGAAGGTGGAATTGCGATTCTATTCGGTCTAATCCGACGTACGAATCGTTATACGTTATAACATTTCTATTAAGTTTTACGTTGGAGGGCATTTCAATTAAAATATTACGATAACAACGGTGCTTAAAAAAGGAAGATAATTGGGAGGCTATACAAAAAAAGCCAAGGCAAAAATTTACCAAAGGGCATCTATTTTGCTTTACTAGTCTTCTTACATTTTCATTAGGGAACGTCATTCCTCATTGCGGGATTTGGGCATCAATTTAATTTATTACAATATCAACCCTTATTTTATTTTTTTGGCCCAATTAGAACAATCACTCCTTCTTCTTCTTCTTTTTTTTTTTTTTCATGTTCTTAAGAAGCTTGGCCCATTTACAATTTAACCCAAACATAGGGCCTCCTTTCTCATTCCTTTTCCATATTATCATTATGCTGTCATTCTGTTTATATGTTTATCTAATCGACTATTAAGTTTTATGCACAAAATGAATATGCATGCATTCCAAGTTTTCCAAAACAATTGGTACACGAGATCACTTGCTTATCATCGACGACGACAATATAGGGAATCTTATTCATATGACTAAATGCTAATTAAACAGCGGGTGATTTGTGCATTTAATATCCGTACATTAAGATACGTGATAGCTATATCGTGCTGCTTGAGCAGGATATGGGGAATGTTATCACTATGTCTCCTTCAACCTCTCGTGTATCGCAATTTGTGAATGTCTGGCCATATTTGAAAGGAAAAAAAAAAAAAACAAAAACAATGGTAACATTCTTGAGCGTGACCGATATGAGATCATTTCGTTCGGTTATGAAGATGACCGTGATTGACAGATCGACTGTGTTTCCTAGGATCAACCTATTAAAACAAATGAAGATCTTGTAGATAAAGAAGATGTTATGGTTGGTCCGTTTAGTAATATTGTTGCCGAAACATTAATGGATCCATCACTAGTAGTGTTAAGACATTGTAGTTTTAGAGAGATAATGCATATAAAAGTGCCTCAACTTATAATTTCAAGCTATTTAATGCCTAAATATTCAAAACATAAATTTTAATGCTGAAAGCTTTAAGATTTGTATAAATAATTGCCTGAACTTTAAAATTTATTCAAAGGAGTATATGAACTTTAAAATTCTTAAATTTCAGGCACTTATTTGAATAAATATCAAAGTTTTAGACACTAAAATTCAAGTTTTCAATATTTAGATATCGAACTATCAGAAATCATAAGTTTAGGTACTTCGGTATGCATTATTTCTACTCTTGGAGGTAGTATAGCACGGAGCTATCCCATACTAACTAACATGTTAATCTAAGATCGAGTTCCTCAATAGGAGGAATAGTAATAATAGTCATCTAACTTTCGAGAAAAGGAGAGGATAGCTTTAGATAGTCTATGTTTTGCAGATGAATCGAAGAAAAGCAAAATATGATTTACACATCTAGTATACACCAGATCAAGCATCACAAACAATTTCTACATTGAGGATTTTGCCAAGAGGTTATGGTCAATTTTTTGGTACAAAGAGGGACAAAGGATGTAAATGGCAACTTTGTGCATGCAAAAACATATTTGTGCTAAATTTGTTGTTATTGTAATTGAAGGCTAACACACTTACATCAATCTTGTGCCTAGTTAAGACAAAATACAATTAGACTTTAGCTTAATGGCTCAATCTTTTCTTAATTTAATAAATCACTCAATGCAATGGTTTTCATTTTGTAGAACTATTGTCAATACATCGAAGTAGTCAATAATAAGGAAAAAGCTTTGAGACAATAAGAGAAAAGCGATTGGGAATGTATATGGTGATCTAAACACTCTGTATTAGCAATTGCAAAACTCTTAAAATGCAATTTGAGTGGCCTAAAACTCATCACATTTTGAATGCTTGGCTAGTCAAGAGATGGGAAGTGATTTATCGAGGGGTGTTTTAGATTTTTTATTTAAATGTGCAAGCATTTAGAAAATGCTTTTTACAACTGCTTTTCAAGGAGTTGATACTTGCCCGTTTGGTTGCAATATGCAATTTGGCTAGTGTACCGACAATAGCAAAGCCTTTTCATAGCATTTAAGAGGAAGATGCCTTTAGACCTTCATATCTTGCCATACTTAGCAAACTAACTTTTTAAGCATATCTTACAACCCTAGAATGATATCTCATCACAACCTTTATTCTACCCATTCTATCTTAAAGGTAATATCAATGGGGTTTAGGTGAGGCAATATGCGATTTATGCAGGCATGCAAAATGAATAGTGTACTCACATTGTTAAACTTGAATATGGTAATACACTAGTAGGTGCGTGGGTCGGGTAAAAAATTTTTAACTCATTTAAATGTGAGGTGAAAACAGGTCAACTAATTTATGAGGTAGGTTGGCCTGTAAACCAAACAAAAAAAAAAAAAAAATCTTATTTGGTTATTTCTCAACATTCGATCCTTTATCTATAATGTTTTTTTTGTGAACTTATCTTTTGGGTGCTTTGAAATATATTCAAAGATAGAATCTTTAGTTTTATATAGGCTTGTTTAAATCGTATATTAGTAATGAAAGTGTATTTTTTTTATATACAAATATGAAAGTGTAAGAAATTGGAACTTTTATACTTGGTGTACATGAATTAATATGATAAGAAATGGTGAACATAATTATATAGACAAGACATAATCTTTTTAATACCTTCAAAGACAATACAACCTATTTGATATATTTCCTTAGCTAGCATGCACTGGTTTACAAATTCAATTCACTTGTTATTAGTCATGGAATTGCTTTGAAATGGGCAAATATGAGCATAATTACGTCTAAACATTCTACTCAAGGGCTTGATGTTAGATTCTAAAATGTACACTTCTAATATATTTTCATCAATATGCATAAAATACATATAAAGACTTTAATATGAAAATAATTGTGCCTTGTGAAATACTTCTTTATGTGAGCATTATTTCTAATCAAGTGGATGTTTCTATATTTATAATGTTCCCGCTTTGTATTAGATTTACAATGTTTAATTTTCTAATCAATGCTGAAATGTGTAATTAATTCAATTCTATTGACAACTTTTTATTAGTACCCATTTTTATGCAACGAAGGCAACTCTTTAGAAGTTTCAAATTCAGGAAAGGCTATATAAGCTTTGTCAATGGAAATGTGTTGGATGTTTAATATCACTGACAAAATTAATCAAGCTTTAGGTATTTTCAATGTAGATTTCTAAGGAGCTAGAGTTTCGGTGAAAAATTGCATTTAAATATGCCTATACATTCTTATAGCATCATAGGCTTACAAAGATTGAATCTATAGCAGGTATATCTATATAATGTGTTCATAGGAAGTGAATATTCTACATTATGCCTTTAGGGGAAATGAATGATAGTATAATTTGTGAGTTAGTCTGCTTAACCCATAACCTACAGTGAAGTAGGTTGGGTTGAGTTGGAAATTTCAACCTATATTTGTAAGCAAGCCAATCCGCTTAACTTGTGGGTCAATGCAGGTTGGGTTAAGCAGCTTACTTGGCACGCTTGCATAGCTCGTGTAGTCGATAATAGTTATCATACATGGTACCATTACGTTTCTAGACAATATGCAATATGTATTGCAGCATTTTTCGAAGCTTTAATGAGCATGCCAACATATGACTCTATCTCTATGTAATATAGCTAATGTATCTATTAATATAGTTTATTTGTTTTCTATTTAGGTAATTGCTTTTGGTCATATTAAGCTAGTGAAGAGTTGTATGAGATGTGTAGCAATTATAATCGTTGGGAAGAATCTATTTCAAGGCTAAGAAGGTGTGATAAATATTCCCTTTAGAAGAAGAGGTGTAGTCAAGAGTTTTAGGTGGCTCCTCGAATGGTTTGAAGGGGAGAAAGGGGATATGGCATAAGTCGTTGCTAGGAGTTGACGGTAGATAATAGATCTTGTTCTCCACTTCTAAACTCGCCAGCAACGTAGGTTTAACTAGAAGCACATCATAACTCTTCACTACTTCTACTTAACTTAGCTTATATTGCCATTCATTGCACGTATGGGATCAATGATCTTAGTAAATTAAACCATATGACTTTTAGACATTTAGAAAGTATTTGATCGTAAGGATTGGATTAAACAAAGAAAATTAGACATGACAAGTATAAGAAATATTGGATAGTATAAATTTATTATATCATATTTAGTTTGTATGATACTGAATACAAAATTTATATTAAAAAATTAATTATTTATATTATCAAATAAATAATTTTTTGTAATACTTAATAAAAGTAATATTAATCAACTCAATATACTCAATATTATAATATAGATGGGTACTTTTAAGAATGCAATATATATATATATATATATATATTTGTCTAATGAATTTTTTTTATACCATCGTGTAGATAGAACAAAATTTAAGTTTTTTGTCTAATCTGTTAGCTCAATTTTTGTTTAATTACCAAGTAAATTTACAAACTAAATATGGAATAAAATTTTTTGTTCAGTCCAATAGTATAAAAATTATACAACCACATGATATCTCATACTAAGTCCAATATTTATTTTTATGGCAACTCCACCAGCTCCAGAAAAGCATAGTGATATAGATGACATTATAACGAGAAGCTTTCAAACGAGTTATACCACTGCATTATTGAAGGAGATAGAGAAGGCAGTATTTGATCCTTAAATTATGATTCGTATTTTTGGTGTTGATTGTAAATCACTTTTCTGATGTAGTTGCTCTTATAGTTTGGTTTTGCTGTGTATGTGTTTATGGATCTTCAGAATACATATTTCCTTTTTTTTTTTTTCTTAGAGATACGAAATTTAGTTCATTTTTTGGTCGATCTATATATTTTTAAGTCAACAGGTTGTGGTGTAAAATATATATAGGACATGCGCTTTTGATAAAATGCATCGTATCTTAAATCGAGTTGTTTAGGATTCCTTTTGGCTTTCACCTGAAAAACGCACATCTAGCATGCGTTTTCTTGGGTTTTGCCAACTAAACCAATTTTAAACTAAAACGGAACTTCTAACTACATTCTTACAATGGTATTGGCTAAATTATTTTTCCACAAACTGTTTTCCTAAAATTAGTTTGAGAAAATGAAAAGAAACGAAAGAAGTAGGAGGAAACATACCATACATCGTAAATTTATATAAAAGGAGAAATAATATAAGTGAGAAAATAAGGGGAAAACTTATTTCTTTTCGTATGAAAATCTTTAAAAAAAATAAAAAAGTAAATGGAAACCAACTAAAATTTTCAAACTGTGTACGATTAATGACAAAACTAAATAAAACATTATATATGGTAGGACAATCTTTTTCGATTAAAATATAACAGTGTACGGTAGAGAAAAAATATAATAGTGTAAAATTTAACAACATAAAAGGAGACATAATTCCTTCACTTATTTCTTCTCCTCCTTTCCTTCTATTTTCGAGGCATGCTTTTTCATTTCCCTCTGTTTTCACGAAATAAATTACTTTACTAAGCTATATTTACAATTTTTCCCCTCTCATAATGGGTTTATCAACTTCATTATGATCTATATATATAGATTAAATATTAGTCCACTTACATATTCAATAATTACAAAAACGAGATTTTCAGTACTTTTGACTAATTTTAAGACAAAACCATAAATCAAATCCTATTGAAATAGCTTTTTGTATAGGATTGCCATGAGGTCGATCTGGATGGATTTATGCATTACTATTGTTGCTTAGTAACAAACCTATTAGGTAAAATTGCAAAATAGCCCTAACTATTGGATGGTTATAAATAAATTTCTTAAACTTTCAAAATATGATTTTATCTCTTATAAATTTTGAATATGTACATAAAGACCTTAAAGTATAGCTAAATCCTCTAATTTATGGGGTTTTAATATTTGATTTAAAGAGTTACTTACATATTATTAAACTTATAGGAAATAAAAGTAGGAATACCATTGAAAGGTTATTATAAGGTTTCGGACATGCCTAACTCACTAATTACTTTATAGGGTTTTATTGGATAGGTTATGACTATCAATTTCGGTTGGATTTTGAAACTAAAGTAAAACTCTATGGAAAAACCCTAACCCCATAAATAAATAAATAAATAAATAATATACATAAATAATTAGTGCTACTCGATACATTACTATATACAAAGTACATTACATAGTAAATAAAAATAATAAAATATCCTAGGAGATCACACTACAGTAAGATTAGTGCTTCCTAGTGAGTTGGTTAAGTATGCTGGGTAAAATTCGCAAGCCCTTGAAGGAATTGGTTGAACGGTTGTTTTAGATATAGAATTATGTGGTTTTGTTGGTTTGTGTTATTGAGATATGTGTAATGTTTGATTATAAAAATTAAATTAGATAAAAAAAATTGGACATGATAAATATAGAGATGAAATAGATAGTATAAATTTATTGTATTATATTTAGTTTATACAATATAGAATATAAAATTTATATTAAAAAACTAATTATTTATATTATAAAATAACTAATTTTTTTGTAATATTTAATAAAAATAACATTAATTAACTTAATTTTATAATATGAAGAGGAATTTTTAAGAATGTAAAATATTTTTGTTTTCTTATTAAGTGAATTTTATTTTTGTACCATAATATAAGTGAGATAAAATTTAGGCTCTTTGTTTATTTTATCAATCAAAATTTATGTCTAATTATTAAGTAAAGTTACAAAATAAACATGAGATAAAATTTTTTATTTAGTCTAGTATCACAAAAATTATGTAATTAAATATTACCATAGTATTTATGTTAGAAAGAATAAAAAACTTATTATAATGTAGTTTGATGTACTTGTTGATATTGGAATATGGTTTAGTTCATTCTAAATTTAGTGGTGTTTTGATCTTGTGAAAAATTTAACAATGCTATTCTCATCGAAGAAAATTGTTATTATAGGTGGTCGATTTGATCATGGGTACAAGGTTGTAGGATCTACATATAGGTTGTAGTATGCATTCTTAGAAGCCTTATAAGTTATCAAATCGGATTTGATTAATGCAAAACTTGTATAAATCCACTCTTATAGCATTCTTAAATAAAAATCACCTTTTAAAAATGGATTTATCTACAATTGGTCAGATAATGTAAAGAATGTATTTATAAATGCTTTAAACTATTACTTTTGTGAATTTTTTATGGTCTAATCTTTTTTTTTTTTTTTTTATTGAGACCGATCTAATAATTTATTCTACTCATAACTTATATCCCCATAAATCGCTTTCGTTAAAATAAGGCGATACGCCGTGGAGTAGATAAAATTATCGGCTATCCCGCGGGGCAATCAACATAGGACAGGAACAGGACAGCTAATGGTATGTTACGAAAGTCGCCACTGGTCTGTTCTGTCTAGTCTACTCTCCCACATACCTTTGAGAAACTCAGAAGAGTGTGTCCAGTACGCGCACTCTGTTGAGAGAGAAAAAATCCTGTCGCTGTCCCAAATCCAGCGCCGTTTCGCTATTTGCCGCTCTTCCCCTCCTCTGTCCAGTTAATTAAGTTGAACAAATGGATGCATTGAGAAAGCAAGCGAGCAAGCTCAGAGATCAAGTCGCTAAACAGCAACAGGTCCTTTTCTCTAGTTCGTGTTGCGATTTATTCGAAAGTGGTTTCTTTTTCTTTTTGGATCTAAATTAGGTTGAATTTTAATTTACTTTTGCTGTTTGAAGTAAGGTCTAGTCAATATTTATTGACATCGTTGTTGATTTGGCTGCAATAAAGTGTATATTAGCTTGGGATTATTGGGTTTTGTTTACAAGATGTTATTTGTAATTCGTGGTTTACTTTTAGTAGAGTTCTTATATGTCATTGCTGTAAGATGTTTCGCATATCCGATTCCCTTGTGTCCCTAATAACCACATGCCTCTAATGTGGTAATGTAAAAAGCATAAGGTGGGGATCATATTAGATATTCCTCATGTGATTGGAACGTGGAGATTCGAATGGAGGCACCAAGCGAGGACTGGGAAGTTTCATCTCGGCTGGACGGACCCACTAATCAGTGGAAATATTACACCTTGTTATTTGTTTATGAAATTTAGGTTTGAATTAAGATTATACTGAATTATACCCTAATTTTGGCAATGTGGCCATAATAGGTTAAATCTTTTATTAATCTCTTGCTATTAACATCATATAGAAGAAGACTTGATGCTACATTATTGTTAAGGACCTTGGAAAGTAATGGTTTTTTTTTAACTTTGGCTTTTTCTATCTGTTATATAATTTGACCTAGATATAGCTCTTAATTTGCCTGTTGATGGTTTCACATGTGCTAACCCTGGAATATAATGCAGTTTATGGTTCTTTAGCTAATCTGTTTTATGGTATTTAGGCTGTCATTAAGCAATTGGGTGGCTCGGGCTATGAGAGCTCCAATGTGATGGTAATAGATGAAATTGAGATGCAGAGACATCAACAGCTGGAGAAGCTTTACAGAGCTACTCGTTCTGGAAAGGTAAAGAGGTTGGAATTTATATTTCTTTGTTCTTTCGATTCTTAACTATGGAAAAAAATTTTATGCAACATCTCGTAAGAACTGCAGGATTTCTATGAGGAAAAGATCCAGTAACTCCTTTTCTTGTTCATTGTTCAATTGTTGCATTAAGGTCTTATGCAAATTGATTATAATAAGAAACATAAAGTAAGGTAAAATTGCAATTTACCGAGTGCATTAATTCATGAAATTTTATTATTAATAGGACAAAACATTCCTTCATAAGCTGCAAGCGACTTGTTGATGGGGTTGTTTTCAGAAATGTGGAGAAATATGTTCTCATGAAAGTGCTTTTGCACTTCAAAGTTTTCTGAGGGGATCAATTTCTCTTGCTTCTTGATGTATCTTCTGAGCCTAGCTTGTTGGTTTTCAATGGGGAAGTGGTTTTATTTGCCAGATGATAACTAGTTTGGAGAATGATGAGATATGTGGAAAGTCTGTAACTATCATAAAACAGAAGGTTGGAATTAGCAATGAAAATGAAAAGAAGCGTATTCTTTGGGTTTTAGAGATCCCTGGTGGTAATTTTATGTGGAAATGAACTTGTAGAGTTATATATATATAAATATATATTATACTGTGAAGGTTTTCCTGTCAGTCTATGTTATATATATTATGGTGTGAAGGTTTTTCCTGTCAATCTATTTTCCCTCCATAGCTGATGAGCATACATGGTTCTGCAAAAGCAAATAGAAGATAGGGCAAGGCAGTCTCTCTTCTAAACTTCTTATTGCGAGTGCCATGCAGTTAAGAGCATGGTTGCTTGTGGTTTCTGTCCAAACACAGTTGATGTGTCTAGGTTGTAAAACTTCTAAAGCATATATACTTGTATTAATAAAATTATTTTTAAGTAATTAAATTATTTAGCATCCAAACTATGACTTATCTGATGGCCAAACTATTATGTTGGATATTTACACCAGTCCAATACATAATGATTTATTCACTGGTTGGAGATAGCAGAGTGGTGTCTATAAAATAGGAAGTGATTACAGATTCTTGTTGCAGCAAAGATATTTGGTTATCGAAATGACAAAATCAGACTGTCTGATATTCATTGCATTGAAACATTATGATCATTTCTTTCCTTCTTACCAGGATTTTCAGAAAGATATAGTAAAGGCTGCGGAGACTTTTACAGCTATTGGATATCAACATATTGAAGCAGGTATAATCACAATCTACACTAGCAATGCAAACTGCATCTTTTGAAATTTTGTCTGCTTCATTCTGTGCAACACCTATATCTACCAGGAACCAAGTTATCCAAGGAGTGTTGCAAATATGGAGCTGAGAATATCAACAACAATGTTTTAGCTAAGGCAGCAGCTGTATATGGTGATGCTCGTAAACATGTTGAAAAGGAACAAGAAGATTACAATAAGCTTTTATATTCTCAGGTAAGCTCCATAAATACAGTATGCACTCAACTTGACATCGCTTCAGCATTTTCATATTGAGCTGATTCAACTATCCGTGTTCCTCATGGTAAGACTGATTGCGATGAACCAAAGGGGATAATGGTGTAATTGCAATAATAGTAGAAGTGTAGTGTTATGTGTTGTAATTGTAATAATAGTAGAAGGGTAGGATAGGAAATGTCAATATACTAATAGAGTTATAGAGTAAGATAGAGGTAGTTATGGGGGTTTTTATTCTATTAAAGTCTTGTTAAGAAGGATATAGGGAAAGGATTGTACTCTACCTCTAGAGTGTTAGGCAATCCTAGTCGGGAAATTTTTTCGAAGATATTTACAATGGAGTTGAGTGTTGAGAATTTGGAAAATAATATGAGAGAATTGGGAGAGGATTTGAAGGGAAGCCTATCGGAAGTTCATGACCAGATCTCGAAAGTGGAAAAGAATGCAAACTCTGGACTTTCAACGATTGATAAGCGAATGGCCACATTTGAAACTATGTTACATGATTTGTGGATGGATTGGCAAAAGGAAGTGAGAGCAAAGGGGAAGGCCAAAGGATTGACTATAAGCGGAGAAAATGGAAACCATAATTCAGACCATAACTCGTCCAATCGAATGGAGGAGAGAGGTTTGGAGATCAATGTTTAATTCAACCAACTTGGTGACAAAATGCAAATCAATGTGATTTTGCTTGAGTTTGATGGACAAGATCCATAGTTGTGGATAGCTGTTGTTGAGCAATTGTTCAAAATTCATAGGGTTTCTGATGAAGATAAAGTAGCATTAGCCACAACAAGCTTGAAAGGGAGGATGATGTACTGGTTGAAGATGCTCAAATGTCAGAACCTTAGCTTAGATTGGAAAAAAATGAAATCAAAACTCTTATGTTGATATGGAGATCACTACGTAAATAATCCTTTTGCCAAATTATCAACTTTACACCAAATGTCTTCGGTGAGGTGATACTTAGAGGATTTCAAAATGTTGGTGTCTCAAGTGTCGGAGATGACAGAGCTTCAATTGCTAGGATATTTCCTTGGCAGCTTGAAGGACAAAACTAGGGTTAGGGTCCAAACATTGCATCCGATTGACGTTTGTGAAGCTATTGAACTTTCCTTAAGCATCGAACAATAGTTTGCATATGGAGTGGTAATGGTATAGCATGAGGCAAGAGACAACATGCATCCTTGTTTCAGTTCGAAAAGCCAAAGCCAGAAGTGCTTGGTGAGCACAAGTTCTCCTACCTATTCGCACACCATTGGACATGCAATATCCTATATGTGTGTTAGCGATACTTCTGCTGCAATCAATAATAAACTTGCATTGCCTTGGCAATCGTCTAGAAACATTTTTGGTACTGGAATGAATGCGCACCAGCAAAATCATTACAATGTTAATGATGGGATGAATTTAAACTGTGCAGAAGGTGGGTTAATGGCTAATAGTAGCGGTTCAACCCAAAATAGCAGCCACAAGAAGATGCCTAAACAAATGACTTACCATGAGTATGTTGATAAACGCAACAAGAGCTTGTGCTTCAAGTGTGATCAACCATTTAGTCTAGGTGATAGGTGCCCAAACAAAGCCTTGTTAGTGATGTTACTAGAAGAAGACATGGAAAGCAAAGAGCAAGAGTGGATAGAAGTCAAACATGAGGACATGCATTGTATTTGCTGTTGTGACCAGCAAAATCATGGTTTACATCATCATTATGATCATGGTTGAGGATATTACACAGAAAATTCTTGTGGCTGTCCTCGGGGACAAGGACAATGTTATGGGGGAGGGAATTGTAATTAACCAAAGGGGATAATGGTGTAATTGCAATAATAGTAGAAGTGTAGTGTTATATGTTGTAATTGTAATAATAGTAGAAAGGTAGGATAGGAAATGTCAATATACTAATAAGGTATAAATAGTGTAAGAGAGAGGTAGTTAGGGGGGGTTTTATTCTGTTAAAGTCTTGTTAAGAAAGACATAGGGAAAGGATTGTACTCTACCTCTAGAGTGTTCGGCAATCCTAGTTGGGAGTGCCATTAATGGTAATTTTGCTTCTCAATTGTTCAATTTACATCCAATTGTTCTTTTATTTTATCGTTTTATTGATATCCAAATCCTAGTCGTTCCTCCAATGGTGAAATTATTTTACCTCTCACCATCTTCTTCTTCTTCTTCTTCTTTTTTTTTCGGGTTACTAGATGTACATTGGTGTAATTATTTAAATGCGGAGTAGTAAGAAAGATGGACTCTTTATCTCCAAGGACATTGATCTTGCCTTGTTCTCACAGTAACATTGCTTTGGAAGACATTTTCTTTCACAATTCAGATTCCCTTTCCTTCTTGGTGTTTTCATTAGGTCACAGTCATATTTTAGAGGTTTCTGCTGTTGATCTATAAAGCTACTGTTTCACATAACTAGTTTTGATAAAATATTATGTGAATCCATGCTCAAGAAATGCAATGGGGCTGGGTTATTGTCCTTCTAATAGATAACCTCTTTAGTAATATTTGTGCCTTTTCTCACTTACAGATATTAGAACCCTTGAGAGCAATGATAAGTGGTGCTCCTTTAGAAGATGCTCGTCATCTAGCACAACGTTACAGTCGAATGCGGCAGGAGGCGGAAGCACAGGTACTGAGAAGCTGGATTGTGCAATCCAGTTTTGGATCTTTGTTAAGTGGTTTCAATTCATTGTAACTTTTCTTAACATTTTTTGTGTGAAGTTGCAATTCACATTTATGTAAAAGTACCCAGGCGGCTGAGGTTACTAGAAGACAAGCAAGGGTACGAGAAATGCCAATACCAGAGAATGTGGCAAAGCTGCATGCCTCTGAAGCCAAGATGCAGGAACTGAAGGCTAACATGGCAGTTCTGGGTAAAGAAGCTGCATCAGCTTTGGCAGCTGTAGAGGCACAGCAGCAAAGAGTCACTTTTCAGAGGCTCGTTACAATGGTATGCCCCCGTAATGACTTGAGCACTGAAACAGTTGTGATAATTACAATATTCAATAAGGGAATTGAAGTAATGGATGAATTCAGGTTGAAGGAGAAAGGACTTTCCATCTAAGAGTAGCCGCTATTCTTGGTGAGGTTGAAGCTGAGGTTTGTCCAAGTCTTAAATTTCTTCAAAAATAGTTGTACCCACCAGATACTGTATCATGAATGCTTACATCTACCTTTAATTTTCATTAGATGGTCTCTGAGAAACAGCGGAGAGACTCTGCACCTCCTGTGATTTCATCAGAAGCTTCCTCAGGAAAAACAACTTACTTTTTGGCTCAGGTTTGTCGTGTTGTTCTGCAATCTTTCTGTAATGTGCTGCTGTGGCTCTGAAAAATACCATGCCTTTATTCTATCATTTTGATAATAATTAAGGTCAATGGCCAACTTTACAAATGACAAATTAGATTTATCATAAACCAGAAATGTTGCCTTTAATGAAATACATCCTGTATTTCTCTACTATGTTCAGTTTTGTCATTAGATTTAATTGATAGGATGCTATTGAAGTCGGGTATATCCATTAAAAAAAAATTGTATTCTTTTGAAAAACGACATATGTCAAGACCTGTGTTCTGCTATAGCTGACATGATTCTTGACAAATTTAATGGAATGGACGAATTCTTGTGGCCAAGCCTTTGTTATGGATTCATGTTTCTGTCCTTTCATTGTTTCCATGTGTCTGTATTTGCATGTTTGTTTACAGGGGAGAAAAAACACTATAGTTGGTTCAAATTTTCAGTGACAGCTTTTGGAAAGTCTTTGGTTTTTAAAGTCACATCTGTGGTTCAAAACCTTGCCCTTTTTCCTATCTTTACATATGTTGATGGAAGTGTATCTGAATATCGACTACAAAGTTTGCTGGGCCTAAGGCAATAAAAAGGCATTCAAACAATTTTCATGGCAGTAAAATTCAGTTGGTTCAATCTATCATAATGAAGAACAGTATCTGCTGATACCATGAATATTAGATGATTTTGCCTCTCTTGCTACGATGTCCTTTGTACTTGTTAAGAGTGCAGAAACATTGACAACGTTTTATTCAGTGTCGTTATTCCTTTGTCTAACTGGATGCAATTATATGTAAAAAGTTGACATGGAGATAACTTGTTATTTCCATCCCTTTCTACAGATTGTTTAATTGTTGAAAATTTCTATATACAAGTAAAAGCTGCACCAACTTTTATCCTGATCATTTAGGCTGTTCATTTTTGTGACTGAAAATGGAGAATTAGACTGAACTCAAGGTTTCAAATTGTATCACTTGAATTCTTTCTGGCTGTAACTGTTTTGTGGTCCACTGCACCCTAGGTGTTAACTGGTACCTTTATTGCTATATCTACAGCAACTTGATGGTTGACACTTACATGGTTATTCTCATCAATCCCCTTTGGAAAATAAGACTTCGATCCGATACATTTCATTAGCAATTTCCACTTCCTCTAATTTGCACTGAAGTAACAAATTCATCTGCAGGATGCTGTAGATGAGACACAGTTTATGACCTTGCATATTATTGTGTCTGTTATTACAGGCCACACATCCTTTCAATGCCGAGTCAGAAAAGGAGCTGGACTTGGAAGTGGGTGACTATGTTGTTGTGCGAAAGGTACTCCTTTTCATTCTTGCACTTTTGTGTTTGTCTGTGGAGGCAACAACGCAAGATCAAATAGACATTCTCTTTATTAGGAGTGGATTGAGAGTGTTTTCATCTATATCTATTAAAACAATTTTCATTGCCTTGCATAGCATTTTCACTACTTAAAAGCATTCTCTAACTTTATTCACACATTATCCTCTTGCATTCCTAAACTACTGGGAGAGTTACTAAATTTCAATAACAAAACTCACTCGTAAGACTGATTCGCACAATCTTTAGACTCAAATCGACGACCTAATTTCAGGTCTACATTCAGTTTCCTGGTATATATCCGTACCTAATAGCTTTAGTAGAAAAGTCCGAAATTCTTGTGTTTTATAAGCTTGTTGATTCTTGGTCATAGTTGTAAACATGGAACGGAAAGGGCGGAATGGTTTTTGTGTGAATCATGAAAAGCAGAGAAGGACTCTCTCTGTCACTACCTTTAGACTTTGCACTCACTCTGCTTTGATATGGTGTTGAATGAAGGTAGAGTTTGACATATTTACATCCTTATTAGGTGAGCCCATCAGGTTGGTCAGAAGGAGAATGCAAGGGCAGAGCAGGATGGTTTCCATCCGTTTACGTGGAGAAACGCCAGAGAATCCCCACAAGTAGTGCAGCTGGAGAGGTGTTTTGAGATTCATTTCACTCTACTATATGATTTACCTTTCCTTTGAATATGAATTATACTCTTTTGCATGATTTTTGTAAAGAAAATGAATTTAGTTAAGGCTTTGATTCTTTCAGGTTTTTTTTAACAAACTAGGCTCTTAAATGTCATTAGAATACATAAATAAGTAGAATTCATATATTGATGCCGCTTAAACTCAAGTTAATTCCACCTTCTAGGAATTACAAAAACCTGAATATTAGCTTAATCAGTGATTAGAAGAATAAAATTTGCTATTAAATAAAAAGTCGGTTGAATTGGATGCAAAGGATTATGGTATCAATGTGAGTTCATGATTATCGAAATTAAGACAAAACGTTCATTTCTGCCTACATTTGTTCTGTTGCAAAGCATACGACTGATTTGGTTGGAACGCAATTAATGAATGGCTCTGAATTTGCTATCTGTTTCTGTTACTCTTTAAATTCGAAATCATGAATATTGCTGTTGACCGCTGAATCCTTGATGGTTGCTTTTCTGCTCAAAAAGGTGACATGAACCGCCTTCACATTCTTTGCATTAGCCATTAGCCGGCTGATGGCTCCAGTCATAAGGAGTCCTGGTTATGGAATTTCAAAAGAAATCTTTCTAAAGGTCTTGAGACCTTTTTGCTTGTTCTTTGTCTTTGGTCTTATTGGTCATCTGTTCTGTTTGAGATATCACCAAGAACCCAAGATGACTTTGCTAGGGAAAATATAATGCAAACAAGAAAACTGATTAGCTCATTGAGTCCATATAATTTGAATTTAAATCAAAATGCGAATCCTACTCAATATCTTGTGGGAGACAAAAAAATCAATCTTCATTATCATCAATAAGAATGCTAAGATAAGAGTTTTCATATTATTTTCAGGTAAGTTTGATTATTACATAACTGAATCAGGCAATGGCATATCAAATATGTCTTCCATCGTAATGGAAATTAAGATAAGAGTTTGTCAAGTACTCACCTGAAATCTCCTTGGCATGTTCATATCCCATTCTTGATTCATGCAGAAACGCTGATCTTTTAATTTTTCCTTTGTAGCTTATATAAGCACAAATGCAACGCCGTTCATCATTTAATCAAAGATGCTAGGGTCTTTTTTCTTTTGTTTTGTTTCCCTATTTATCTCCTTCAAGCGTAGATTGCACCATAGCCACTATAACAGTGGTTCTATTTACCATCGCTATGTCCCTAGCCTCTTGCACTATGCACTATCCTTTGCTTTTTGTCCTGCAGACAATGCAGTCCTTGTTCACCAGCCGATACTAATGCGTTGGAAACAGCAGGTAACTCTGATACAAAGTTATGTGCATTTGATGCCTTTGCAGTAGTAATAATTTCATCTTAGGAAGCATGCACCTGTTTGCCATAAAAAAATATCTACAACTATTGCATCATTGAAGAGAATTGTCTCTTGCCCTACCAATCCCATCTGTTGCCTCTGCCAATTTAGCTTGAACTTATAGATCGGTACTCGGTCCAATGACACATTGCCAGAATCCGGGTCATAGAATCTTTCTATCATGCTGATTAGAGTAAACTTGCCACAGCCACTTTCTCCTACTAAATCCATCGTCTGCACACAGTGTCTTTAAACTTGGGAGTGACGATGAAAGTTTCGTGAACTAAAATTTTTCTCATGCACCATACGAACAAATGACTTTTTTTTGCTAAATCATTAAAATTTCATGATCATTCTAAGATTAAAAACTCTACGTGCATACTTTGGCTTCAACGGAAAAAAGTGGTCGTAGCAAAATCTACTGTAATCGGTCTGATGGAACGATTCTATGATCCAAATTTTAATGGTGTGTTATTGACCAAGTACCTATCTAAAAGTTAAAGCTAAACTTGCTGTGCCAACGAATGGAATTAGTGGGGTGTGAGTCAATACTCTTCGGTAATAGTTGCAAACATTATTTTTGGTAAACAAGGGCATGCTTCCAAATATGAAATTATTACTGCTGCAAAGGCATTAGGTGCACATAACTTTGTATTAGCATTTCCTACTACTTACAACGCATCGGTATTGCTTGGCTAGCAAGAACTGCAACTGTCCGCTGGACAAAAAGTATAGGATTGTACATAGTTCAAGAGACTCGGGACAAAAGTGAGCACTTCCAAAATGCAAAATTCTTTTCTATCTTCTTGTTTTCCAACCGCTACATCGCTTCAACCAATCAAGTAAAAGAAATCAAATCTGATTCATTTCATTAAAATACTATTACTTATGCGGTTATAACAATGACTTTAGCTATTTATATGTTTAGTTGCATTTTCTCCTATATTATTAAGTCAATATTTTTTTCTTTTGGACTCCACACCAGCTTAAACATTTTTAGATAGTGTTTTGTTATACAATTTTTGTAGTATTGAATTAAATAAAAAATTTAGATTGATGATTTGTAAATGTACTGGATAATTGAACAAAAATTAGATTGATAGACTAAATAAAATACTTAAATTTTATTCCATCTACATCATGGTATAAAAATAAAATTCACTAAATAAAAATAAAAAATATTTTATATTCTAAAAGATACTCTTTCGTGTTATAATATTAAGTTAATGAATATTATTTTTATTAAATATTACAAAAAATTATTTATTTTATAATATAAATAATTAAAATTTTAATATACATTTTATATCCAATACTATATAAACTAAACATGATATAATAAATTTGTACTTAATATACAAAATTTATGCTTTAAGCCTCACTTTTACTTACAAAATCTTGCCATAGTAGTTACTTACAGCACTAACCTCCCTATTCCATGATGACAACTGTTATCAAAGTAATTTGCAGCCCACAAAACTGAACATTAAAATTTATTTTCCATTTATTTGCATACATAATCCACTTGTAGTTATTTGCAAGATAAGATTGACGTTATTCTTCCAATTCTTGGCAATGCAAATGATGAAAATTGTCATCTAAAAGAAAATTCTCCAATTCCATTTCATACTTCTACTCAATTAAGCTTTTATAATATACCATTTGTCGAACAAGGAGATCGTGAAGAGAAAGACAAAACAAAATGTCTTTATTTCGAAAATAAATAGTAACGTTTTTCATTCTTTTATGCAGCTTTTTAAATTAAAAGATTCACAGTTGAGTTGATGTACAAAGAATTTAATGACCTAATTCATTTTATACAGAAACACTTAGCTTGCTATGTAGAAAGTTCCTTAGCTAATATATATTTGCTATTGATTCTGCACGCAAATGATAGCTTTTTGATGAAACAAATTAGTTATAATTAGTATATTTTTAGTATTTTGTTTTGTTTCATTTTTTTTTTCTATTTTACGCACACTTTTCAAACAATTTATATAATTCTTTTCTTTTTTAAAATTATCAAATGTGTATATAGTTTGAGTCAATATGTTATAAATTTTATTATACCTCATCATATATGTGGGTAAAGAGATATAAATGCAAGGGTTACATGAGTACCACATGTCAAGTCATGTTACCTATTACTCGGAACAACTTGACTTGCATTTGCAAATGATTGAGTGAGGAATGGCAAAGAGGAGGAGTAAATAATTTCAAATACTTAAACATGAGTCATGACAGATAGAAAAGTTCGATAGTATCAAACTCTACTATAAATAATGAATTGAATAATGTTCTCAAGATAATTGAGTGTTTAATTCTTTAAGACAAAAATCCGATAAAGTAACTATGCTTGTACCAAAATTCTTCTTTGTCCAAATAAGAGAAGGAGTAAGCTATTGATAGGAGCTGGCCTTAATTCCATCCATGATTCATCAAACGGTGATAATAATCAATTGTCCCTTAATGGACTTTAGATGGGTTCTAGGCTCAATACGACTTTATTTAATGTATGAGTCAAATTGGAAAAGGGTGGTATTGAACAAGCTAATCCAATTGACCTCATCCCAACTTCACTATGCCAAAACTTCTTTATATGAGTTTCACTTTTTAAACTCTATTACTTTAACCTAAAAAATCAAATTTATTTTAATAGATTGGACTTGAAACCCAATCTCAAATTTAGTTGTTTATAATATATTTTTATACATGCATTAAGAGTGTGCATATGCTAACATATATAATTTTGAAATCTTTTGTTTAGCATACACATTAAATGCAAGTGACATTACTTTTAGAATAATTCCAATAGTTCCACTAATACAAAATAATACAACTCGTTATATTTGTAATTTTTTCCTTATATTTTGAAAGATAATAACTCTTTTTTGATGATGCATCATTTCATAAACAACATCATATAATTACAATAGTATCTATTATACATTATTATGAATATATAATGTTAGCATGTCCATTGAAATAATCATTCGAGTAACTTTGTTATCTTTATAAATATGCATATTTTAACTTTGATATATTATATTTTTAAATAATTTAAATGATAGTATTTACCATTTATTTTGATGAATAATTATTGTTAATTATTTAGTGGACAATCATTTATGTGAGTATGTTATTTTAATCCATAATTATATTTTGAATCAATGACAGCCTATAGCCCATTGATTGACCTATTATATAAAATTTTGGAAAGTAACTCAAATCTTCTTCACGGTGCTCCGCTTTTGTATTTTCAAAGACTATTCGTTTTTTTTTTTTAATTGATGTACCATTTGATAAAAGATGACATATGATGAAATTTTTTCATAGTTCCGTTTTTAGTTTTTAAGAGATTAGTTCAATTTTTTATCTCACAATCGATTTATATTCTTTTAAATTTAAATAATTTTACTAAGTATAAATTTAATGGTTTAGATTCGGATGTGTGTAAACTAATAATAAGATGGATAACTCGACAAATCTCATCAAAATAAGTAATAAGGCCATACATAAAATTTTAATATATTAGATTATCTATAATTTACCTTACAACAATTCAATATTTTGTAAATATGTTAGTTATAATAATCGTTCAAGTAAATTTATCACTTTAGCATACCACCATATCCTAAGGAAGGATGAATGGGAAATTTGGCGAAATTTTTATTGTTCATTCGGGTTGGACTAGGATCCGAATGTGTTCGACCCGAAACAACCTCTATTTCAATGTCTGAGACCCGAGCCGGTGATCACCACATCGCAGTTACATTTACGATTCGCTCGAAAGAAAGCCAAAGAGAGAGAGGGAGAAGAAGAAAAGGAAAAATGGCAAGAGAAGAAGCCCTAGAATCATTAACCCTATCCAGTGGAACCCTAACCGAGTCAAAAGCTAACGCTAAGCCATTCTTCGACAACGACGGTTCCGAACCCGAAGAAGGAGAGATCGTTGGAGAAGAAGATTATTTTTCGAAGCAAGATCGGAGTAAGTCGGCGATAGTGGGTGAGCCTCATCCATTGGAGCATTCTTGGACTTTCTGGTTCGATAATCCTTTGGCGAAGGCGAAACAAGCCGCTTGGGGGAGCTCCATTCGCCGGATCTATACTTTCTCCACCGTCGAGGAGTTCTGGAGGTGAAGATTCGCTTTCTTTTTTTGTGATTTTGTTTGATTTGTGTGATCAATTTTGAGGAATTTAGGTAAAGCTAGGGTTTTGCTGTGTTTCTTGATTGAATTTTGAGGAATTTACGGGAAGTTAGGGTTTGGTATTGTTTCTTGATTGATTACAGTCTTTATAATTGAAGTCGTTATTTTTAAAGTGATTCTAGTCGGAGTTGAGGTTTTACATTTACGAAGCTAGGAATTTGAGTTTCAATGCGAGAAACCCGAATTTGACATGAAAGTAATATTAGAATCGATGGGAAAATAGAATCTTTTATTTTTCTTGTACCTATTCAGTTACATGTACCAGTATGCTGTCCCAAGAAAATCATTGTACTTGAAGTGCTGTCGTAGCTGTCTTCCTGCTCATTGTAGGGAGGGCTTGTTGAAACACATTGTGTTAAATGCATCTTCCATCTTGCATTGTTCCATAGTTGTTAAGAGTTAAATAATTTAGTGTTGTGTTTATTGATAATTTTGGATATTCCCAACTTAAATGGCCTATAGTTGGAGCTTGTTTGGTGTTGCACCAAAAAACTAATGGTAATTATGAAAATGCAGCATTTACAATAACATACAGCGTCCAAGCAATTTGGTGGTCAAATCAGATTTTCATTGTTTCAAGAACAAAATTGAACCCAAATGGGAGGACCCTGTTTGTGCTAATGGAGGGAAGTGGTCAATGACTTTTCAGAGAGGAAAAGTTGATACTCCGTGGCTCTACACGGTAAACTTAAAGGAGTAAATGAACGAAATTTTAAACTTATAGATTACCATTGTATGTTTCTTTAATCATCTGCCTTTTTCAACTACCAGTTGTTGGCAATGATTGGCGAACAATTTGACCATGGAGATGAGATTTGTGGAGTAGTTGTTAATGTCAGGGCGAAGGAAGACAAAATTGCTCTATGGACCAAGAACGCTGCTGATGAAGCTGCTCAGGTAACTTTATCATTGAGCTATTAACTCATGGAAGGAACCTATTTTGTATTATTCTTAAGCTACTTCTCCTCCACGGCCTTTTCCGTGTTGACTCTAGATCAGCAATCTTAGGAGGTCAACTGGCATTAATTTTTCTATCATCTTGTCTTGTGGTTGTTTGTGAAATTACTGCCATGTCCTTAACACATTATTGTCGTGGTACCACGCTGGTTTCTCACGTCTACCGTGCTTTCCAGACTCTGGTAGCTTTTTCTTGCTTTGTATGCCTCTTTCATTTTTTTTTTTTTTTTGCGCTGTAACATTGCCAAAATATTTTTTTCTTGTTTTGTATTACATTGAATCTCACCTTAAATCTTCCGCCCTCAGATAAGCATCGGAAAGCAGTGGAAGGAGTTTCTAGATTACAGTGATACTATTGGTTTCATATTTCATGTAAGAAGTTGTGTTTGATTTTTGAATATAAATGTGTTGCTACCTGGCCGGCTCTTCTAAAGCGGTGGAAGTAATTCTTTGGTTGCTTTTTGTGCAGGATGATGCAATGAAACTTGAAAGAAGTGCTAAGAATCGTTACACGGTATAAGGTGTTTTTGGTGTTTGTAAAAAGAGCAGAGTACGATGGCTGCGAAAAGTAGAGGATATAATGAAAAGATTTTTGTGTGATCTGTGTAGCAGATAAACAGCACGCATGGCTTTCTTAGAAGTGCTTTTATCGGTTATCAATAACACTCTGGTAGTTTCTGATACATACAAATATTACATATTGACTTAGCTATTCATCTCCTTGTCAATTTACATTCCCAAATTAGGGAGCAAAGCTGGAAAAGCAAAAATAGGATTAGCCTGGGTCTCCTGAACCATGATTCGAAAAAATTTAAGCAAATTCATTCTTTTTCCTTTTACGTTATTGCCAGAGACGATTTTAAAAGCAGAAGATGATTGATAGATTAACGCTGAAGTTTCATGTACCTTACTTAGAAAGATGACAACTGTAAACCAGACTTACAAAGATAGAATTGTTAGATAGAGCTCCAGGAACTTCCAAGTCCACTAATGTCGACTTACAGAAGGGAAGAAAGGGACATCAGACAACAACATGACCACTATAATTGACCATA
Organism: Lumnitzera littorea; assembly: GCA_024138015.1. Lineage (NCBI taxonomy): Eukaryota > Viridiplantae > Streptophyta > Magnoliopsida > Myrtales > Combretaceae > Lumnitzera > Lumnitzera littorea. The sequence goes on along the minus strand of JAMXBB010000011.1, from coordinate 99,764,856 downwards.
TGGCTCAACACGAGTTGTATTTCCATATGCAAAGTTCCTATGCTACATATCTCCTAGTCCCATGTCCAGACGTGTACCATCGGGATACAATCGCGTCACACCACTTTACTGGAACAATCAGAGATTGACTAATAAAGAGTGCAAACCCTCCCCAAACTTGGGAGCAAGAAAAATAAAAAAATTACATGTATTTACAATAAAATCTCACCCTCCTCACCATTCAAAACCATCTCTTCATCATCACAATCCAAATAATCATCCTTAATAAACAAGCCTAATTGCCGTAAGGGGTTGCTCTCCGATACCATTTCCGATCCGTCATCACTTTCAGGGAGACGAGGGGATAAAGAGCAACCACTCAACATCTCGAGCTCTTTAAAAATCTCAAGATTCTCACCAATGACCACGGTCCTTTCCATCTGGTCATACATAGGAGTCAATCAGCATACAAAGGCTGCATAAGGGACTAAAATGGGATAGAAAAGGAGGAAGTGTCTGAAAACAAACCTGCTGAAGAGCAAGTCGAGCAGCTTCTCTGTCTCTCTCCCTTTGTTGTCTCATTTCAGCCTCTGCTCTTACTCGCTCTGCAGCTTCAGCAGCTTTAATTTGAGCTTCAATCCTGGCTTTTTCTGCAACTCCAAATTACCACATATGCATATTATTAGACTGAAATGGAAGTTTTTATCCTACTATAAATATGAAAAAATTGTCAGACAAGGAGTTTGGATCCTGAACCAAAGAACCCCTGTAAATTTTTTCCCCCAACAATAGCACATTGACTTGTCACACTTCACAGATCTAAGAGTACTAAGTTTGGAACATCTCTGCTGATTCAGCAGATTTCGTATATCCAAGAGTATCGGTATGAAACATCTGTACACTCAAGTAAACAATAAAAAAGCAGACAATAATATTACCTAAGAACTTCAAAGCTTCCAATTTAGTCAACCGTAACTTTAAAATATTGCATCACGAAATCCTAAGAGCATTAAAAGTCTTCAGCATTTACATATTTATTTTTATGCAACTGGGACAGATCTTTTGGGAGCTGGTTTTTCGAAAGGCAATATTTTTCTTCCCATGCTGCAATGTGATGGAATGCCACATGTGCAATTAATTTTTTACTTAAAAAAACTAAAAATTATACTACAAATAAAAACAAAAATCTTCATAAGAAAAACCAAACCCCACAAAGGTACACCAACGAGTCACCAAAGGTGGTATCACTAGCCAAAGAGGGCACAGGTTGCAAAGTCACTTCAATGGTGAGTCATGCAACGCACTTTTTATGGTGAGTGGTGAAAACATGCAACACACTTTTGATGGTGGATGGTGAAAACGACTACGAAATGCTCTTTGAAAAATCACGACAGATTGGATGGCCAATGACCAACATACCACCACTACCAAAAGTATGCAAAGCAACCCACTCACTAAGGCGACCCATGACATACAATCTTTGGAGAAACCAGTTGTTGATAGAGCTTTTTAGACATGAACTTCTCAAACCATCCAAATCTGACATGCCTCACCATCTAGGGTCTACCACCCCAAGGCTCTTTAATGACTAGAAAACATCGGATAAAGGTAAGAGATCAAGTCAACTTCCACCTCCGATATATGTGAGACACGTTAGACACCACAAGCTCACTCTCCTATACTTGAGAAGAGGATTTTGCCCACTAACTACACTTTAACTGTCAACACCACTCAACTATAAATACCAAATCGTTATCTAACGATAAACTACTTAATATTTCACATACTTAAATTTGTTTATTACTCTCAAGTGTTCCCTTCTCTCCAAAATATCTTGTTGAATTAAGCATCAGAATAATCACGCCAGACAACACCCCAACGTCGTCTCATAGTGTTTTATTTTGCAAGCTTACCCAACGTACAAAACTCAATTTCTATCGGCAAATACTCTAAGATGACACCAATGATGCCAAACTACCTTGGTAGACCATCCAACATCCCTTTAATTAGGTCTTTGTATTTTAACGATGTCTACACATTAAAATCACATGGTATGTGGTGTGGCAAGAATATATCACATCACAGCCACATAGCCTTTTAAAACATATTTGCATGATATATCAAAATTATTTATCCAAAGAAGTTATCAAAACTGACAGTTATAAGATCCAATTGCAAAAGTGCCAACAGTTTTAAGACTACAGTCAAAATTTCCCAAAATATTACTATTGTTCACACTATTAATTTAAAAGCAATAGCTCCATTAAATTTGCAAAATAACCCTATGCTAGAACATTGAGCAATACTATCACTGCATATATATGATTGTTTTAAAGCCCAAAAATTCAAAAGCAGGCAACTAAAAGCAAATAACAAAAGAAAAGAGTTCAAAGCATCAAAAGTACCTTCGCGCTGTCTTCTTTCCAATCTTTCCTTTTCCTTTTGCAGCCTCACAGGATCAGCTTTATCACCCTGCGAGTGCCAACAGCAAATCTTTAAGAATAAACCATTTCTTCAAATAATAAACTATTCAATAGCTCCATCATATAAAACACGTTCTATTACATGATCTATCAGCGCCTTCTGTTGTGCCTTCAATATTGTGTCAGCAAAGCGACTTTTTAGCATTGCAGCACGCAGAGCTCTTTTTGGAGATAGTTGCACCTCGAGAAGGGGAGTGCTCCATTCTAATCAAATATAAGACAGTAAGAGAGAAACACATAAATCATGCATGAACTCTGATATGGCCTATATTATGTTGATTTGAGCTTTGTTACAGAACACAAACCTTCCCTATTTGCGTCGTCCATAGAGGGAGCCTCAAGTTTGGAACTAGGACAGACATGTCCGTCATCAATAGCACTCACAGCCCCTTCATAATATTTTCAAAAATCGGCTAAAGATCACCAAAGTTGCAAGTGCTTGATTTTGGACATGAAGAAATTAAGAATGCACTCACCATCAGAATTAGGGTCTGACTTGCTTGTCTGGGATCCAGACGTGCTCTTTGTCTAACATTAAAGTTAGAAGAGACGACCTTTAGCAACAAATTACTTCAAATTTTAATTGTTAATCATACTTTTTAAGTACAACTATATACCGGTCTGGAAGCATCAGAAGTACATGCATGGCCTCCGCTGGCTGATGTTTCTGATGTTAAATCTAAAAAACCAAAGCATGATAGTCAGCATGTCTGAATGGCTTGAATGACTAAGGTGATAAAAGAAAAAAAAAAAAAAAAAAAGGGAAAGAAATATACTAACCACTTGAAGACACATAGGATAACTCACTAGTGATATTGCATCCACATGAAAGATTACCACACATATCACACTTGGATTGATGAATGCCTCTTTCATCACTCTTAATGCCTACACAATGCATTGGAAGTTAGCTCCCATTAAGAGCCATAAAGCAGAAATCATACCCTGCCACTTCATACCTTTTTTATTTTCTTCCGGTGGCTTGGATACAGATTTCTCTGGTATCTTAGAGACATTAACCTATGGGAGAACGAATATGATCAATGAACATAATTAACTGAATCATCATCGATACTAAATACAGCATGCACCATTCCAACCTGAGGCACAAACGAGAAAGAGAGAGACATATATAGAAAATATTACTTACCTTTACAATCCTTGCATCAGAAACACTGTTCACCTTCTCCCTGGGGTGCTCCCTGCTCTTAGGTAAAGCTATATGCCTAGGTGGTGTCCTGGGACCACTGTGTGCCCCAGAGTTCATTGTGTTAGTCGGTTTATTCAGTTGTTCACCATTCAGAACTTTAGCAGTACCTCGCAACCATTTTGCCTCCAAAGTTTTCCATCCCGTCTCAAATATCTTACCCAGCTTGCTTGCCATCATATGAACCTGATTACTAGAGGGATTGTAGCGCATGGCATTGGAAAATGTCAGCCTTACATCAGTAGCAAATTCTTCTGTCGCAAGATAATTATTATTCTCAAGTTTTGACTTGACAGTTCCCAAATCCATGGGTTCCGTTATGATAGAGAAATAATCAGGTATATTGAGTGCTACTGGATCCACCGGCTGATTGAAAGGCCAACCACACTGATGCTGCATAAGCTTCTTCAAAATGGTTAGACATTGTTGTGTAACAGCTCGGTCCAACTTCTGCCTCTTCCTTGCATCCTCTATATCTGGAGAAACTGAACGCTTTCGAGCACCAGATGTCGAAAGCTTGAACTTCAGATGGTGCTCATTGGAGAGAACCTCACTTTTAGAAGAAAACAATTTGCTCTCGCATATCTTGTTTGTCCCATTGTTTACAGCACCACGATTCCGATCCTCCAAGAAAGATGCTGGCTTCGCACATAACTGAGTTCCAACCCCAGCTTCAGTCTTTCTTCCAGAAAACTTTATTTTCAGTTTCTTTACAACTACACTCTCCGTAGCAATCATCATGGTCAAGCAAAGAGCCAAGCAGCCCCTTTCTCAATTACCTGGAGGGGAAATCTTTCTGGTAAGTGGCTGTAAGTTCTTCTAAAACAGCATTACCCAGAAACGTAAAAAAGGGGAGTATTGAATCCTAAGCCTTTCATGATGAGTCACCAGCAAACAGCTAGAGAAGATGGAGGAGTTACTGTTCATAAACAAAAGAAAAATGAGCAACACTAGTTCTAGAAACAAAGTTGAACACAATATCAAATCTCCAGCAGCAAAGAAAGACTAAATGAAGGGCAAAACCTTTATCTTACAAAAGAGTAATTCACCAAACTAGTTCTTTTTTTGGTAATCAATTCATAAACCCTTCGCAGAGATCGTAATCTTGTACTCAATTCCAGACATTTCCTATTTAGCAATGTCCACTAAGAATCTATCTTAATCACTCCAAAAATAATTGTCCAACAAGGACAAGGTTAGAAAGCAAACTACAGAAAAGTAGGATATAATCATAATTCAAGGATGCTAAAGAAACACCTTATTAACTTGAGAACGTATAAGATTTCGGTTGATTAAGCAACAACCAGTAGTAACCTCCCAGTATATAAGAGAAGCTCAAAATCGAGAAGTCTGACAAATATAAACATTATTTGAGAAGCATCTAAAAACAGAAAGTTCACGAAATATGATGTCCTCCCAAATGAATAAAAAAAAAATTACAACATAAAAAGAAAAACATCCGATCTGAGCACATATCACAACTGGACAAGTAAGAGGACAAATCAAAGCACTTCAAACACAGTTTGATAGAAAACACCATCACTGAGTCTAAGAAAGGAAAATTGAGTTACAGTTAATAAAAAATAACCACAACTAGAAGAACAAACTAATCATTAAACCCTAGTGGGAGAAAAATAAAATTTAAGACTAGGATACTAGTAAAAAAACCTAGCTCTATCTAAGTCTGAGGAAAGATCAAAGCACTCCAAACCCAGTTCGATAAACACGAAACGAAAACAAACCCATATACTAAAACGATGATTCAAGATCTGGGTTCGAATCAAAACTTACCAAAATTAAACCCAAAACCAAAGGGCCTCTTATCTGGAATTAACTACTATATGCAATAACACTCCAAAAAAATCGACACAAACACACGCGGAGAGATAGAAGAGAGAGGGGGGGCTCGTGAGCCACCTCCTCCCTGGAAAGGCGAGAGGGGAAGAGAGAGAAAGAAAGTAAGGTTTTAGGGCAGTGAGGGTTTTCAGTGAGAAGAGGAAGAGAGAGATAGAGGGACAGGGGGAGAGAAAGAGAGAATAGTTTTGACTTTTCTATTGCCGTCTTTAATTAGGGTTTCGGGTTTCGTCCTTTTCCCGGCTTTAAGCACGTGAACTCAGCATTTTATATATCCCGTTATTACAATTTTTTTTTATTTTTCGTGATTAAATTTTAATTGGTTAATGATATTTTATTTGGTGATGTCTTGGAAATTACGTACAGGCTTTGCTAGACGTCATTTTGTGTGGGTGTGAAATTACAGTATTTGCCCCTGACGGTGCATGGGGACCGAATGTAAACCTATGAGCATTCTGGTAAATTCGTTGGCAGGACGCGCAAAGTGGTAGCTAGCCGCTGTTATTGGTGGATTGGGATGTCCAGTGCGATAAAAAGGTTCCAGAAGGAGACTTAGCGGGAACCATTCCATTGCTGCCTTCACTCCAACCGTAACCACTCGGTTTTCAGCTGTCCTTTTTACTCTCTTTTAAATTTTCTGAATTGCGATAACGGTACAAATATTAGTTTCAGGATATATTAGGTTTAATTTTTTTCACTTCTAAATTTATAATATATAGTGATTGAAAAAAAAAGTTCAGAATTCTGGTTTTTAAAATATATACATATTATATTAAAATTATTGTAATTTAATAGTATCACTACTTTATCATTTAAGTAGAATAAAGTTTAAATCCCTTTTTTCAAGTTGTAATATAGTTAACTAAAAAATAAATAAACACATATTATATTCATATGGTTTTTAAATTGTTGCTAAAGCTCCTAAAATCAACATTAAAAAGGATGTATATAAATCGTTGAAATTTGAAACTTTAGCAACCATCAAGGAAATATATCTATATTATTAAAATTCTTTGGACCTTAAGTAATAGTCACCGTTAAAATTACTTATTTAATCTCTATTTAATATTATTTAATGAAAAAAACTAATAACAAAATAAACTATTAAAATTATAAAGAATAGATAAATTTATCTACTTATTTTTTCTTTTCTCTCTTATCTATTTCTTTACCACTTTTCCACTCTCTTTCTGACTTTCTACTATTAACTACACCTTAAATCTCTTTATCACTCTCTTTCTCTTTCCTCCACTAATATTCTCACTACCTTATTCCTCTCCCCATAACTCCCCATCTGTCTATTTTCCTTGTTTATTAATATCTTATATTATAATATATTCGATTGTATAATACAACTTTATTTATTTTGTATACATGTAACGCTAATGAATTATCGGCTAGTGTATATATATATATATATGTATAGAGAGAGAGAGAGAGAGAGAGAGATAAGCTATAAGGGGAAAAATACAATTTTGAGAGTTTTCTCGATGAAGTCATAAAATTTTATAAGTTACTTAAACCAAGCATCAATAAGACTTCTGCATAATAATTGAGTCATTAACAACCACCTCACTTTAGTGGTTACAACTGAAATCACATAAAACATAGTCCAATATGAAACTAAGAGCAACGTAGGAAAAAAAACAGCAAACTGTTACTCGAAGTCCTCTCTTTGCTAGCAAATCGGTCGTGCCATTTGGATCATGATTGACCCTACATAAAAGGTAATTTGGAAAAGATGAAAGAAGATTAATGCATTCTACTAAAGCTAGAGAGCAAATAGAAAGGTCAAAATCTCTCTTCTATATTCAATCTATCGCATAGAAAGAGCTAGTCTCGATAATAAGATTCTAATACTTTGTGCTCCCAAGTCCAATTTAACCCCTCCAAGATTGCTTGCATCTTAGCTTCCAAGAGTGATACATTTCTAAGGTGTTTAGAAAACTTTACAAGGACTTTACTGCAATCATTTATAGCAATCACACCTAAACCTTTAGGTTTTCTCCCTGCATCAACTACCCCATCGCAGTTAACTTTTAATCCACCTTGGTCTAAGTTTTTTGCAAGATTTTGACTCAAAGTCCTTAACTTGTTGCAGACGTCGAGCTTTGTTAGAATTCCACCAAGCACAAGCATCAAAACGAACCTGTTGTACCTAGAAAATATCTTGAGAGGAAGTCTTAAAGATTTTCTAATTTCTCTCCATCTAAATCCCTCATAGGATAAAAGGAATCATGATTGGAATGGGTGTACAACTCTCTTTCCACCTACCTTTCCTCCATCTCATCATTTTTCTTAACTAGCCATATATCTTGTCCTCACTATTGACTTCAATGATATTATCAAGCCCCAACATCAACCAACCTTCTGCTTTTAGTAAAAAGAAAAAACAAATGCAAAGAAATTTTCTCTATCTCTTTGCACAAAGGACATAGTCTACTCTCAGGGATTCTTCTCTATCTAAGCTTTTCCCTTATAGGGATAACTTGGTTTAAAATTCCCCATAAAAGTAACTGATTATGTAGAAGGTTGGGGGTCTTCTAAACCCAATCCTAGTTCATGTCTATGTCTCCATCCTGTTCTTCATGACATAGTTCCCCATATGACGATTTCGTAATCACCTCTCCATTGATCTCCCCTGATCATGTTAAAATATCTTTATCTACTGGGTCATCAACTAATACAATACACCCAATCGTCTTTAAGATGTCGTAATCAAGAGAATATCCAATAATCTCCTCCTTTCATTGATTCGTCCTACTTCAAACTTGCTTAATCGTTATAATGTTGTTAAGCTTATTTAAGGCCCATATGACCAATCCAAGATCCTTTAAGCTTCGACCCAGTTATCTTGCCAAAACAAAGTGTTCGTCCCATTTCGGATTTTGAATTTTCCCTTTACCTCTATCCATTCCATTGTTGAACAAATAGCAAGGTATAATTTTAATCCTTTCCTAAACCCATGATGACCTTCTTTGAGACAATATTTTGCTCACAAAAGGTTCACCTAAAGCTCATTCTTTCTACTCAAATACTAAGCAAGCTTAACAAAGTTTGCTTAGTTCCATTTCTTTCTATCAACCTTGCCCATACCCCCACTAATGCAAACCACAACTAAGAACAGACAAGATTGGTTATTAGATGGGTCCAAGCTTGTAAAAAACTCGAAAAGAGTTAATGAGGAAAGATACGAAAATGACAAGTATAAATGAAACAGTAAACAAAAACCCACGAACAGCTCCAGATGATATGACGCAAGAATCAGTCTGGTGAGATTACTCGCAACCTAACCTTGTTCAAGGGTTAGAATAAGAGTAATACCCAGAGTAAACAAGTAGTGTTTACATAAGGAAGAAAATACTCAAGTGTATTAAGGATAATTTGATTCCGATTATTACAGCTACAAGTACAAGGGTATTTATTCCTGTAAATTAAAGCAACTTGCTTAAAAGGGAAAAAAGACAAGAAGAGTATTTCCTAAGGAAGTAATGCACAAGATACAAAAGGGTAAAAATGAATATACAAGAAAAACAATCATTGGTACAACAGATTCTATACATGATACTGTACACGTGGTAATGTTACATTGGCGAAGCTGTTAGAAAACGTGGACAAAAAGTTCGAACGATTGGCTTGTCCAAGTAAAGGTGGCTTAGTCAGTTTGATGTCTCTCTATCTCAGCTTATCGGCATGAAAGATGTCGAGTTATTGGTTGGTTCGGGCACGAGTGAGTAATCTTCAATTCGGTGCACTATAAAGAAATGAGCAGTCATTCAGCTCGGTAAGGAAGTACTTGGCCTCGGCAAAGGTCGGCTAGAACAAGAAGATTCATCCTGCCAGTCCATCTAGTCCTCTGGCTTGGTTGCAGGTTAGTGGTCCGGTAACCTGATTCCCATCATTCCCTCCGGATTGTTTTGAATTTGGGATCAAATCCAAATGGTCTTCGTTTAGTTCTCCATCAGGGTGATATTGACTGAAGCCAGCAACGTTAAAGGCGTCAAAAACCCCATAGTCTTCAGGTAACTCTAATCTGTAAGCATTATCATTAATCTTCCGGATGATTCTAAAAGGTCATTCAGCTCTTGCAAATAATTTATTCCTCTTCTTGTTCAGGAACCGTTCTTTGCTAAGATACAGCCAAACTAAGTCTTCTAGCTGGAATTGTTTAGCCGTCCTACCTTTGGTCTTCTCTCACATTCTTCTAGTAGCTTGGTCAATGTGCTAAATGACTTTGTTATAGATTTATTAGAGGGATTGTGCTCAAGTTCTTGCGTGGGTACAGGTATACAAGTGTGGTCGAAGAGTAACTCGGGATTAAAACCATAGAGCACTTCAAAGGGTTTTTGTTAAGTGGTGTCTGTTGAGTGGTGTCATATACTGTAGGGTTATAAGCAAATCCGACTACTAGTAAGCAGATGTCCCAATCAACTAAGTTCTTTCCAACTGTAACTCGGAGCATAATCCCAAAGTACGATTAACTACCTCGTTTGGCCATCAATTTGGGGATAACAAGAAGTACTAAATAATAGTTTGGTTCCCATCTGATGCCATAAGATCCTTAAGAAATGGCTTAAGAACTTTGAATCCTTGTTAGAGACTATACTTCTCAACACGCCATGTAACAGTATAATCTCCTGCAAAAAAGGAGAAGTAATAGCCAAAGCGTCGTTAATTTTTTAGCATGGTACAAAGTATGCCATTTTGCCGAACCGATCCATGACAACCATTATAAAATCTTTACCTTGGGTAGTTGAAGAACAAAGTCCATGCTCAATTCAGTCAATGGCTTCGTCGAAATAGGTATAAGCATTGCTTTCTTATGCTTAGCTTAGCACTTAGCCCTCTTGCACAAGGTAAAGTTGTCGACAACTTGGTGTACATCTCTCGTCGTCTTCATCCTCGGCTAAAAGAATCAGCCATTTAACAATTCACAAGTCCTTTCTTCAAAATGTCCGGAGAGTCCTCTACCATGAGCTTCCTTAATCAGCAATTGTAATACCCCTTACATGCCTAGAGAGAGAAACTATAATCATCAAAGCGCCTTTTAGTGTAGCAGCTTAGAGTATATTGAAACTCCGGAGTTAAGCGTACTCATGCTAGAGCAATCTTAAGATGGATGACCTCTTAGGAAGTAGCTGCATCAGGGGATAAAACCGTGCGACGTTTCATGCCAAAACGGATAATACCTCAGTGGAAGAAGTTTCGGTTGAGTTATTATAGAATGGTATCAGAGCAATCCACCAACCAAAAGGGCGAGACCCTGCCTGGTGGTTATCTTAGACTTGTGTAATGAAATTGACGAGAGCATCAATTCTATAAGGGGGGTGGATTGTAATACCCCTTATATGCATGAAGAGAGAAACTCTAATCATCGAGGCGCCTTTTGGTATAACAGCTTGGAGTACATCAAAACTTCAGAGTTAAGCATGCTTGTACTGGAGCAATCTCAGGATGGGTGACCTCATAGGAAGCAGCTACACTAAAAGACAAAATCATGCAACGTTTTATGCCAAAGCAGACAATACCTCGGTGGAAGGAGTTTTGGTCAGGTCGTTACAGCAACTCCCTTAGGGAACAAGTCGGTAAGCATAGTTTTCCAGCTCAGAACAAGTAACCATCCTCTACATGATATTCATCCACTGCCCTTCCATCAACACATTGCATAATTATGGGTCCAAAGTGTGGATCCCCAAAATACTGTTCTTTGTACTTACAAACCCGAACAGCCTAGTCAACAGTTCGATTAAAAGTGCATGTCTCCTTAAAAAAGCATCTACAACTACATTGCTCTTTCTTTACTTATATTTTATTACAAAATTGAATCCTTCAAGGAATTCAACTCATCTTGCTTGTCGTTCCGATAACTTGGCCTGACTTCAGAGGTATCTCAACGATTCATGGTTAATATATATGACTAATTCTCTCGGCAATAAATAGTACTGCTACACTTACAGTGCTCGGATCAGTGCCAAGAGTTCCTTGTCATACACGAAGTAATTCAACCATGGTCCTTGAAGCTTCTCACTGTGGAAGGCGATTGGTCAGCTTTTCTGCATTAGAACAGCACTTATTCCAATGCTTGATGCATCATAATTCAACTCAAATATTTTTTTGAAATCAAGTAGAACCAATACCGGAGCAGAGGTTAATCTCTCTTTTATCTTGACAAAGCTTCTCTCCTTGCTTTCTCCCCATTGGAAGTTGGTGTTCTTCGTAACCTCAGTAAGAGGCATGGCGAGGGTATTGAAATTCTTGATGAATTGTTTATAGAATGAAGCTAGTCTATGGAAACTTCTCATATCGACACAAGTAATGAGAGTCGGCCACTCTACAATTGCTCAGATCTTTTCGTCATTCATTCGTAAGCCTCCTCAACTGATTACATAGCCTAAGAATACTATATCTTCTTAACAAAAGCAACATTTCTTAAGATTGCCGAATAGTCTCTCGGTATGGAGGACATCTAATCCTTCTTAGAAATGCTCGCAGCGACTCAGCATATTAGCACTGTAGGCCAATATGTCATCAAAATACACCTCGATTCACTTTCTAATCAGATGTCTTAACACGTGATTCATCAATCGCATGAAAGTGCTCGAGGCATTCAATAAGTCGAATGACATGACCATCTACTCATAGAGTCCATGTCGAGTTTTAAATACAGCCTTTCATTCACTTCTTAGCCTCATGCAGATTTGATGGTAGCCAGACTTCAGGTCAATCTTACTAAAAGCCTTGGCTCCACTCAATTCATCTAACATGTCTTCTAACCTCGGGATTGGATAACCGTATTTGATCGTGATCTTGTTCATGGCTTGACTGTTGACACACATCCGCCAAGTTCCATTCTTTTTTGGTATTAGAAGCACCAGCGCAACACAAGGGCTGAGACTTTATTGGACACATCATCTCTTTAGCAGCTCATTGACTTGGCATTAAAGCTTAGAAGCCTATTTGAGGTTCATCCGATAGGCTGGCTTCTTCGGCAGTGCGGCGTCGGGTAATAAGTTGATGTAGTACTCTATACCTTAAGTTGAGGGTAACCCCTCAGGTAATTGCTATGGAAACAGATCGGCATACTCGTCTAGTAACTCTCTAATCTCTTAGGGTAATTCACCTCACTCCTTCATTTCTAATAAACGCTTGACTAACATAAGGGTCAGCTCGTTAGCATTGATAGCCTCTCAAAGCTTGGCTCTACTCATTACCAAAGCCTTCCTCAATTCGCAAGCAAGTTTTATCTACAATTTATTAACTTCTCTCAGTGGCATCGGGTTCAGTATGATCTTTCGATCATCCTTCTCGAACATGTACGTGTTCTTGTAGTCATTGTGCATAACTCTCCTATCAAACAGCTACGGTCTACTTAACAACACATGAGAAGTACACATAGGCAATACGACGCAGAGAATCTGATTTAAGTAATTTCCAATAGTGAGTGGCAGTTATATTCGCCAAATGACATATAATACTCCTTTCTCACTCAACCGATGCAATTTGTATGGCTTCGGATGTGTAACTGTCGACAACTTCAATTTCAAAATAAGATTGGCCGATGCCACATTGGTGTAGCTTCCACCATCCACGATGAGGGCACATACCTGATCATGTACCTTACACGTGGTATGAAACAAAATTTCTCTCAATTCCTCCTTTTATAAGAGTTCCATGTTCATAGTACGTCAGACAATCATAAGTAACCGGTCCAAGCCCTCAGCAAATACGTCTTCCTCGATCAATTATTTCTTAGCATTTTCTTTTTCAGTAGGGATCTCCTCCTCTTTAGGTTCCTCATTCATACTGTCTACTTCTAGCCTTGAGACATCTCCCTTGATGACCATTGTCTTTCGATTTGAGCACTGAGTAGTCATATGTCCAAACCCTTGGTATTTGAAGCACTTGATCTAGCTCATCTTTCTACCGAACCTTTACCCCTTCTCATAAGTTAAAGTCAATACTTCAGTATCAGGTCATCCTCTCTATTCAGCTCGAGCATCCATCTTTCGACTCAACTCAGTAACTTGCTTGTCCAGGTTGGCTAGTTGGCATCCCCGTCAGTACTTAACTCCTTCTTTGCCTTTCTATTCGCTAGGCTATTTTAATGGCTTCATCCATTGTGGTAAAGTGTTAGAGTTCCACAATGTCTCAAATATTACCTCTCAATCCAGTGATGAATCTTGAGACTATTAAAGCTAGTGGTTCCTCCACTTCATAACGAATCATAAGCTTTTGAAATTCTTAAACATAATCGTCAACAGTCCGGCCTTCTTATCTCAGCTCCTGAAGCCAAATGAAAGTATCTTGAAGATAAGTTTTCAACAAGAATCTATTTTTTCGTATTCTCTTCATCTCAAGTCAAGTATTAATCTCTCAATAACCCTCTTGCTTCTTCGTTGCTTAGAAGTTCTTCTACCACATGACAGCATATCTAAAAAACTCAACAGCAACAATTCTCATCTTCTCATAATCCTCATATTGATAATAGTTAAAGATACGCTCTATCTTCTCTTCCCATTCTAGATATTTTTTAGCATTCCCAAATCCATTGAAACTCGGAATTTGAAGCTTCACGTGGTCAAATACTTTAAGGACTTTAGCTCATTCCTCTTCAAAAACTCTTCTTCTTCTTCTTCTTCTTCATCAAGTTCCTTCAGGTCTATCCTTCGCCTTACTCGTTCCCCTACTCCTTTACCTCAAACTGGTCGAGCTGGGTTCTGACCTCTAATAGGTTAAGCAGCTTATGGGGTGTTTTGCGCAACTTCAGTGAGTTGGCAAGCCAATGCATGAATAGCTTGAGTCTAATCTACCGAAAAGTTAGCCACCTCATCAAGTCTCTCATCGATGCTTCTTGAAGTTCCTTGAAACTGTCGTCCATGGTGGACAACTCCACTATTGTCATCTCCTATACCAACATTCACACTTGAGTCTATCATTTTCTCCACAGATTCAAAGTTCATACAAACACTTTGGGAAATTAACAATTAACAACAGCATAGCACGCAAATAAATATAGTAACTTGCTCTATTTCACACACATAGAACAAAGTATAACAGAACTTCAAAAACCAATTACAATTCAAATAAAACCTCAACTCTTATATCGAGATGGTGCGAACCGTAACTAAGAACAAATAAGGCTGGTTGATGGATGGGTTTAAGTTTATAGAAAGCTTAAAAAGAATTAATGGGGAAAAACGCGAAAAGGACAAGTGCGAATTAAACAATAAGCAAAAAACCCACGAACAGCTCCAAATAATATGACGCACTAATGAAACTTCCAAGAACTTACAGTATAATTTGATATGACGCACAAATCGGTCCAGTGGGGTTACTTATCACCTGACCTTTCTCAAGGATTAGGATAAGAGTGATACTGAGACCAAACAAGTAGTGTTTACCCAAGGGTATTTATATTAAGGATAATCTGATTCTGATTGTTACGGTTACAAGTACAAAGGTATTTATACCAATGAGTTAGGGTAACTTGCCTAAAAGGGAAAAGACAAAAAGGGTATTTCTTAAAGAAGTAATGCACAAGATACAAAAGAGTAAAAATGAATATATAAGGAAAACAATCATTGATGCAATGGATTTTACACATGATACTGTACACGTGGTGATGCTAAATTGACGAAACTGTTAGAAGATGCAGATAAAAAGTATGGACAACTGACTTGTCCAAGCAAGGGTAACCTAGTCAGTCCGGTGTCTCTTTATTGCGACTTCTCGACAAGGAAGATACTGAGTCATTGGTCGGCTCAAACATGAGTGAGTAATCTTCAATTTAGTACACTACAAAGAGATGGGTAGTCATTTGGCTCTGCATGAAGGGTGACTCGATAAGGAAGTATTCGGCCTCAGCAACGGTTGGCTGGAACAGAAGGATTCGTCTTGCCAGTCTCTCTAGTCCTCGGGCTTAGCTACGGGTCAGTAGTCTGATAACCCGATTCCCATCACCTACAAGATTTCGACATCTTTACCTTTCTCCAATTCACTCAATGCTATTTACGATGCTCAGTCGTAGAACCCTAAAAGAAATCCTTATGTAACAGTTCAAGACTTTCAACAGTAATCTTGGGAAATACCATCGCTTATGAGTAGTAGTAGGAAATGCTTTCCAATACATAAGAGGTTAAAACTTTCCTACCCGCCATACTTAGCATCTTAGCTTTTGAACCTGCTAATTTCCTCTTCGATTTTTCCATAATGAAATCAAGATCTTGCTTCTTAAGTTTGCTACCCTCCTTCACTGGGATGCCTAGATATTTTCCCATATTTGCATTCCCCTTAATACCAAGGAGATCGTTTGTCTTCTTCTTCTCTTCTAATTTTGTATTTCTTGAGAATATAATATAGGATTTCTCAAAATTTACCTTTTATCCCAACAAAGAACCAAAAAGGTCAATAGCATTCAACAAACATCGAGCATTTTTCTGAAGCTTCTAACACAAGAACAATATCATTTGCAAAAAACAAGTGAGATGGATGAAAGTCCAAATCCTTAAAAAAAGTAGGGTCTAATCTTTACAATCTATTGAATTGTGAATCAAACAACTAAACATATCCATGACAAGGATGAATAAGTAAGGTGATAAAGAATCACCTTGTCTTAGACCTCTGGAAGAGTTAAAACTCTCCATTATCTATCCATTCACTAGAATGTGGTAAGAAACCATCGAAAACATAATGATATAAGCATGATCTAGATCTTTGGAAAATTCATCAACAATAAAGTGCTTCAGATGAAGTCCCATTCAATATGATTATAAGCCTTTTCCAACTCTAACTTTACCACTATCCATCTGCCTTTGCCCTTCTTCTGATTTAGGAGACATAGGACCTCTTGAAAAATTATGATATTATCCCCGGCTTATCTCCTTGGAATAACGCTTACCTACTTTAGACTATTGAATCATTCAGGAAGCTTATGAGTCTGTTAACAAATAGTTTACTTACAGCTTTATACATAGTTGTACATAAACTAATGTGATGGAAATCCTTCAGTTTATTTGCCATAATAATCTTTGAGAGAAGGACTATAAGGGTCTTATTAATTTCTTCTGGCATCTTCCTATACTAAAAAATTTTGTGAACTGTAAGGCATACTGTATTGCCAACATTTCTTGAAAAATTTCACACTCAACCCGTCTACTTTCGAGGATTTGTTGTTCCCAATACTCTAAAGTGCTCGTCTAATCTCCTCATTATGGATTTTTTTCCCCAACATAGCAGATGCTTCGTCGAGATTGGATATTACACCTCAACTCTCACCTCGGTGTATGGAACTAGCAAAACTTTTTCTCTATAGAGAATAACTTAGAAAAATTTTTATTTATAAGAGCCTAAATACCCTCTATATCATAAATTCAGTTCCCCACTGAATCAAATAGCCTATAAATGCAAACTTTGGATCTTCTCACCAATGTACCAACTTGGAAGAACCTAGTATTTCTTTCTCCTTCCATCAGCTAACACGAACAGGCTTTAGCGGCCTACAGCTTTTCTTCATATGTTAGGAGAAAATCCAATTCTCATTGAAGAAGTCGCTCTTAATCAAGTAACAATTGAGTAAGGTTTTGCCATAATGCTATACGTACCTCCTTAATACTTTTTGAAATAGATTTTTTTTTTCTTTCCCCAATCAAACCAAAAACCTCACCGTTCCAGCATCTCAGCTTACTAATGAAATGTTCCAAGTCATTAGGATATTTAAAAGAGTTTAGTATCCAGTATGCAGCAAGGAAATTCCTAAACTTCAAGTATTCTAGCTATATAGGCTAGAATCTATGGCCTATCTTTTTTTTAGTCCTCTAATATCTAGACAAGTATTCAATAGGATCAGAAGATGATTAGAATGTCTCAAAACCAGATGTAAAAGTTTAGATATAGGAAATAGTAGGTTACAGGACTCATTTACCTAAGTCCTATTTAACCTGGTTTAGACTATTTAGCAAAAAAAAAAAAAAAGGGGTTTGGACTAAGTCACTCAAGTTTCTCAATTTTTTTTACCAAGTATATCTTAGCCTAATAAACCTAAAGCCCAGCATACCATACGCATCCATGCAATGCTAATATTTACTCGTACATGTTTGGTAAACAGGATACCCACCCTACTTTTCATCGTTATGTAACACTTAATTTAAATCCCCAATTATTAGCTAAAGTCTAACACAAATAATGGCCTAGTGTTCCAACTCCTCCCAAAGCACAAAACGTTCCTTAAAATGAGGAGACACTTAAATAGCAAACAAGAACCAAGGGGAAAAAGAATTTCATACCTAAACTTCTAAAGTTATCAACTATTGGGATCTACGCCTTTCAACTATAGCAGCATCCTTCAAATTCCACAGCACAACAATTTCGCCTTTGTATCCATCCACTTCCACATCCAACATATTACTCCCACTTGTTCTTGGAGATGTTCTTCACCTTCCAGACCCATCAGAGTTTTAGTGACTATAATCATATGTGGATCATATCGCATTCATAGATCTTTGATAGCCCTACAACAATGCTCCAAACTCACACCCCGAGCATTCCAAGCCATAATCTTAAAGGGGTTAAGGATGTATATTGTCGAGCCTAATTTTTTAATTTCTTATTTTAATTTCATTTCCCATTCTCTAACTAATACTAAACACTAATCTATTTAGTATTAATCTTTAACCAGAGCTGGGAAAAGGAATAAATTGTAATCAATTAAGTGGATTGACTACAACTCAGCTATCGATCTTCGATTTTAAGTTAATAAGAAAAAAAGCTAGAGATTCCTGAATTCGATGGCTCTCTATTAAATTCTAACGGGTATCACTATTAATTTCCCTAAATTAGGCTTAGTTTTCAAAATTACCCTTTTTACTATTTAAAAAAAATCCACTCACCAATAAATAAATTAAATTTCATTTATCTTACAAAAATAGTTAATTCGAGCTATAATTTACAAAAAAAAAAAAAAAAAAGACAGAAAACCAAAGTTTTACAATTTTTATGTACCTACTAATCGAGATCAAATGTTCATAGTTCATTATGAAAATTTAAGTGCATTAGTTGGTTTTAATTTTGAAAAATCCACCAAATTTACATTTTTTAATTTATTTATTTTGACTAAAAAAATCTTAAAAAATGAGTTATAACTTGAAGTTTTATTATTATTTTTTTAAATCCCCAAAGGAAAGCCTTAGTTTGAAAAAAAAAACAAGTTTATTATTTTTTTTTAAAGCAATTTTTCTAAGTGATAAATTCAAAAGACCTAAAGCTAAAAAAACATTTAAGAAAAACAAAATTTTCTAAGTTAAAATTTTTTCTTTTATATATTTAAAAGTCAACTACTAAACAAATCATTAAATAAATAAATAACAAGATAAATAAACAAAAGAAAGAAAAGACAAAAAAATAAATAAGTAAACAATGTAACTTACCTGGTCGCGGGTCAATAAGAGGAGAGCCGGATCTTGTCCAAGTCAAAAGTGCAACACACATAACTTAAAACAAGGAAGAAAATCAATGGCCAACTTAATTCCTCCCAATAGTTTCCGATGGCCTATGGGTTGGTGTCAATCGATGGTGTTACGTGTCTGTGTTTGGTCGAAGTACTGTGATAGTGGTATTGAGCAGTAAAGAGAGTGGGTCATGTGAAAGGTTTTAGTAGTCACTGTCAGGGATGGTCTCGTTGGTGGTAGTGGTCAAGTGTATTGAAGGTTGTGAGAGGAAGGGCACAGCATGGTTGTAAGTGGAGGTTGTGCAGTGGATGAGGCTCTGAGTTACTATGAGGATGTTCGGTTGCAGTACTGCAATAGTATGTTAAAGTATTGGTTGCCGATCGAAGCTATTGCAGTGGTGTTTAGGTACTGCGCGAGAGGCCGTGACAGGGGTTATCGTGTGCGATTGGGGGATGCTGCTGTGCGCGATGTTGACTGGCTTGACAGTGGGTTGCTGCAATCATTTGGGTAAAGGAGAAGGCTTAGGTTTGTTAGTGTGACAGTGGTTACGGTAAAGGATGGGTGTCGACCGAGGGCTCGAGTGGCTATGATTGATGGGTTATTTGAGAAAGGATCATTAGAGTCGTTGTTAGATGGTATGCGCATGTCTAGTTTCGTTATGCTACTATGGCATGGTGAAGAGAAGGGTGGTCTGTGTATTGGAGGAGGACAACATCGGTGGTGATCATAAGTGTAGGTTGTGAATCGTGCAGTGAGAGCAAGAGAGGATCGGGGATTAAGGTTACATGGTGTTAGTCGTATGACATTGGACCGTGGGTGAAGATGGGGCTGTGTGTGTTGTGGTGTTCAATAAAGGTTACATAAGAGGTTGCCATGATTGATAGTGAGGTTTGATGAATGTGGGTTTGGGCTTGTATATTGTGCGATTGTGTTGATTGTAGAGTATTGTGCGTATGAGAGTGATTGAGGTTAATGGTCGTTACGCAAGGATGGAGCAGTTGGAATTGGGCTTGGTTGTAGGTTTGAGATGCGACACTGGTGTGTGTAATTCGATGAGAAGTTCTCCTTTTTTCTAGTGTCCCTGCAAGATTGATTTTATAAGACTAAAATCAAATCTTTATGCTTGCTTCAGATTAACTTAAATCAAACATGGATGTTATTGATTTTAGATTTGAATCTTCACAAATTCTCATCTTAAAAGATTTAATAATATTGTTATAAAATTCGGCTGTTTTAATTATTAGTTAGTCACTATTTTATTAAATCCAAATAAAGATTTGATAAGATTCAATGCCCCAATCTTGAATTTTAGAAGTTAGACTTTTCTTTTCCTTTCTGTTTATTTCTCATGAAAATAAGGAAGGAGATTATGCTGACCTGGTGTCTTATGGGCACCACGTCAGCATAAATAGCCCCATGAGATATTGCCACATGTTTGGACATGACATGTGGCTTCCAACAGACATTCAAAAAAAGAAAAAAAGAACATATCTGCTTAGTGAGATTCAAACCCAAAACTTTCCACTTTCTTCCCTTACAAGACTAAGTACTTAACCGGTAAGGCCATTGGCACTTATCCTAACAATTAATATAAATAAATTATACTTAAACTATGTGGCCACCTAAAGAAACTACCTAAATAAAAATTGAACCAAACTGATCTTTTGAACCCAACTGAAATCTAAATCTATTTTTTCTAAAAACTCTTATTTTCCTAAAACTTTATACTTTCTTCGCTTTTTTTTTATTTTTTCTTTTTCTAAAAATTTTCAAATTTTTGTGTTTTTTATCATCTTTCTCAATTTTTGGTTATCTTTTAAATCATGACCCCTTTTTCTTTTATTCTTAAAAAAATCAAACTATAAGGAGACAAAAATGAGGTGTCTACACATATTGGATGATAAAGTGTCCATCAACTTAACATTTAAAAGACTACAAAATATTCAGACTTAGCTAATCTAAGAGGCATCATTACGCAACTCCTCTAATTTCACCCTCCATTTGCATGATCGAAAGGTGATCCAGACCATCATCATCCGATAGTCTTGTACCCTCTACATAAATTGCTTGCATTAATCCTTCAACAGGGGCTCTATAAATGAAACTCTCTGTGTATCTACTAAATGAATGGGACCAAGCATTATCGCTTTCGCTACTTGCTTGCATGTCATCTTCATGAGATTTAAGATATCTAACCAGTTAGAGTTTCTCAAAACATTGGCATTCTTACTTAGAGTATTGCTTTTGCCCTTGTAATAACCATACTTTGTCCTATTCTCGAATCTCTCTCCATCACATGAACCAATCAGAATAAAATTTCAAGGAGTTAGTGTTTTTTCCATTGATTCATATCCACCGAGATGTCCATTACCGCCACTCGAAGGATCTTCGTTGTTAAGGGTATGCATACTTCCTAGAGCTTCGAATCTGGTTGTTCCTCTAGTTGAGGTGACTCCTCTTAGAACACCACGAAGGACAAGGTTGTTTCCACTATTGCTGCTATTTTGTCTATCTAACTTCTCGAGATAGAATGAGTTATTTCTTTTTTGGTGAGCTTTAGTGTGGTAAGATAAGTGACCCTTTTGAGGACACTTAATACTAGTATCCCCCCTAACTCTTCAACTCATTTGTTTCACTAGAAGGTGTACCTTTTTGGTTTTCAACCGGTCTCTTTTGTTTTCCGTTAACATCCAGTAAAGGTTGTTTAAAAATCCTTAATTCATGGCCCTTCGTTGTGAAAATCAATTCTTTTTGGAAGTCTTGTCTATTTTCTTTTTTTTTTTTTGTTTCAATCTGTTTCTTCTTAATGGGTCTCTTAAATTGGTTCAGTTCCCAACCTCTACTATCATGTTCTATAGATGATTTCTTTTCGGTCTTAACCCTAAACAAATGTTCGGTATCTACACTTCCAGTTTCCTTGTTTTTAGTTTGTATCGTAGTCTTATAGTGTGCAAATTCCTCATTATTCTCTTTCCCATTAAGTGAATTCTCCATTTTAGAGGAAGGTGTATCTTCATAGGACATGCCCTTACTAGATATGGTAGGAGGCATTGTATTATATGTAGTCTTGCCAACTTTGTCCTTAAATCGACACCGAACTGTGGAATGATTAATCCGTCTATATGATTTACATACCTTCACTAAGCCCTTGTATAAAATTTTATAAGGCACCCCATTGATAGTAATAGTATGCTTTAAGGGAACATTAATATTCAGTTGCACACAAATATGAGCAAATCTTCCCCTCTCTAGGTCGATAGTATACAAATCATAAAGCAATATCGAGTCAATCTTCTTCCCTATACAATGTATAGTTAAAAGTGAATAAAATTCCGCTGGAAAACCTAAAATTTGAAGCTATGCAGCCATAGAATCAAATTCAATTATGTTTGATCTAAAAAATAAATAATTAATTATTTTTATCGAAAATAATTAATTATTATAAAATTAAGTTATATATATATTACTCGTCGTTTATAAAAACTGCATAAAACGATTTCCAATAATTAATGAATCGATAAAAATAAATTATATATATATATATTAAAAATCATACAATAACTTAAATAATATTTATGAGTATTTATTTATACTTATATGTATTTTCATGTAGGTAAAAATATATGGAATTACTTAAAATATGTCAAAGCAATACTAATTAATTAAATGAAGTTCATAAAAATCAAGAAAATTATAAAAACATGTGGAATTATCCAGAAATGGGTCATAGCAAGCTGAAAATTAAAGAAAAAAAATCAACTAATAATAATTAACTAACTAGAAAGTAAAAAAGAAGAAGATAAAGGGTACTTGTTAAGTGAAAAATTAAAGAAAAATACCTAACAACACTATAAATTCAGCAAGATCCTACTGCAATTCATTTTGGTCGGTTTTGAGTCTAGAAAAATTAGAGAGAAATCAAGAAGAGAGGGGAGAGTATTTTTACCAAAAAATTAACAAATTATAGTGTAATTAAAGTATGTAAAGAGAATTCACACACGACGACCACCTAGAGAGAGATGGCCATCATTACCGGATAGAAAATCCATCTCCTGATGGTGCTGACAATGGTGAAGCCATCGTTGGCGATTGAAGGCCCTTCAATTGATGAGTTCCAATTTCCCTTTCGAATTTGTTTAATTCACTAAAAATATCAAATATGCATGAAAAATTATAAAAATTGGTATTCTAGAATATTTTTATATGTAAATTTAGGAAAAAAAAAATCGATTTGATAAAATTAGACCTCGAGATATACTACTCTTAAGAAACCCCTAAACTTGAGCTTATTTTCAATTTAGAAATAAATGATATTAATAGTATAGTTTTAACCTCAAAATTTTTGTATTAACTATTTAGAATATATACAACAGTGTTATGAAGATTTTTACTTAATTTTTAAGCCTTAAAATCATGTATAAAAGGCAATATTTGAGCTTATTTAATGTTAATTTGGGTAATTTAATGTTAATTTGATGAAAATACCGATTTAGTACGTAATTAGGTATCTTTAGATGATAGTTATTGATGTGGGATAGTATTTGTGGAGTTTGAGGTATTGATTGTATGTAATATGCATATTATGCAATAAATAAGTATAAAGGAATAATAGGTAAAATGATATATTTAAGTTAATTTGATGATTTAGGGTGTAATTAAATATTGTCAAAAGTTAGATACTGATTAAGGATGGTACTAGTGATTTTGGAAAGGTTAGATGTGTAAATTAGGAAATAATGGATAATATGTAAAGAGGGAAATTAGATGAGTAAAATAAATTAGATTAAAATTGATAATATTATAATATTAAGAATATTACATAAATTTGATTTGGAATGTGAACTTAGGAAATTATGTGAAAAATATAGGTTATACTTACATCAGGAACAAATTCGATAGTTAAATTAGGAATATAGTATACCGTACTGACTAAAATACTAGTTAGAAGCTAAAATGAAGATTTAAAATACTTAAGTATAATTAGATGAATTACACATATTGGTTTAGAAGGAATTCCTAGGATTTATAAATAAAAACAGTAATTAGAAGTTAAAACAAAACTTAATTCAAAAACAAATTTAGAAATTGAATAAAAAACTAGTTTAGTCATAGGAAACGTATAACTTAAATAATAAAGTAAAATTATAAATTTAAACTAAAACGTAAGGATTTAAAGCTTATATATACACACAAACATATGTATGAGTGATATGTTAAAATGTGGACAATTTATGAATTAGAAACCGATTCATAAGCATAATCAAAATTAAGATTAATATAAGTATATTAGACAGTAAGTCAAAAACCTAAACTAAAGGTTATACTCATTAAATAAACCGCAAGAAAAAAGTTAAAAAGCATTTAAAAGACTTGCAAATAAAGGATAATAAAAGTGATGCATCTTTGAGGTTGGACATACGGAAAGGCATTATAATGAACAAAAACAAGAAAATAAAATGGAGGTTTTAGCAAATCCGTAAGCTATTAAGCTGAATATTACACACCAACAAGATCCAACATGGCCTAAGACTCGCCGGATGTGATGCATCTGTCCAAGTAATATGGTTGCTCGCCACAATCCTTGCTAAAGGGATTGATAAGTGCGGGTACAGGAGAGTTTTCTAAAAGAAAAGTTTTAAGGGTTTTTCTTTAAATGTCAAAAGTTTGTCTAAATGTTCTATTTATACAAAAAGGTGTAAAGTTGTAAATAAATGACTAAAATGATGCCCCGGTGACATTTTAGTAATTACAAATAAAACATGAACGATGACTAAGGTAAAATACAAGAAAAGGGAAATCCAAATAACATAAGTAAAATGGATAGCCAAGTGAGATCTTCGGGTGAGGGCAGATGTTTTGATTCCAAAGAGTTATAGGAGACTTTAGAGCTTTGATTTACTCTAACCTAAGCTTTTGGATGATCTGTTCTCATTCGGAGCCAATTCGATATGATCGGGGCTGACTCGTCTTGGTCGTAGCCTACCTCGCATGTCGGCTGACCTAATTATGGTAGTAACCGACCTGACATGACAATGTCTAACCTCGTATGGCTGAGCCGATCTGTCGTGGATGCGGCCAACTTGTTTCGAATTGATCAACTACATTGAGCAAAATTGATTGAGTTGGAAGGGTAGGA
The DNA here is from genome assembly GCA_024138015.1 of Lumnitzera littorea. Lineage (NCBI taxonomy): Eukaryota > Viridiplantae > Streptophyta > Magnoliopsida > Myrtales > Combretaceae > Lumnitzera > Lumnitzera littorea. The sequence goes on along the minus strand of JAMXBB010000011.1, from coordinate 99,739,755 downwards.
TAAACCTAGTATAGTAAAGAAGGCCAGGCAAAATAGGGCATAACTAGTCGTCTAAGGCAAAACTATTAGAGCAGGGCAGGTCCTCCTATATTGATATTTATAGATAGATCTATCTGAGAGCTTGGTTAGGTAAATTAGGGAGTACGCAACATAACAGGGCAACCCCCATAGAGTCGAGTAGGCTATCCATATAGCTCAAAACCTGGCAAGATGTCAGGTCAGTACCTAGAATCCTATCATCCCCTCCCTCTTGGAAGTGTTTCGACCAAAACTTGGTAATTAGTGGCTCCAAATCTATCAGAGCAAAATAATAGCAAACGACAACAGCTCAGCTCAATGATAAAAGAAAACACAGCCCGACACTCTGTCCACTCATCATGAACGTGATCAATCAAGCTCTTTATTAGACATCCTCCCTTTCACTCATCATGTATCCAGTTAATCATCCTCAAGCAGCTCCAGCAGCTATTAATCAAAGGGAATAGCATAACTTCGAGTTCAAACTTGATATGAGCTCGAGCGATCTGAACTTGTGAGACAGCAATTTACCCTTCTACCTCAAGGACTTCATTTCCAACAGTTATTACCTCATCTACTTTTTCACAACCAGTTTCTTCTTTGGTTACCAAGGATGGTGTAATAGCTCCATTGACTTCTTTTTCCTCCTTGTTGGCCTCTTCGGGAACTTTCTTGTAAACCCTCCATCTCTTTATTGAAGTCCTGACAATCTTTATATCATCTTCAAGACTAGTCAAGGATATAGGACGGAGTACAACTTGTTCTTTGTCATAGAAGGACTAAGTATTCTTTAAAGGCACATAGCTCATGTTATGACTTGTCTTCTATGGAGAACCTAGATGCATATAACAATCTCCAATGTCAGCAACATCAAATAAAGCTTTGATAACTCTGATTTTAAACATATTTCATATGGTGATTTTATAGTATTTCCCTTACATTTTTTGTTTTCTTTAAAAAAATTGATACTTAATTGAGTAAAATTTAGATTTCAAGGTTTGAACACGTTCTTGGATTGAAAACGAAGAAAAGGAATCAAGTTTCACTCAATTCGGAGTTCCAATGAAAGAGTTATGAAGTTTTGAAGTTACACAGTCTAGGACATAGCCATGTCTCCAGGCTGTGTCCATCCAGAAAAATTTGCCAAGGTTAGAAAGTTACACGACCTGGGGACACGGCTATGTCCCAAGCCGTGTCTGGTGACGAAAACAAAATCCTTATAATACATATATAAAAGAACATACGAGGGTTTCAAGGAAAAGGGACATTAGAAAAGACGGAGGAGACGAGAGAAGAGAAGAGACTTGAGGAGAAGGAGAAGAAAAAGGCGAGAGCAACACCAACTTCAAGATTGGAGAGATTTTTCATCAATCAAAGGGGTTTTTCATGTTTTATTTTATGTTTTTGATGGAACTCGTTTTTAGATTCATTATGATAGCTTAGAATTTGTGTATTTAGGATCGTGGAACCTAGGGTTTCATGTGACTCTTGGGTTGATTTATGATTTTCAATAAAGTTTTTATCTTTTCTTGATTCAATTATATTGTTTAATTGGTAATTGATAATTCTAGAGTATCAATTTATGATATTATGCATGTTAATTGAGAAGTTGCATGTGTAATAAGATATAGGTATAATTGAAGAGAATTACATGTATACTTAGAGATAAAATACATACTTCTTCCGGAAAGTTAATTATTTGTGTGGGAATTCATTATACATTAATGCAATTCTAAGTTATATTACTAAGTGAAGAAATTCCGGTAAATAATTTAGGATTAGGGTTAATATGCTTGAGAAAGATATTGACTTTAATTGTGACTCTCTGCGGTCAAGAATAATAGAAATCGAATTGAATATATTTTAAGCGGCCACATGTTAAACACTAGGGGAAATAATTCATAAATACGTTATTAACTTCTTGAAGTCGTTCTTAGTTTTATTGCTTTCTAAATTGTTTAATCAAGTTTCATAATTAGTTTAGTTTGTTAATTTCAGTATTTTTAGTTCATTCAACTCATTACAATTTTCCGATTAGATAATAGAGTTAAGGTTAATATTAGTATTCGAAGTCTCTGAGGGATCGACTCGAACTTACATTCGCTATATTAAAATTGATAAGTGCACTTGTTTCGTCACTCTAATCATTTCATCATTATAAACAAAGTCATATGAATTTGCGTGGTTTATTGTTTTGTAGCCCAATCTTCCAACAACAATTTCTGAGATAAAATTTACAAGATAGTAACTAACTTGGATTAATATAATACATTGTTTAAGTTTTCCCTTTATGTAAAATTTATTCGATGCCACATTGCATACATTAAGCTCTTCTACCATCTCCTCAATAATTGTGAGTTTGGCAACTTCTTGGTTCACTGATTTTAGGTTACCACTTGTATAGTTGCGCCTAACGTTCCACTTAAACAAGAGCTTCTACATTTCCAGAAGGGAACAACTCAGACCAGCGAAAACTAATATAGCTCACATTCCTCGCTTACTCGGCTAAGCAAGAATTGAACCAAACAACTCAAAGCTCGGGTTACTACTTCAGTTTCGATCGGCAAGGTACACTCAGCTCGGATGTAGAGTTCAACACAACAGTTCACGAAACAGCTCAGATATACACTTGTCAGCTCGGCTTGGATACTTTAGTAGTTTAGCTCGGCAATTTGTGAAGTAAGATAGAAACAGCTCAGACGTCTGGGATACAACAGCTTGTATGCTTGTACAGTTGGGAGCTTTCACTTCACTTCGGTTCAATAAGCTCGAATAGAGCTAATAGAAGCTCGACGTGGCTAACAGCTCGGCATAATTCCAAGTTCGATATACACAATCAACTCAGCACCTAAGTTGACACTTGTTAGCTCGGGCTGGAATTCACTAAAGCTCAGCAACTCCTCAATCGAGCTTGGCATTCGACACTTCGGATTGAAACAGCTCGAACTCCTAGCTTGCTATGGTTGCTTGTACTTGTACGTAGAGTTTAGCTCCGTTACATAACACGTCTTCAAGCAATTGGTCCAACAAGTAATTGTAATCAGCTTGTTTCGAGGCTTCGTACAACTCAACAGATTAATACACATTCAGAACAGTATAGACACTCAATTATTCGCAATTAAACAAGCATTCAACTTAGAATTTAGCTCATACACCACCACCACCGTAGCCCCGATACCAACACAACTGTAGCAATTTCGTATTTAACCCATAACTTACGTTAATCGCATACTGCAATCCAACCATGGTACGTCATCCACTTAATTACCACTTGCGAAAAATCGATATACACACAACACAAATAGTTGCCATTGCAAACTTCGAGAAATTCCTATGAAAAACTTCATAAGTAAAACAAATAGCTTATTCTTCATTTTTGCACAGTACCAATTTGCATCTCCACTCGATATTTGTACGGACATGACCAACAACCATTGAATAGTCTTGCACTAGATTCAGTACACCATTGCAGAACAGATAGCCTCCCGCGCTCAACTCATAAAGGTGTACACAGAAATGACCCTCCTCTGTTTTTGTAATGAAAAACAAAGTAAGAGCAGAGTAATGATGAAATTATACTTACTTACACCTAAACACATTGTAGTAGTTACGGAAGGAACACAACAGCCATTAATAGTAAAGCGAACTAAAACTTCACTGTAACTTCACATACTCCCTTTTAGAACTGTGCTTTAATATCATCGAAGCTGATGCGTCTCCAGAGTCAGACACATAGAGAGGCACTACAACGAACAAAAACAAGAAAATAAAATGGAGGTTTTAGCAAACCCATGAGCTATCGAGTTGGATATCACACACCAACAAGATCTAACACGGCCTAAGAGTCACCGGATGTGACGCATCGGTTCGAGTGATAGAGTTGCTCGCCATAATCCTTACTAAAGGGATTGATAAGATCAGGTATAGGAGAGTTTTCTAAAAGAAAAGTCTTAAGGGTTTTTCATTAAATGTCAAAAGTTTATCTAAACTCTATACAAGTGTTCTATTTATATAAAAGGAGTAAAGTTGTAAATAAATGACTAAAAGGATACCCTAGTGGTATTCTGGTAATTACAAATGAAACATGAATGACAACTAAGGTAAAATACAAGAAAAGGGAAATCCAAATAACATAAGTAAAATGGATGGCCAAGTGAGATTTTCGGGTAAGGGTGGATGTTTTAATTCCAAAGAGTTATAGGAGACTCTAAAGCTTTGATCTGCTTTGAATTAAGCTTCTGGACGATTTGTTCTTATTTGGAGCTAATTCGATATGACCAGGGCTAACCCCTTTTGGCTGTAGTTGACCTCACATGTCGACCGACCTGATTTTGGTAGTGACTAATTTGACATGACAATGTCCGACCTTGCATAGTCGAGCTGATCTGTTGTGGATGTGGCCGACCTGTTTTGAACTAATCAACCACACTGAACAAAATTGACTAAGCTAGAAAGACAGGACAGACCTGGTATAGTGAGGAAGGCTAGGCAGAATTGGGCACAACTAGTTGTTTAGGGCAAAACTATCAAAGTAGGGTAGGTCTTCCTATATCGATGTTCATAGACAGATCTATCTAAGAGCTTGGTCAGGCAAAGTAAGGAGTATGTAGCATAACAGGACGGCCCTTATAGAGCCGAGCAGGCTATCCATATAGCTCGAAACCTATAAAGACATCAGGTTGGTACCTAAAATCCTATCAAAAAGGAAAAAAAAGTAAACTAAAACACAATTCAAATGTTGGAATTGTAATTGGAATAAGAATCAAATTCGAAACTTAGCTGAATAAAAGAAGTAATCCTAAGAGACTTAGACCTAAATCACTAAAAATAAGAAGACCATAAACTAAAGATAATCATGATTAAAATTACAGAATAAATCTATCTGTTGTAGTTATGTGGAAACTAAAACAACATTTATACTATATGGATTACCAGCGATGGCTCATACGAGTCGCATCTTGAGTGAGCAAGCAGGAAGTCTAAGTAAGTTATGATTGATACTTTATTATATTTAGGAATACTATTTTATTCGGAGGTTTAAGATTATACTTGATTATATTTGTTAGATAATTGACTGTGCGCATGTCGTATGTACGTATGTCTGAATTTGATTACATGATTCTGGTTTGATGTTTTGGATTGAAAGTTGTGTGATTTATATGAAATGTTCGAACATCTTAAATCGAATCTAACTAAATATATGACTTATGAGTCTAAAATGAACCTACATAGCAACCCATCAAGGGAAACGTTTAGGATTCTTTAGCTAAATACCAGCTCATTCGAAAGGGATAATACTGGATAGTATAATGGGTCCCTTCTTCATCATTAGTCGATCTAAGTAATACGAGAAGAGATCGCAATAAAGGTGAAGTCAATGATTCAAAGGTAATTACAGGAGGAGCGGTGTCTCTATTGTACAAGCTTAGGTTTAGTCTTGATCTATTGATATGTGCACTAAACTTCTCAACCTGGATTAGAGCGGATGTAATTTGTCTAATCTAATCTCACGATGGACCAAATAACATCATGTGATGATATTTACTTGTACATGCATTGTATCTAACTAATTTGGTTGATAACCTTGTTTATACTCGATGTATAGTTTTAAGTCTCTATCCCAACTTATTAAGCAGTTGGTTGCTCGTATCTCTATAGATGTTATTACAAATGCTAGTTAGGAAGCGGCTTATAATTGCTTTAAAGTTAGCAATTGCTGAGTCATAGGGAGTAAGGATATAAAATTGAGGATTGATCATACTCTCAAAGTTTGGGCCTTAACTTTAAGTCTTTTAATATCAATTTATGTAGTACTTAAGTGAAGTAAAATTATGTTATTGAATCTTGGAAACACTACTTAAAATATTTAAATATTAGTATGTATTTTCATATTTTCGTAAATAAATAATATGTTTAATTTATGAATTGTTTATTTCAAAATGGGTTAATTGTGAATGCTTTATGTAAATCAAGTTTAAGATAGCGGTTGTAATGTCGGCTTATATTTTAGAATGATTTATACCGTAGGATTGTTATAACTCTACCGCTTTGAAGCATAATAGTAGAGTCCTAAGGCATCATTCTTATTATGAGAATCCTCTTCTTTGTGATTTATCTCCTCTTCTTGATCCATTACAATTGGGATAGGGGAGTTTTGGAAACAAAACCACTTGTATGCATATGGGATATTCACGAACACCATATCCCGAAAAGATAGATGTTTGTGGCAAGGGTTTCCTCCTTTGCTATTGCCATGTTTTGAAAACTCGATATTGTCCTCTGAATAATCATTATATTAAGAAATAGCCAGGTGTTTTTTATTTATGTGGAAGAGATTACTCTCCTTCTCTCTATCAACTAGAAAATTTAAATTAAGGTTTTTCACACCTAAGAGAGAAGACATGGTTTTTCCCTTTATTTTATATTTTTACTTCGTAGATCGACTTTGCAAGCAATTTTGATTGTTTGAAATGCCTATTTGTACATGTTGATGGATTTATGGTGTATTTGCAATTAAACATTCTCTTTTCTTGTTGAAAGCAACGCTAATAATAACAAAAGAGACCTTCATATACTTACTTACTTTATATAAAATGTCTAAACAATATGGATAAAGTGAAATATTTTTTTGAATTATCACAATAAGTTAGTTATTACTGTTATTCACTTGTTAACAAAACCTTTTTATTTTCTAAATTAAACGCTTCATCTTGCACACTGTTAAAACCATACTCCTATTTTAATTGACACCTATACACAAATATTTGATTATATTCCGTTATTAAAAGAAAAAATCAATCTTATGTCGATTCTTTATATTATTCATATTAAAACCCTTTCATTTGTTTTATATATCAATGGTAATCTATGCTAAATACTTTGTACACTTTTGCAGTATGCCATTTCCCTTCATTCCCAAAGGAGCTTCCAATTCCCCCGTTCAGTTGCTTTCCCACCCCAGGTAAGTGATTTCCTAAGGAATGCCTTTTTCATGAAGTGTAGGAATCTACATTCCTTAGATGGGGCCCTGAATCTGAATTCCCCAGCTTTTCCCATTGACTTATCCTAAAAATACCCTAATGAAAAATGATATAGTCTACCATCCGATAAAATCATCTAAGCTCGTACAAATCTTCACTCCCTCTTACCATCTTGATTTAGGGTTGTTGCACAGTACCCATCAACTGCAACTTTTCTCTTGACCAAACCCTAATTGGCCATTTCAATTAGCCATCTCCAAAAGTGGGAAGACAGGTACCTCCCTTTCCTTGGCTACTCCTAGTCGTGGTGCTTGTAGCCCCAAATTTGTCGTTACCATCCAATAACATCGAAGGACTCATAGGTTAAGGCTAGGGCTTCGTTTTCTCAAAGTCTGTGAGTAGGGGCGTCAACTTCGTGCTGGGGAATGAGTCACACCAATGAACATGGATGCATTGGGTTAGGTGTTGATGGAAGTATTCTTATGGCGACATCAGCTATTGTATCTATGGTACTTCAATGGTGGATTAAAGATCTGTGTTAATGAAGTTAATATGATTTGGGGCTTTTGTTTTTCACAAGTTTATTTTCTTTATTTTTTTGGATGAGGGATGATTTAAGTATTTTAAATCATATTTAATTTGTATTTCTCATTGTATTATTCCAAGTGAACGGTGTAATTTTAATTCTATTATGTTTAAGTCAACAACATAACAACCATTCACATCTTATTATACACCCATTATATTTCTTGATAATTACAATTTCATTCCTCCGTAATTCTATTCCGTGAACTAAACATTTTGTTGAAGTTACATGGATACTAATAGCATATTTCTTGGATACATGCCCCAATGTGAAATACTATCGATGGTTTTTGAACTTCGGATATAAGTATTAAAGATACTTTTAGAAAAACAAATCCAATAGTACTAATATGTCATTGGATAGTTTTAACATGTGAGTTTTGTGCTCGACGAATAGAAATTGAGTAGGTAAATTTAAGGTGCCGATGGAACTAATTCAATTAACTTAAAACTTCCATATAAGCTTGAGATATTAATTGAGGAAATCTTGTAAGGTCAAAATTTAAAAATGTAATAAAATACTAAGAAAATAATTAAAATAGTAGGAATTTACTATATCGTTATTATATTATCGGTTACGCATGACGTAAGTTTTAAAAATTAATGAATACTTAAAAGATATATTATAGGAGTATTATAGTTAATATTGGACATTAAATATATATAAAAGACATGTATGTACATTGAGTATAATTATTATATAAATATATATAACCATAATTATTATAAATACTTGAAATTAAGGAAAATTCACTAAATAAATTAAAAAAAATTGGGAAAAATGATAAAAATTCTATTAGGCAACCGTAGAATAGGTGGAGAGGTGTGGTAAAGATTGAGGACACATGGGAAATGGAGAAACACATTGGTGACACCTAATTTTATAAATTATACATATTTATGAGGAAAAAAAAAATCACATGCAACTCTAAGTGAATTATAAAAAGATGAAAGAGGCTATTGAAACAAAGTTTGGTCATTTCATAGTTTAGGAAAAATTATGTAATTTGGAAATGAAGAGAGAGAGTGAAGGAAAAATAGATTCGAAAAATATAGTGTAAAATTGGGATTTTACAAGTACTTAAGGAAGATGTGTAATTGGAAGCAAAACCAAGTGGTAGCCTAGAGGAGTGATCGGTGGCAAAGTGAGCCGATAAACTCTCCCTTCCTCATGGTTGCCAAAGTTTGAGTTTTCGATAAGTTGTTAAATTTTTCCGATTTTGTCAAAAATCAACAAAAAATAATAAACAATCACCAAAAATTATAAAATTCGGTTTCCCTACATAATTTTGCATTAGGAATTCAAATATTCAATCAAATTTTCAAAATTTTAAGTGTAGACATAGGGTCCTTAAGAAAAATATCTTACGCATTGAATTTTAAGCGAGTAATTAAAAGACCAATTGATGTGGTTTTGACATGAAATTTTGTGGTTATACTTTTAAGATGTTATGTAGTTAGATTGCAAAAATCATATTGTCGGATTTTGGAGAAAAGTTCATTTTCATTGAAACAATGTGCTAGACAGGTGTTTTCAAAAGAGTTTTAATGATTTTTTGTAAAACTATAGTGTGGTATGTAATTATTACCCTACGGTAGCTTAAAGTGGATTATTATAATTTAAGAAATGAGACCTTTCAAGTGAAAAGTTGGTATTTAGTAAAATTAAGGTTACTTTTCTAAGTTATAACATTAATATAAGTGGATGGTTATTGTAATGGGAATTGATGTATGTAATTAAAGTTTTTTTGGTTGATAATTACTGACATTATAGAGTGTGAAAAATTTTAGAAATGTAAGGTAAGTTTGTGTATGAGTTAAATGGTAAGTTGTAGTAATGGCCACAGAGTTAAAAACCATACCAAAAAAAAGATCAGATTGTACTTTGGTAGGGAATAATTTGATATACTAAAAATTGACTTTGCATTAGAAAGTTATTGGTATTAGAACTTTATAACCATATTGAAGTTAAAACCTTAGGAGAACCTTAGCTAAAATATTAGTCAGAACCTTAGTAGGACCTTAGTTAGAACTTTAGCAGAATTTTAGTAAAACCTTAGCTAGAATTTTAGTAGAATCTAAGTAGAACCTTCACCATAACTCTAATAGAACCATAGTTAGAATCTCAGTCAGAACTTATCTTAAGTCAACATAAAGTAAATAAGTAACTAAAAAACCTACTTATATTAAAATGTAAACATACTTAATAATGAAAATAAGCTCTTACCTTATACGTAGATTTAAAACTGAAGTTGTACATTGTTTTTTAGGGATTATTAACGAAGACCTTGAACGGGAAGTATAGGAGCTTGTAACATTACATCTATAGGTAAGTTGGGATAAGTGTACAATACTATATTGAAATATCATATCAGGATACTTGGAAGAGTATGAATACTTGTTTGCGGTTGTAAATTTGTTTGTATATGCGTGTGCTATGTGTCTTTTTGAGATACTGATTGATGAATTAAGAGTTGAACTTCGAGTGCTGCTTTTTGCCTGAACATATATATTGTTTTGTGTGTGTGAGCTCAATTGATCACTTAATAAATTGGATTAATCTTAAATTGATTAAAGATTTAACTTGACATTTACGATAACTCAATAAGGGTAACGATTAGGGTGTTAGACTAAATATCGATACTTCGATGAGGATAGTAGAAATTGTCTTTTTCCCACCCTTATTGGAACTAAGTGATAAGAGAAGGGGTCGCGATAACGTAGGGAGAAGAAGCGTCTCTATTGCACAAGCCCAGATTTAGTTTGATAGTATTGTATTGAGACTCCTTGAAATCCAAGTTAGAGTTGACATAATTATTCTAACTTCACAATAAACCGATTAAACATTATGGGATGCAATATCATTTGTTTGTTACGTTTGCATTCAATTAATGATCGAACAACCATGTTTATAATATATTCCGATGACTCCATCCCTTCTTATTGAATTAGTTAAGCTTACATTCTTATGGATTGTTTTGTAGGTGTAGAGTAGTACCAGAAGATATCTCATTACACTTGTTTACAGGTTAGTTCCAATGGGTTGGAGAGTGAAGTGTAGAACTCTAACGAATAAAATGAAGCCTAAGCCTCTTTTGTTTTTCTTTTGCGAAAGGATTATAAGGTCTTCCTAGGAGGCTTTATAGTCTTCATTGGCTAGCTAATATACATATATATATATATATGTGTGTGTGTGTGTAATGTAGTTCTATTGTAGAGATGTAAAGTGTCTTTCGAAAACTTTGAACTTTGGATGTGTATAAGGTTATGTAATGAATTGATCTATTTATAAGTACAAGAAAATGTATATTGTTAAGTGTTACTCCACCGGTTTAAATACTATAGGTACCCATTTGATTGTTTCAAAGCTAGTTAAGTTGTCATTCACCTTATATGAACTATATTTATATTAGCAACTAAGGAGATAACTTCTAATTTAGGTTGGTTTACACAATGAAATTGTTACGATTCTTTTTTAAAAAAAGTATCAATTGTTTTTCATATCTTGGAACTTTATCGATATTTATATATGCTACTTATTGATTTATGAACAAGTTTTTTTCCTAACTTTAATCTAAGAAACTCCAAAAGATAGCATGATTGGTGTTTGGATATGACTTTTTTCATCATATTAGGATTTTTCATATTCCTACGCTTCATCCCATGGTTCCTGGATTTTTTTCTTTTTTACTCTATGTTAAAAAGGTGATCTTATAGTTATGTTTAGTGTTGGTTCTAACAAGGGATTCAAATTTATTATTTATCAAAGTTTAAGCTTTTTGAAAATTTTTTCTTCTTAGTTTTATTATGTAAATCGTATCAGTCAATCAAACGTGTCCAAATTTAAGTAGAACAAATAAATATGCTGAAAGGATAAAAGTATAGGATTCAAAATATTAAGTTCGAGAATCATGATTTTTACTATCTATCTATTTTTTTGCACTGATGGTTTTATTAGAAACATAAAAAATTAGACAAATTCCATGCTTATAGTTTGATTTATTACGCACTCTCACTTTAATTAAGAACAATATAAATTTATGAAATCTCAATCCCTTCTATTAAACATTCTAACTCAAATAATTCGAATCGAATGAGGATTATCTGTTTTGCTTGAATAGAACCAGAGTTCTACTTCTATAAAACATGTCAACATGCAACAAGTAGGAAGAGATTGGCTTGTATTAGAGAATGTTCTGGTACGTTGTTCTGTTTTTTATCTTCCCAACGCTCAAAATGTACTTACCTTAAGAAAATAATAATAATAATAATAATGTAAACATTTGTTTTGCATAAGAAAAAAACAATAAAAAAAAGGATTTGTTTTCCATTATTTTTTTCATCATAATTCAATATCCACTGTAATAGATAAGTTGATGCCAAATTTGAATTCGAACTTCGAAATTTCTCGTAACAACTATAAACATCCTCTTTAAAAATTAGTTGATAATTACCTTCAATTCAAATTAATTATCTATTCATTTCTAGAGTTGAATTAATCAAACTTAATCTTCTTTAGTTATTGTACTAAAATAAATTTCAAATTTGAGTCCTTATTAACACCTCCATCCATATCTTCTACAATTGTTTCACAACATTGGTATCTTCTCAGACATCCTCTAAGTTATTCTTTTGATGAATTTGCTGTAATAGATAGTTAGATATATCATCCAAATATACAAAACTTCTAGAGTTAAGTCCATTATGTATTGTAATAATATATTCCACTTTCTAAAATGTAGAATATACTTTCTTGTTGAGAAATCTTCTGTTTGTTTGTTTTACTAAACTGTTGCATTTGTAGTTATAACTTTTTTTTCAAATAATCTTTTGCCTCCAGAAATAGAATATTCTTGAAACAATCATGTTGATGTAGCCAATATTGAGAGGGATTTTCTTTAGATTAGCTTCTACCGAGATCGACAAGAGCTTCTTTCTTCTATTTAAGAACTTAGGTCTAAAGTTTTCTCCATTCACGTAATTATGTTTTTCTGTTTTTGTTTTGTTTTGACAGGGACAATGCATTAAAAACATGACAATTTGTTCAACATCATATCCCCAATAAAATCACTTACTTATATTTTGTTGAATTTGTGAATTTACTGTCTTATATTTTAATTGCACAATAAGTAAAATGAAAAGTAAACAAGTGTTGATATTCTCTCTTTGACATAATACTCCAAAAGCCCAAGCCCAAGTCACTAAGCCTACTCAGAGTCCTCTGGTGGCTCTCACATCCCTAAAGTACGGTTTCCTCACCAAGTGTATGAGCCAGCTTGGGTTAAGACATAAGTGATGTCCGTCCACACTAGAGAACCCTATAAAGCGTTGGACAATCTCCAAGTGCGTGCTAAGCCTTGAGTTCTTCCTCGATTTCACACAAAGAAAGAGGTTAGGAAATTTTCATGAGGACTGCTGGTTACCAAGCTCATTAGGTTCAAGTCTTGAGCACTCAAGAGGCCTATCATAACAAAGTCCATGACTTGGCTGCTGTATTATCTAGAGTGCCATTTAGATTATGTTTCGCTGGAGAGAGTTTAGCTCTTCATTCTTCTCTCTCTTTATTAAACACTACACAATGTCCTGATGTATGGCCTAAGGATTTAATTGTCTAAGCTATGGTAGCTGCCCATTCCAATGTGACGAGCTCCTTCTTTGAGGCTTACCAACCGATAGAAAGGCATTTCTCTTTTCTCGTACTAACAATGTCCTCACCTCGATTATACATAAGCTAATCCTCAAGTGCCATGTAGCCTAATAGGCCAATCTCCTTTCATATGAATAGGATGTGGAACCTCGAGGTAGGATTTTTTCTCTCTCAATCTATCTTCAAGGATACTCTTAACTTTTACTCAACTTTCAACTACTCTTCTTGATAACCTGAGTGTCAGAAAGCCTTCATGGACTACACCACATGGGGTTTTTTTTTTACAAGTTCACCATTACTTATGGCTATGAGACTACTAGAGTACAAGCAAAGACTATCTTCGTGATACATTTTGTCTCCATACTTAATATAGTAGTTTGTTATCATGAAAATTTCTTAAGGTGTTTAGCACTTAGAATGCCATGGTTGTATATCATTAGAAAAGAAAAAACATGGATTGGAAATGATAATAGAATTTGAAGTTTGATGCTTCATTTGGACATTTATTGTAATCATGATCCTTCAAATGGAGTGGATGGGTTAAGATTATTATATTTCGGTGGTATAAATATCGACCTATCAATAAAATGGACAAAGTTTGAGTTTTCTTTCCTCTAAGCTATAATATATAAGTTGAAAAAAAAAGAAAGAAAAATCAAAGTAAATGGGATGTGAAAAAAAAAAAAAAACTTGAGATGGTCATTTGTTGATTTAAACTTGATATGAGGTGTTTCCTCTCATATTTACGTACATATGTAAAAGCAATTGTTTCATATTTGTAGCACAAATTTTGAAATTCTTTTCAATTTTACAATAGACTTTTCAATTGCTGATGAGTAAACTTCCACTTGCAACCATTGATACCAATTACTTAACAATTTTGTTGGCTTGACGCTATATCCATCTCTAAAATCAACCTAGAATATTGGAGATTAGATTTAGTGTACTCTAATCAGTGATTGGTCTTCAAGCAACTATTATCCTAAAATATGAATTTTTTACATATTTCTCTCAAGAGAAAAAAAAAAAAAAAAACAAATTGAAGTCAAGAGAATTAGCAATAAAAATAGTCCTTTCCCATTCCATTGGTATAACACCATAATATTTCAAATTTCTTTAGGATAAATCAAGGACTTTAACAAATTTCAATAACAACTAAATATACAATCTTAACTTATAAATCTCTAACTTTAACTAATAAAATATACGTGTAAGTAGAAAATCAAAACCTAGATTCTATTAATTCTTCTATGAAGGTTTTAGGGCAAAATTTTTTTAGCAAAATAAAATCAAAATAGCACATGGTTGAGGATCTTTACTTAACCACATGCCATTCATACATCAGCTACAACTTTACTATACCATTAGAAACCTAGGTAAAACATAAATTTGGAAGTGAGAATAAAAATATAACGACATGTTTAGTTGGAGGAATGGAACCATTACCTACTTACTCCTTATAACATCTTCATTATGCCTTCTATGAATGATAATTCCTAAAAATCTTAAATTAGGATTCTTTGGTTCTATGTAAGGATTGGGGTTTTGAAAATAATTTACTTTCGTCACCCTTTCATCTTCTCAACAATAGCACCACTATAACACCACCATTACTCATGCTCATTATTTTTACCACCATCATCACTCATCCCACTGTGAACTACCCACTACTGCAACTCAAACACTATACATGAATAGATCTAACACCATACATGACTTGCTTAAGAAATTCGCTATGGCTATGGTTCCTTAAGAATCGTTATGCCAAGATATGGATTATTCTTGATGTTCATCGATTTTATATTTATTTTTTATGCATAATTACCAAAAAAAGGAGTTGTCACTTTTTCTTTCTTTTAACTTTCTGTAAAATGGTTATTTTTTTAGAATGGTTTTTCTTCATCGAATTGTTATTGTTGAAAAATGAAGAATTGTAATTCCTTTATAAGACCAAAAGAATAGCAATCATCATATCTCAAAATAAGTAGGGGAAATTGCAAATGACATTTTTAAATTTTGACTTAAGTGCAGATTAATTTTCTAAATTTTCAAAATGTGGTTTCCTTTTTCAATTTATAAAAAGTTACGTTATTTTTAAAGTTTAGAGAGTTTTAAAGTACATTTTGATAAATTTAAGGGATATTTGCATATCAAAATTAAAGATTAAGAGGGTTATTCTCAATTTATGGGGATTGTTTATCAATTTATCAAAATTAGGAGGTTAAGAACAACACTTAAAAAATTTAGAAGCCAATCCGTATCTTAGTTAAAATTTATGAGAATTATTTATATTTTTTCCATATAACTATAAGGATGGCTATTTTATTCAATTTTTGAATAATTACAGCTCCATTCTTATTTTATTCTATTTCGTATACCGAATGTCCTATAATAGTAATTTGCCTCTCATTCGTTATAAAAGAGTTAGTCCATATTTAGTTGCATCTTAGGCATTGTAATAGTAATTTTTAAGAAATCTAGATTACAGTAATATTGAAAGATCATTTTTAACTCAAATTATGAATGGTTATTAAATGATGGAGTTGATATTTTATCTCAAAATATCTATATAGAAGTAAAAGATGAAAATACAATATCCATATATGACTTATTATATATTTATTTAATTTCTCAATAACATTAATTCTATCATAACCTTATTCAATTTATCAAACTAAAAGAATATTTTAAATTTTATAGGGAAAAAAAAAAATACTTAATCGAATAGTTAGGCCTACGTACATTAGTTTTTTGCTCTCTCTCCCTCTCTTTTTTAATAATATGGGGGCATATTGAAGATAATTATAGAAATTAAATGATGTTAGGTATAAGAAATTCAAAAAAGAATTTTCACAAAGCAAATTCTGCATATATAAATATTTTTTGAAGGAATCGGTATAATATATTACAATTAAGATTATAAGAAGGATAAAAAAAATAAAAAATGGGGGACTTAAATCTCACCCTCACCATCAGGCCTCACCCTCATCTTCTAAAAAATTTCCCGCCATTGCCTGCTCTTTCTCATCAACAGACACACACTCTCTCTCTCTGGAACTTAGAGAGAGAGAGAGAGAGAGAAATGGGGATCACGGGGCTATTACCTCTATTGAAATCAATAATGGCGTCAATCCACATAAAGGAGCTGGAGGGTTGTTCAGTTGCTGTAGATACCTACTCATGGCTTCACAAAGGCGCTTTGTCTTGTAGCAAAGAGCTCTGTAAAGGCATACCCACCACTAGGTGTTATTGTTAATTATCGATTACTTGCGTACATTCTGTGTATTGGGTCTTCTTTCTCTAGTTTGATCAAAGTTCAATCCTTTTGGTTATTTTCTGTTGATCACCGATATTGTCGACTTCATTGATGACGTAGATTGATGGGTATCTCTTGTTTTTATGATTGAATTGATATACGTCAAAAAATTTGAGGCTTTGAAAAATGCCATTTGCTAATAAAATGGAATATGTTTCTTATTGAGAAAATGACAATCTTTTCTCAGCTGATTCTAGGGTTTTTCCAAATAGTTGATCGGTTGCTTGAAGATGTTGAGATATATAAAAGCTTTTGCTGGATTAAGAATACAAGAAAGAAACCTTATTAAACTAATTAAAATTTGCCATACAGTTTGAGTTAATCAGATGTTTAGGCTCATTGTGTTAATACATTTGTTTAGACAAATAGTTTCGCAGTCTTGGGCCCCAGAAAAAGCGACCTTAACGCACTTAGATGCAATTAGATCATTAGGACCTACATATAACGTAGCGGGAATTTCATTAATGCAACAGTTTTCAAATCGGTAGAGCAAACATATTTCATGATTATATGACAATCCAACTATTTCTTATTTATTTTATACCCATAAAAGACCATGACTTTCAATTTCGAGGGAGGGATGATCTTTCATTAGTCTGTCTCATAGCATTATGACGTGTGTAGAGTGATTGACCGAAGTTTGGTCGGTTCAGGCACATAGAGTATTGCATGCATCGCGTAAACCTGTTGCGGCATTATGGAGTAAAACCTGTTCTTGTTTTCGATGGAGGTCTACTGCCAATGAAGATTGAACAGGAGAACAAGCGTGCCAGGTATGCATTTTAGAGGATAAAACAATTGAAAGCTTCCACAAGGTGTTCCTGCTTCTTTTATATGCATGAGTGTGTTAATTATCTAAATCATTGACTTTTGATCCTTTTAGTTCATATAAAGGGCTCTAGAATAGCCAACCAAGCATATGATACATTTATAGTTGGGACGGGTAAGGCTGTATGTCATGTAGAACATTTTTTCATTTACCCCATCGTACAGTGTACAATGGAAAATAAAAGATCCTGGACATTGCGAATTATATGTGAAATATTTGAAGAGAAATCAAAAGTAAGCTTCCATTTCTTGGAAAGTTTACCTTAAGTAGACAATTATTAAATCACACATATTGCTTAATAAAGCAACCTTAGAGAATGATTGTTGGTAACCATTGCTCTTTAGCATAGTTTTAAGCAACACATGTATATAATTGTTTCTTTTAAGGTGGATCTGCCAGAGTAACTCACCTTTTGTTGATTCAGAGACTTGACTCTTGTGGGTTTTAAGTATGCCTAACTTCTTAGACAATGTAGTAAATCTCTGTATTCTTACTTATGCAGGTCAAGGAAGGAAAACCTAGCCCGTGCGATTGAGCATGAATCCACCTGCAACTCTGCTGCTGCGTATGAGTGCTACCAAAAGGCAGTTGATATTTCACCATCAATTGCTCACGAATTAATCCAGGTTAGAAGGGAAATGCCAAAATGCTTTACGATTTATTAACATGATTAAATTTGGAATCCTGGTGATCCTTCATTATATCGTCACTTTCTTGTTGCACTTACATAGTTGCATGCTGGACATTGCAGATCCTAAAGAAGGAGAATATCTGCTATGTCGTTGCTCCCTATGAGGCTGATGCACAAATGACATTCTTGGCCGTGAGTGGACAGGTTGATGCTGTAATCACAGAGGACTCCGATCTCATACCATTTGGCTGTCCTAGAGTGAGTGTTCTACTGACTGATTCTTTTATTTTCCAATTTTTGCTTCTGCGTGGAAACTGTAGGCTCTCCTTGTTGTCATGGTTCATTTATTTGTGAAACTTCAGATAATCTACAAGATGGACAAGTTTGGACAGGGAGTTGAGTTTCTTAACTCCAAGCTGCAAAATAACAAGGAACTGAGTTTTGCTGGATTCACGAAGCAGATGATACTTGAAATGTGCATATTGAGTGGCTGTGATTATTTGCAGTCACTCCCTGGGTTGGGTCTGAAAAAAGCTCATGCACTTATTAAAAAGTTTAAAACTTATGATAAAGTGAGTTCTTGAAGAAGCTACTCAAATACATGCTTGGATCCCATTTTCTATTTGATCATGTAATCATCCTTGGCCAGTATGTCTGTCTGCAGGTAATTAAACACTTGAGCTATAACAGCATATCAATTCCTCCATCCTATGAAGAATCATTCAGAAAGGCCATACTGACATTTCAGCATCAACGGGTCTATAATCCCATTGGAGAAGCCCTTGTACATTTATCTGATATAGGCGATATTCCTGATGAGGACTTGAACTTTTTAGGACCATATCCTTTTTGTCATGTCTTGTTAGTTAAGCTTTGAGATATCTGTTACTGAACTTAGAATTGATTACTGTAGAGTAACCTTAACATGATATACATTGATTCCTCAACATGTTGCCAAAGGCATTGCAGAAGGTGATATAGATCCATTCACCAGCTTGCCATTTCAGGTGCTCTTTTATCACCATAATAACAACTGCAGTAGAGCCTAAAAAGATATGGTTTCCATTAACTCTTAAACAGTAAAATATGGAGTGCGACAACTCTAGTACATTTGTTTCATGACTGTGCATTATATGTTAACATTATACTCATGTCATTTTAGGCCATTTTGCTTTTCCATATCTGGTGACTAGCAAAAGTTTCCTGTATGACTTCTCAATGCCTACGAAATATTAATGCACATCCTGTGACCTAAGAAAATCCGTGTGAAGACAATGTTTTCTTTTTAAACTTGATAAAACTCACCGAAGTAAATTGTGGAATGAGCCACTTTGAAAGGGAACTTGCCAAAAATAGCTTTTCAGCAGATGATACAATCCAATGCATGGTTGCACCCACCTGCATGTCTAGATCATGATGTCTACCATCATGGTGATAGGATTTCCAATCTATGAGATGTAACCGCCATGTATTTACAATAAAACTCCACTGAGTTGCTTGAGATTCATTGATTCTCTTTATCTGACAGGGTGAAACTCCCGGCACCGCTGGGAGGGCTGACCAAACTTACCATCCACAAACATTGAAGTTGGAAAGTGGAAACAGAAAACTAGACTTGCCAGCACAGAAGAATCTCATCACAAAATACTTTTGTATCCTTCAAAGCTTTGTTTTTTTCATGGCGCCAAAAGTCATTTCTTTATGAGAGACCATTTCCCATTATTTTGACATGTGGATAGCATGATATTAGAGATCTTCATTGATAGGCACAGAATTTATAGTATACTCCCATATCTTATGCAGGCAAAGGAAGAAGGTTCAGTTGACATTGACATTGTATGGAGCAGTAACATGTAGTAGAATGATTTTTAAATGCACAAAGAGGCATCTAATCAGCTGATAGCAGTCATGAAAAGATAATTAGAAACCTATTTATTTGAAATAAATGAATGCTTCTATAGTATTTAATTAATTGAATTTCATTTTGAAAGGAATCCACAAGAGTTCTTCATGAGCAAATACACCTCTGCTTTACTCATCTCTCATTTTGCTTTAGCATAGCAACTTTCCTTAATGCTGCAAGGCTTTGCATCTATTGAAGCAAAGAGAGAATTCAGGGCCCCTCGCATAACACCTAATTATTCAAATCCAGCAGATGATTCTCTTCTCAATCTCACTAAACATGTTTCTAGAACTCTGGCTTGTCAAACTAACTGTTATACTCCATCATCGTTTGGAAAAGTAAGTCTTTTGTTCAAAGCCCTTTTAAATTACATGTGGACATGAGCATATCCTGGGATGGTTTTACACTCATTGTTTCCTGGTGTTATTAAGGTTGAAGTGGATTCCACTGGTGAAGTTTCTGGCATATCAGAACCAAATGAATATGGTGAGCCATTTTGTACTCTGATCTGACTTTTATCTATCAGTAAGTCATGAATTTGTTCTTACATGCTTTGCTATAATGATCCTACCAGAAGAAACTGTGTCTCTGGAACGTACTAGACAGGGTCCTTCATTACTCCAACAGTCTTCATATCCTGTCCATAAACCTTGTATATCATTTCCAAAGGAGCAGAGATGCAAGACTGCCTTTGACACAAATGAAGTCAAAATAAGAACAGAAGAAGGAAAGGTGATTGTAAGGAGTCGTTATTTTCAACAAAAGCCAGTGAATAATATTGACAAGGATGAGAATGATGATAACCCATTGGCCCATGGTGCTGGTGCTGATGAACACAGGGACGACCAAATAAGGGCAGAACAAATGAAAAGAAAGACTTCTCTGAATGACACTACAGAAAAAGTGAGTTCTTAGTAACATTCATATAATACTGCTATGGTTCTTACTGCATAAACATACTACGTATATATCCCCCATGACTTTTCTAACTTTGTTTTATTTGTTCCACCTATCCAGGAAAATTTGAAAGTGAAGCGCGTATACATCAATGATTCTCTTGAATATGATGATCATGGTAAGTTGCCATATAAACATAATCAAGTGTTGGCAGTTATTTTCCATGTTGGAATTAGATCTTTGTTCCACTTCTTCTTCTTCTTCTTCTTCTTTTTTCCTTTTTTTTTTTTCCATTATTTGTTACTATACCTTCCTTCCAAGCATTAAATGGACTCCATAAACTAATTGTATCTGCTTTCCCATTTTTTGTTTTCGAATTCATAATATAGTAATTGAAATTGCTACTCACTCTTTTGTTTGACCACTACATATCATTTGACTATGTTTTACTTCTTTCAGTTTCTGTTTCCAAAATCGTGTTATTCTTATTTGTTGTCATATCAAATGAAACTCAATTACTTTCTTCTACAAAATTACAATTTTGTACTACCTGTGCAAGCATGCAGCTTTAGCTGATTATGGTCAGTAAAGGGTAGGGGCAAAGAGGGAATCACTCAATGGCTTTTGATGCAGTGCCTTCCTATAATGTAAAATGTCACAAAGTAAATAAAAATATTTATTTAGCAAAAAAATATTTATTTAGTCAATCAGTCGGTTATGGGTATTCGGATTCATATTTACTTCTTGATCAATCACACACAATATAACTAAATTGAATAATTGTGAATTTTGATGAGAAATCTTTATGAAGCTTTCTCTAGTATATTTGCTTACTAATGTCAATGAGAGATCCAGTTATAGAGGTCCAGGGATCTGCTCTTGTGAAATCATTTCTGCTGACCGTGCAACTCAATCTCAGCTTGATGCTGGAGAGAGTTGAATCTTGTGCATCAATCACCATCAGATGTCAAATGTCCTGATGTTGGCCCTTCATGTTGACAGGTGTTAGTAGTTGAGTTTGTTTCTTTCCTTGTATGTTTATTTTTTTGGGTAAGTCAATTTATATTAATAAGAATGGATAATTACAGCCACCAAGGCGGAAAAGAGGAACCCAAACTAGGGCTGTATAAAAGACAAGTTTAGATTTAACCACTCAAAGTTACAATTGCTAGAATAACTTAAATGGATGCAAAAACATAATCCAAATAGATCTAGCTAAGGTTTCCAAGCATGGGGGACTCTTTCCTAAATGGACACTATTATGTGCTCTCCAAATGCAATATAGCCCTGCTGCAAGGGCTGTTTTCGCAGTTGAGGATAGATCTGATGCAGGAGAATTAAGGTGACTGGCAGTGACAGTTCACCAAGATGAGATGGCAAGGGATGGCCTAGGTTGGATATGGCATTTTGCTACACTTGTCTCGACAAGTCATAATCGAAGAACAGGTGGTCATGGCTCTCTGCAGCTGAGTTGCAATATAAACACATAGATTGGGTCAAGATACCCCATTGGCAAAGCTTGTCAAAGGTATGTGGTTTCCTACTCCAAGCTAGCCAAAGAATGAAGGAGTGCCTGTGTAGGGTCTTCTCGCACCATACAATTTTGGCTCAAAGAGCTTTATTTGCTTGAGATCTAAGACAGTCATAAGAGCTTTTGATGGAAAAAGCACTCAAATTGGATGGCACCCAACAAGGGGAGTCCACTTTTGAAGGGTTTGGGGAGAGATGAGCTGGGATATTCCGATTTTCCCAAGGAACACCTTCAAGTAAGGACCATGAGTAGCCATCAATAATTGAACAAAGTCTAGCATTTATTGGTACACCCAAATTAGCAATTTGTTGAGTATTCATGGTTGCATCTAGGGGGCCTGTAGGGAGCCAAAAATCTAACCAAAGGGAGATAGATTAGCCAGTTTCCTAAGTGCCATGGGATCCAGGGCCGTGCTACTATATGGAGTTTCAACAATTTTCTCCAAGTCCAAGAGCAACTCTATGGGCACTGAGCCCTCCAAAAGCTGTTCCCTTTAAGGAAATTAGATCGAATCCAGTTCACCTATAGGCTCTTGCACTCCAAACCAAAGAGATTCCAAATATGTTTAAGCAGGGCAGCCTTAATCCAAGTCTCCAAGTTTAGAATACCGAGGCTCCCTTCTTCTTTTGGGTAGCAAACAAGCTCCCACCTCATTTTGGCCTTTGTAGTGATATTTGGCCTCCAACTCCAAAGTAAATTTCTCAAAAGTTGCTCTAGCCTCTTTATCACCTTCTTAGGAAGGACAAAAATTCGAAGCCAAATAAACTTGTGTGGAAAAAATAATTGATCTTATAAGCAGAAGTCTGCTTGCATAAGAAAGGTTTGCTCGTCAAAGATTCAAGCTGATTAGAGATGTTCGAGACAAGAGCATCACAAGTGGTTGTATCTTTAGCAAACACTAGTTATTAAGGCTGGTAGTTAGGATTGACTAGGACTTATTTTCCTGCAATCTCTTTGAATTATGAGAACTTTCAAATGCTACGTTTAGTGTCTTTAGCTAAACACAACCTAAGCTTGTAAGCAAACACGAGTTATCAAGGCTGATAAAAAGAACTCTTAATATTAAAGTAACACATCTGTGGTTGTATGTCGTTAAGATGTTACTTGTACACAGGTTCTTGCACCTGAGAAAGCATGGTTTTCTTCTCACTGAAGGTCTGCTCCTGTTATGTCAAGATAAATGGCTCAATGGTTGGTTTGCATGTTCACACGAATTCCCATTACTCTGTTTAGAAATTCATGCACATCTTCAAGACCATATAGATGATAAACGGAGACGTATTTTGAGCTGATTGATTATTTCAGTTTTATAAGCACGGAAATTGTATTTGCTGGAAAATTGTGGAGAAAATAATGAGAAAGAAAGGCAAGCTGCAAAGAAATTGGAGAAAAAAAAAAAAATAATAACTTCATTGCTATAGTCAAATTACGTCAGCACCAAATTTCATGAAACGACGACATCACTGTGATGGAGAAGAGAATCTTGTAGAATGGATGTGTCACTGACTCAGCTATGATGCAACTTTGATGCTTCAACTAATTGCTTTGTACTTTGGTGACAACTTTCAAATGATGCTTCAACTAATTGCTTTTTACTTAGTGACAACTTTCATTTTCTTTTCTATTCCTTGTCATTAATGCATTTGTCTAAGTCTCTGCACAACTACACCATGTTTGAAGAGATTGCAGTAGTTTTATGGATTGTAACATAGATATGATAACGAATCCAAAGAGCCACGATGGATTAAACATCTGATCTGAGAGAAATATAGTCTTGTCTTGAAGTCCCATTATATTCATCAGCTGGAAAAACATTATTCCCTGCAGCTGCTGCAACTGGTTAGTGCAAAATCTTAGCACCATGGGCTTGCTTGATTGTACATTTCTCCTTTGCATATATTCCAATGAGAACATCTCAAAATGTTCTTTAGCTTAGGAAGCTGACAAGAGAGATGGATGGTGAAACATTTAATGCTCTTCAAGCTTTGAGAAAAGAATTGTTAAGGTAGTTTACTTGCATAACGATCTTCATGAATGGGCAAAAAGTGAGGCCCTTCCTCTAGTTAGCATGTGTGAATTTCTCAAGATTCTATGTTTCTATGCTCTTTGTTCATTGTGTGCTTCAAATAATTTACAGATTGTAGTTGCAATAATCTATTTGAAAGCAATAAAAGGACTACTTGTTTCACATTGATTTCTGCTTTTTTCTTGAAGTCTTGAAAAGGCCAATATTTTGGTCTTCACATAGCTGGAATTATTATTGAACTCAATGGTATTGGTTCCAGGATGCTTTGCTCCTGATACGGAGAATACATCCCCTGAATTGAAGGAGAAATTTGGAGCTAACATTTCCCATTTGGACCGTTATTCTGGCATAGCAGAAAAATCACTTGGGAAATTTGTCTCTGCAATATCCTCATTTAGATTCACTGGTTCTGCAACACGTTCTGGTTCTCGAGCTAGTGGTCTCCGCCCACCTCTCAAAGATCTGCAGAACACCACTAAAAACAGGTGCTCAAGCAGGCAAAAATAGTTTTTCTTTTTCGTCTTTCATTGTTTCGATAATTCCAGTTTGTCATCCATATCTAATATAATTTTATAATTATAGGCCTAGTGTTGTCAAAGACTTCGGTGAGTTTGTGTATGTGCCAAAGAATCAGAAGCCTACCATTGCATCACGGAGACTGAGAAGATGATCTTAAAATTCAGATATTTATTTGCACATAAATCCATCTCTAGTACACATTGCATCCTTTCTTCTTATCCTTTAGAGGGTCAGTGATTGAAGTTTCGTTCAAAGTTTGCCCTGCTCTCTTTAGAGCATGCTGATTCTACATGTGTCTACTATATGTTCTTTGTAGGTGCGAAGAGACATTAGGAAAGATGCACCATCAACAATTTTGCTATGTGCTACACCAAAACATGAAGCCGAACTTCCCCCAAGACGAGTTGCTCATTTTTTATCACATTAAGCTTCGTAGTGACACTTCACTGGCTGATTTCTCTATTAATTGGTCCATTTTTTTGGATAAGTTGCTCATTTCTGATCACATTAAGCTTAGTAATGGCACTTCATTGCGAGATTTCTCTATTAGTTGGTCCATTTTTCAGGGCAGAGTTAATGGTGATAAGTTTTGTTAAAAATTCAGGAAACATTCCCTATCAGTATTGTTTTGCTGATTTCCTTGTACTGATATGTGCAGTAAATTCTGTTTCCACTTGGGTTACTGCAAGTTTATTCATTGTTTAGGATTCCTTCCCTTATTTGTAAATTACTTTCTTCATATGAGAAAACGTAGTCTCAGATTATACACTTTTTCAATATTTCACCACTAAAAAGACGATAAATACGACTGATAGTTAAAACAAAAGGAAAAAAAAATAAAAAAAATTAAAGCGTGTTTGTGTGAAAGATGTGTCTTGAACTTTTTTTAAGTATATGTTATAATCTAAGGTGTAAGATATCCAAATCTTATTGTATATAGTGGTTTTTAGTGGTAGCTATGGATGAAAAGCAGGGGTGGCAATCAAAGGCCAATGGTAGTAATAAGCTATCAAAAAATGTTGATGAAAAAAGAAAAGTGATTTCCTCATTAAAATTTGAAATCATGCTCCTTATTTTCGATTACTATATAATCAATCACCGTGGCTCCCCGCTTGGACTATCATCACATCCAAGCACCATTTACCTATAAAAGCCATTTGATATCATGTCTTAATTTATTATAAGAATAATTGATTGTGGTAAAGTTTGAACGATAGCTAATGTTAACAAAACTTTCGGAAAACGTTCTTGTAATCGTACTCCAGTATTAGGTCATCAAATGATGATTTAGTAAGTTGTGAATATAGTGCAAATGAGCTAAACTTACCAGGGAGTTATTAAAGTTTGACTAAAAAATAATTGAATCGAGCTTGAATTCAAGGTATTCTAGTGTAATGAGTAAAGTTAGGGTGGAACTTAAGTGGTTAATAAAGTTTGAGTTGAGTCTAAATATTAATGTTATTTTAATTAAATGAAAAAGAAGAAGAATAATATATGCTTTTTGGAAAATTGAGTTTAAATAGTTTCGGTCAAGTCAAGTTTAAGCTTATTGATATCATTTCAATTCAAAATAGAGTCCGTAATGAAATCTCGACTGAGCTTGAATGTATTCAATTGTTTTTACTTGTTTACAATCTTGGTGTTAGAAAAAATAATGTCCTATAATGATGAAATATCTTTTCTCTTGCCTATAGTGATAAATAATATAATATATCGAAAATAAAAAATAATCAATGAACATTGGTTGAACTTCAACCCGCGTAATGCAAAATCTTTCGCTATCAATAATAATAATAATAATACTTATATTAGTGAGGAAATTCCTATCTATAGAGTCGGAAGTTTTCGGAAGCATATGATTGATAACATCAAACTCCAAATGTGAGGGAAATGGTTAATGAAAAAGGTGCATTTCCTTTTTTCCTTTTTGGTTCACCGCATAGATAATGGCTTTGCATTAGCTTTACTTGAAGAAGTATTTCTTTTTATGGACACCTCATGGTTTGGGGTAGGGATAGTTTGGTACAATTAGGTCTACAGTCTGAACCGAACTAAATCACAAAATATTAAGATGTCCTATTGGGATAATTGAACTAAACAGATTGAAAAAACCTGAAATCTTGGTATAGATGGGTAGATGATTTTGTTAGCTTTCATGACTGCTAGTGAATATATATTTATATATATACGTATGTTTGGTTTATGGTTGGAATTGAACTAATAATGAAATTTTCGGTTTGGTATGATCATGTAAAACCAAAATTATGATCCAAACCAAATGCAAAAGAAAACAAATTGAATTTTCAGTTTGATTCCACCTGCTTAATATTTATGCGCAAAGTTCTTTAAGGGGAAAGGAAAATCGAGGTTGACATTGAAACATAGAAAGCGAACTCAAATGATATCGCTTCATTCAAACTCCTAACTTGAAAGGGAAAAAAAAAAAAAAGGGGGAAAAAGTCGTAATTCTGATTCTTCTCCTATTATCACCAATCAAATCAGGAAGACCAAGCCATAGGGAAACCATAATAACACGTCTTCTCTCCCGTCATTTTCTTAACCATCTAATGATATAAATGTCTTAGTTAACAATATCCATTAACCTCTGATTTCTACTTTTGGTTGATAGGGACTTCAACTCCATGAAAAAGTGATAAAAGTAATCCAACTTTCATATTCTTGCAAATTGAAAAAGAAAATCGTATTGAAACTTTCTTTCCATCTTTAGCCGATTTGAGATTGTTTCATTTATCCTCTCACCAAAGAAAATGAAAACCCGTGAAAATGTCACATTTGTCCTTTCTTAATGGGTTTAAACGTTGAGATGAGACCCTCCCTTTGTGTAGATATTCTCATTTTGCACGTCATTTATCGTGTCAAATGCTTTTAATGACTTATTTTACCCACCTTAACATTGCTAAATAACGAAAGATGTTATATTTAACGGTTCTCAAGTTGGATTAGCTATACATAAAAGGATGAATATTTAAGGTTAAATTTCATTAAGTACTTGAAATAGAGAATCAAAGTTATGATAAATAGTTTAAATAAATGATCGGTATTTTAATAAATGATTTAAATAGAGAACTGAAACCTATTTCATTTCATAATTGCATCCTTTATTTGAATTACTCATAATAACTTCGATGCTCTATATTTTTTGATCACTTGAAAATTCGATTCTATATTTTAAATACTTAACATAATATTAATTTTCTATTTTAACCATTCGAAAATTCGATATTCTATTTGAACTTAATTTTAAATGTCGGTCCTCTCTTGTGTAATTCTCCTAATTTTTTTAAAGTACATAAATTGAGTTGCAAAAGATTAGATTTTATGTATCACATGATAAAATGAAAAGTTCATACACTTATGTTGGTTTTGTGTATTTTTTAAATAAAAATACATATATTAAAAATGATTCATTTAAAGAATAAATTATATTTTTTTGGGTGACTACTAAAAGGAGGGGAATTTGAATTTGATTCATCTTATTAAGAGATTAATATTGTTGTCGCTAAATTATAAGGATCTTGGTATAAATAATATTTAAAACAATATGAAATTATTCTTTATATGTAATCATATATTAAAGAATAAATAAACCGGGTCGTAAGGATGTAATCCTGTCCAGAGACGCAATAAAAGCTAGAGCGCCCCACTATTATTATTCTAAATCATTTTCATAAGTCACTTTTTTCATCATTGCTTCAAAATGTGACTAAAATTAATCGTTGAACGATAAAATAATAGGTCAATTAGTCAAAATCCACGTCCTTCAAATATTTTTCTTTCTTTTCTTCCTTTTAGTCACTCATGGTTTAGAAAGAGCCCACGTAAACACCGCTTGACGAAATTAAATATTAATAGTAAAACTTTACCTACCCGTTTAAAACCAACAAGTTTCAATAGAGCTTTCAACCCTACACTGTTCCGTCAATGGATCCTTCCATTCATCATTTATTTCTCGAGATAATTATAAAACTTGGTGTAAAAAATATTTTAACGGTCAAATAATGAATTAAATAGTTATATCAATGGGGTCATAAAATAATGGAGATTATCCATAAAAATCTATTTGCCTCCAGCAGCCAATCATTAGATTCAAATATAATAGAAACAATTAAACTCGGTTGAGTAATACTAAGTTTCAAAAACTACCTTTAGAATGACTTTTCACAATTTTATGTGCTTTTACGTTATCTAATTGTTAATTAATGTTGTTAAATAGAAGACATTATATAAGTTGTTTTTTTTTTTTTTTTCCAATCACAAATCAATATTAAACAACTCAAACGTTGGTAGGGTGCATATCATGTTCCTACATGAGATTTTGGTAGTGTTTGGTTATATAATTTTTATTATACTGGATTGAGTAAAAAATTTTATAATATATTTGGTTTATAACTTTACTTAGTGATTGAATAAAAAGTCTAAATTTTATTTTATTTATATTATGGTATAAAAATAAAATTCACTAGACAAGAAAATAAAAATATTTTATATTCTTAAAAATACCTCTCAGTGTTATATAATTGAGTTAATTAATATTATTTTTATTAAATATTATAAAAAAATTATTTATTTTATAATATAAATAATTAATTTTTTAATATAAATTTTATATCATATAATGTGTAAATCAAATAAAGTATAATAAACTTGTACTATCTAATCATTTTTATATTTATCTTGTTTAATTCTTTTTATTTAATATAATTCTTATAATAAAATGTTATTTTAAAAAACTTAAAAGCATTGTTGTTCTACTACTTTAATGCTACAATGGTGTCCACCTAATGTGGTCAGCGATGAGCTGAAACCATCCGGTCCTTTTCTGATACCTCCTTTTGCATTCAATGCAGGTAGCAATCGATAACTAGTTAACCACCATTGAATTGTTTTGATGATTGATAGACTCTATACGGTCATGATCATGAGCTTTTAGAAGAAATATGTATAAACCTAATAATCTATCCAGAGTCCAGTTGAATACCTGAGCTTGCTGATAAATGCTAATGCTAGTCTCGGAGAATTCTTATTTTGAATTCACCCGTTCAAAATCCTCTAAATCACTTTGTACGTGTATCAAATTATTTGTATCCTATCACTAGATTAAATAATGCCCAAATCATCACTCGCTTAATCCTTTATATTTTGATCGGTCCACAAAATAAAGACAAAGTTTAGAAGAATGTCGAAACTTGTTTACCCATAGGTGGCTTATCAACAAATAGTTGGTGTATAAGG
This sequence comes from Lumnitzera littorea, assembly GCA_024138015.1. NCBI lineage: Eukaryota > Viridiplantae > Streptophyta > Magnoliopsida > Myrtales > Combretaceae > Lumnitzera > Lumnitzera littorea. The sequence goes on along the minus strand of JAMXBB010000011.1, from coordinate 99,709,620 downwards.
TTAAAAGCTAAGGTCAACTGAAAAGAAGTTTTTAGATTTTTCGACATTTAAGTGTTCCTCAATCATATTTTAAAGCATCCGACCAATTCTGAATACGAAAGATGTGAATAACTAATTCTTAAACCGAATTTTGCATATCCATAAAACTAGCTTTTCAGGTCAAAATGGTAAAAGGAAGCGTAAAGGATATATATAGATCAGTACATCACGTATTTTGATAAACGATAGATAAATATTTTAATACGTGAAAACGTGAATTAATTATCACTAATATATATTTAAATATTATCGATATTTATTTACTTACTTACCATCGAAACACATATACTAAACCTTCTGCATCCACCAGGTGTCCATGTTATTGGTGTTGCTTTTAATCATTAATAAAAGTTCTGTCCCAAGCAGGTGGCCTCGGTGTCAATGATATTGTTCCTCTCGGATCTTGATGTTTTTGACAATATTCTCTAAGGGTTACACGCCAATGATATGCTTGATCTGAGATCTCAATAGCATATCAACAAGCGCCACCACAACATCAAATTAATGGTGGCAATTAGGATTTTGCCACAAAGGTTGAAAGAGCCAATTGTAGAGTTGGCCTAAACATTTGAATCCTTTATTAAGGATCACCATTCACCTTTCGTATACGTTTAACGATGGTGATGGTTGGATTAAGCTTAGTTTAAGGGCCTATTGGAACTAAATTATATTTAAAATGGTTCGATTTAAAATACTTAATGAATGAAATTGTCTTAATGGTTTAAGGTTTTAAATTGAATCGCTTTTAATATGGTTCAGTTCGATTTAAATTGCTTTTTAAAAATACTATCTTTTTTTTTTAATAATATTAATAGTTATCGGAGTTTTAACCAATACTGATGTCTAAATTAAAGAACATTATAGAAGAGTTAAAGTCACGTAATATTATAATCATGATAGACATTATATTTGTGAAGATATATAATTTTGCTAGAAATAAAAGACAAAGATAAATGAAAAGGAATTGATTGTAGAAATCGATGGTGAAATGAGAAATAAGAAAAAGATAAATAAAGTTACATTGTAGTGTCGATAGGGTTCAAAACTAAAAAATGTCACTTACTTTATTTTTCTTTTTGTTTAATAAGAATCGGTTTATTTTGATTTGATACCGTGAATGAAAATATGAACAATTTAGACCATCTATAAACCGAAATACAATAGAATCGCATTTCGTGGTTTCGTACGATTTGATTCGGTTCGATGAATAACCCTATATCTGTTACCAACACATATCATATGTTTTGTCTTGATATTTTATTCGATTTTGATTCGAAATTGTGAAGCCCAATTTAAGTTTAATTTGATTAACTCGAAAAGTAGTTTACCGATTGCGGGTAAAATAGGTAGAGAAAAATTTATATATATCATGTACTTCATTTCTTGTAAAGTAAATAATAATAGAAAATCTAAAATGCTTTATCCAATCCTTTAGCAAGTGTTCCATAATTTCGGTAAAGGGGACTCGAGGAGAAAAAACATAGCTAACAACAATAAAAAGAGAGGTGGATCGAAGTTTATGGTAGATTACTAATGTTTGACTAAATTATCAATTTCTCTGTTCAACTATTATTCGGATCACAATTGAAAATGTGGTTTAGTAACCTTGACAAATATCACTCTTCTATCTATTTTTGGCAAAAGACTAGTAGTGATTCTTGCATCTTCTAAGGGTTGAAAAAATAAAGTCGTTTCCTTTGGTTAAAAATACCAAATTAACCATTACTGTTTAACCATATAGTAAATCTACCAACTTCAACCATAGTCATTTTCCATTAATGAACCGATATAGTCTACCAAACTTGGCAATGTCAATGAAATGTCGATTTCTTCGCTAAGAACTAATTGGAATTCCAACGTGATAAATGTGAGGGACAGTTATAGCTCAATGGTAAAAATCACATATATTGGAGGAGCAATGACGCTTTATAAATCTCAACAAAGCATGTAATAATTACCTTGAAGTACTCCAACCCCACCTATAAAAACGAAATAGAAAGCCTATCCATCAAAGAGTATAAAGTTAATAATGAGTCATCAAGAGTGTAAATGATTTAAACTTTTTTATTACTAATTAAGTTTAGTATAATGTTTAATTTTTTAAATATAACTAGATATGTGGTTATTTAGTGAATGTTTATAAGAAATTCGAGTTTAATCTAGCCTAACTTGAGCTTGACATGCATATTTTTGAATCGAGTTTAAACTAAAAATTTAGAGTTTGACATGCATATTTAAGTTTTGAGCTTAATATTGTATTGCTTTGACTCGACTCAATTACACTTTGAGAAGTTATCATAGCTTATATCAAAAGACTCCCCATCCAATACAAAGACAATCACAAAACTTTCTCGAGCCAACTTTTAATTAAACACTTAAAGATCTAGTAAACACCTTGAATGCGTAAATCGCTTTTTTTTATTCTATGAAAATCTCTTGACTCAATTATAATCCTAGTAGTCATCATAGATTACATCAAAAGACTCCCTATCTAATATTGAAACAATCACAAAACTCACTTGAGCCAATTTTTAATTAAACACTTAAAGACCTAGTAAACACTCTAAATGCGTAAATCCTTCTCTTATTCTATGAAAACAATTCTATTTCATAATAAGTTTTTTTTTTTTTTCTAGAGTATTTGTTGTTTGTTGCACAAGATAGTTAGAGATTCCAAATTAGATCATTATAGGTTTATATTATTATGAATGAAAATATTAATGAGTATCTTTAATGTACTTATTAATAAGCTAAACCAAGAAGCATTGTACCTTTTCTTGCTGAAATACCCTAAGAGGAAAGATACAATAAATAAATGCATATAATAAAATAAAACTAGTAACACATCCATTTGAAGAAGTAATAAAAATAATAAACTAAAAAGTAAAAGATATTAATGAATAAGTGATTTTTTAAAAATAAAAATAGTAGATAAATATGGAAAAAGGTAATCCTTATCTTTTTCTGTAAATAGTCTTCGACCTTTTCTCAAAATGCATTTAGTAAACATTTTCTTACTTCAATAAGGGGAAGGAGACGATGAAAGCACCAATGACCAAGATGTGCCTAAACTAAACCTTGGAATCCCTTTCATGAACGATAAGATTATCGAATTATATAAAGTTTAGAAAGTCACAACAAATATAATAAGGAGATTTTGTAACAAAAAGATTGAAATTGATGAATATTCGGGATTATATGCGACAGATAAAAGGTTTGTAAAACTTGTTGAAGGAATTTGTAAATCATGAACATAATTCCTAGAATGAGAATGACAATCAAACTAAGAATAGAAATCTATTGAATTAGATAGACTAGGGCTTTGTAAAAGGTATTAGGATTGATAAGTAACGTGCATTTAAGAGATCCACGATTTATAGAATTTACCGAAAGTGTTTATTGATTATGAATAAAAAAACCCTAAAATAATTAAAGATAAAAAATTTTGAGAATCAAGCTTTAAAAGAATTTATTATTAATAAACGAAAGGACTGACTTTTCAAGAAAATAAAGGTGAGTAACTATGCTGTTATTTACCTTACCATATGTGCTTATAGGATTTAAAAACAAATTTGACTAATAACTATTTAGCTATTACAATGTAACTATTTTGTGATGTTGTTATTGGCGGATAATTCCTCGCATTCATTGTTACATATATGTATATATATATATATATCAGTATCACTTTAGGTATTGTCTAGCGTAAAAGAACATAATGAGCTATTCTGATTCTTGGGACATTAGGGCTGTGTTATGTGTTTTATGTTTGTTTTTGTATTAGATTTTGTTATGTTGTACAATTCATTATATTTGACATGGTTATATGCTGTGTGCTTGCTTTGAACTTGAAGACTTGGAGAGTGCAAGGGATGGGATTTGCATATTCTTATTTGGAAGGTACATGTGGTGGATTGGTTGTACTATTTGGGCTTGAATTCGGTTGGATCTATGCACTCTTTTACCTGTTGTTCATCTCGTATGGATTTAAAAATAAATTTGACTGATAACTATTTAGCTATTACAATGTAACTATTTTGTGATGTTGTTATTGGCGAATAATTCCTCGCATTCATTGTTACAAAATGAGGCACCAAGAAGACTTCCTTAAAAATGAATATTATTAATTACTAATAAAACTTATCTCCAAGTAAAGAATAAGCCCAAATTATATAAAACAAAAACTCTACTGTGTCTTCTAAATATTGGTTATATTCAATTAAATCTTTTTCGTTATTATCCTTTGTATTTTGAGACATTAAACGTTTAATCACGATCTAAAATATTTTCAACATTTAATAACAAAAAATATAATTCATGAAATCTCTCAACAAATGTTATACAATCTATTAAATAATTATAAAATAATTCTATATCCTGTTCGTTTTCATGAAAAGAATTATAATTTACAGACATATATTTTACAAAATTTGATTTTATTAATGATCAATAATATTGATTACATTGAAAGCAAGCCAAAGATAATTCTTATGAAAATGCTCTAGCCAAATTATAGCACTAAATAGATATTGTAATACTTTGGCTTTTTCTTCCTAATTTTGTGAATTATATTGTTTAAACATCTATAGAACAAAATATTTTATTAGTACCAATCACTATTAATTATATTAGTATAATACCATTCAAGAAATTCTATTGCACTATCCAGATAATTATAAATATGAATATCAATAACAACTTATGACATAAATATGCATGCAAAAATATAATTAAAACCATCACAGGCGGCAGTGCCAAGTCTAGTGGGGTTTTATGCAAATATGAGACCTCCAAAAGGCGGTAATACCAGCTGATTATGGGGTTTTGATTTGGTGATAGGCAGATAAAATCTCGTGGAATTACACCCAAATTGATTGGAAATTCTCCACACAAGATGTGAAGTAAAAGAAGAATTAATTAAATAGAAATTTTATTGATTGAAACTGATTTATACAAAATACAAGAGCATAAACGGATATTGAAAGAGATATTGAAATATTCAGAGGTAAAATTGTACTACCTCCAAAACAGAGAGAAGCAAACAATTATGCTTTAAGAAATATTTGAATGATTGTAAAAACTTAAAGAAGAAAATAAGTTATGTGGGAGAAAGAGAGAGAAGATGAGATGAAAGAGAGAATGGGAGAGATAGAAGAGATGAGATGGAAGAGATGAAATGGAAGAGAGAATGGGAGAGTTCTATGGTTTTTTGCGGATGCCTTCTTCAATTCTCAAAATAGAAATAGTGATATTGTGGCAGATAGGATACTATAAAAACAATGGTATTGTGGCAGACATGTTACTGAATGATTGGGAATAATAGTATTATGCACTGTAGTACATGTGTAAAATACCGTATTTCTACTTTACAGTACAAAAAGATACAATATTCATGGATCTCCTAAATCTATTCCATAGCGGTCATCTTTATTGGTATTTCCGCTGTGGTGAGATGTAGAGTTCGAGTTTGAACTTGATTCTTGTGCTGATTTATTGATATTTGCTAATGCTCTTTCCATAATTTGTTTCATCTATTCTGGGGAAATTGCATTTGCGAGTGAAGAAATTAGAAATCCTCTATTATGATATTGTGGAGTCACAATTCTGGATGGTGGATTTGAGGAATTAGTCTTGATCCAATTTAAAATTGAATATTTTTCACACTTATTCCATATTTTGAAGCTATCTTACCATTTAACTTTATACATTCTGACCAAATTGATTGTATTTGATGTTCGATTAGGCTTGTAATCAAACTACCAGGCGACGACCCAAGATATTCCAATGTGAACAAAATATAACATCTCCTTTTGTAAATTTTTCTCATAAGATGTAGGATTGTAATTATTCATGAAATCGTTGAATCCATCTCTGGCATTTTCATGAATTATTTCAGAGGTTGCACCAAATTGTTCCTACCAGTGTGTAAACCAGTTAGGAAGATTTAATGAAGAATAATTATAAAAAAAATTAACTAAGTATGTGATCTTTTTGGATTCATTTGATAAAATACATTCCACCATGCTTGCTTATAATCATAATAATTATAAGTGGCTCGATAACTTAGTTGTGTAGAAAATAGTTCTATATTGAGTTTTATTGGGGTGGTTGGATGAGTCCACTATTCTTTTAAGCTGATTACTTTCAGTATTCTAGCTGTAGAATAGCTGATTATTCCTTCCTTTTCAAAATGTTTGAATTTTATTGATCCAATTTCAATCAGGATTTTTTCATAAAACTGGATTGTCTTATAAGGATCATATGGTATATAGTAAAAGCCTTTTGTAAATATTTTTCTTGCAAATTCAAATGGATCCTTTTCTAATAGGTCTTCTTCTACAGAGAAAACATATCTAGAAACAGGTTTTATAAAAAATTTTGATTTTTGATTAGCAGGTATTGATCCAGAAGGTATTGGAGTTGATATTTTAGTGAACTGAAAGTTCTGATTTTTCCTCTGACTTTCTATTGGTCGAGGAATTTCTGATAACATTGGGACTTTATTTTCTGATTGAATTTGATTTATGAATGGTGTTCCTAAAATAACATTTTTATTTAAGTTTTTTATTAGTATAAAAGAAGTTTTATAAGAAGCATTATCTTTTAATATTTCAACATTAGATAATTTATATTTGATGCATAATTTATTACCCGACGCAGAACTTAGAGATTCGCTAGTTTTCTCAAAATATTTTGTTGGGATCAAGCATTTTCTAATGCATTTTAAATCTGCACCAGTATCAAACAAAGCAAGTGTTTGTAGAACAAATTCATTATCAATTCTAATTGAAATACTTACTATCCATTTTCTTGTTGTTATTTGAACAAGATGCATCAAATAATCATCATTCCCATTTGGTGAGATTTCTTTTTCTTCATTCGAAGTCTTAGATTCGTTTTCTTGGATTATTCTTGGTTTAATTCAAGTAATTCTTTTTGAAATTTTATTTGCATTAGTTTTAATTCTTTTATTTCTTGTTTTTGAATGTTGATTTCATTTTGTAAATCACTAATTGTTATTAATTTCTTAATTTTTGTTTTACCTTTTTCAAGGATTTCATTAAGGTTATATGGTCATTTTGGAGTAAGAACTGTATTGGTTTTAAAGTTATTAATATATTCAAATTTTTCATTATCATTAGACATTTGATCGATTCTTTTAAGAATTGCTTCTTCACTATTCGTTAACACATTAATTTCTTCCTTTTCCTCATCTAATGATGAAGTGGAGTCCATGTCATCAACTTGGATTCCATCGTCATAATTATTTTCTGATGAAGAGGATTCATTTTCACAAAATATTTGTAGGACATTTTCCATTGTTTGTTTATCTAAGTTTAATTCATTAAGTCTGTTGTTTATTTTACAAAAATTTGCTGTGACCAATTTTTTTACATTTATAATACCTTAGTTGTTTATATGATTTCCTTTTATATTTTTTATTTTCAGGTTTCTTTTCATTTTCCAATCTTTTAAATGTCCTTTTCTTAAAATTTCTTCGGGGTTTTTTTATTAGTACATTGAGGATAATTCAGAGAAGTATAATAGGATTTTTTATTATATTTTAATTTCTTATTTATAAAAGAGGGATCATATTGAACACAAAAATCACCAAGACTTTAGCGCTTTAAGCACTGTTCATTTTTTAATTGTTTTTGTAATCTTATAATATTACATAAATTGCTTATAATATTACATAAATTTACTAACATATGATGCTAATTCTCCATATGACAAATTATCATAGAGAATTTCACAATTGTTTTCTTCCCTTAGTAACTTTCTAACTTATTGAGAATATCAAGGTGTTGACCATTATTATCATCTAATATTCTCCTGTTATTTTCATCAATTTTACATAAAGTGAGGATAATAATTCTTTGTTCCTCAGTAAGATAGTTATCTCATCAACCTTTTAATTTTCCTGTGAAATTAGAAATTAAAAGGAGTGCTACTTGATAATCAGTAACATTTGGAACAGTTTTATTAGTATTTGAGAACATTATCATTTGATTGAGAACATCGAGAATTTTCTATTCTGAATATCCATCTATATTCCATTCATATGCAGATCCTATAGAGTATTTATTTTGGTAATTGTCATTTTTCTCTTTAATTAGTAAATCGGGAGGTATTGCCCTTTGATAATACAATTTTTGGGGTTCTTTCCAATTAATCTTATTAACTTCATCATCATTACTATTATCTTTTAAAGAAATATTAGACATTGTTTCATTTATTGATTTATTATCTGTTTCATTTAAAACATGAATTCTCTCTGAAGGTGTATTATCAATGACAATACCTTTTCTAATTATGGTTGGAGTATCTATATTTAAAAAATTTATTGGTTTTGAAGAGGAAGTTTCTTCTTTTATTGTTTTATTTTTCAGTATTCTTTTTCTATCTTCTAAGGCTTTTAAAAATTTATTACTGGGATTTTTGGGCATTTCAAAAGGTTTGAATAAAGGTGTATTTTTATTGGTTTTATTGTTTAAAGACTTTTCACTTATCTTACTGATTTCAATATTAATTGTATCTTCTATTTTATTTAATTGTTCTTCTATGGTGTACAAATGCTGATTAGTATAATTATTTTGATTTATTATTTTCTTTATTCCTGAACCTTCTTCCTCTGTAGCATTTTTAAAAGGAGTAAGGGTTATTTCTATATTTTTGTGAACCATTTTTATATTACTTAGTGGCGGATGATATGATTCTATAATCTATTCATTACTTAGTTTCCATTTAAAACAATTATTAATTACATTAATTTCTTTGGGTTTCAAATAATAATTTTCAAACCATTCAAAAAATATATTTGAGCACTAATTTCATTCGTGAAATTATAATATTCATTTTTTATTTCCATCTTTATCTAGCTAAATGTTTCAAAGTACCATTTTTTTCATTTTTAAGAGAATTGAATTCATTATTTAAAAGTGATTTATTTGGTTCGAAAGGTTTTTCTATGACATTTAATTTTGGATCACCTATTTTTGATAATGAAAGTTTTCCATGTTCTGGTTCATTTGGTTGATAGACTGATTGGGTTATACTAGACCTATTATGGACAATTCCTGAAAGGGATGGATTATCATTAATATTTGGCTGTCTATCTTGCTGGTTATTAGATTGAGTAGGATATGGAGTGTAAATTATTGTTGGAGGATTTGGAAGGTCTATTGATCTTCTAGAAGAAGATGACATAGATCTTATTTTCAGTGGTTTATTTGGCTGATCAAAAGATCTTCTATTGAATTGGATGGTGACTTTACCATCTGAGTGTTGGATCACATTTGACGGTTCAGTATTGTATATTGATCGTTTAGGAAGTGGGTTTTCTACTTCCCAATGCTCAGGTAAATTGACTTGGGACCATTGGATCATTTTTGGAACAGATACATTGGCTTTGGTTAAGTCTGTCTGAATAAGTAGGGTTTGGCCTCTCTTATTCATTTTATATGCCTTAAAACCAAAAGCAGTTTTCATTAATTTGAAATATATTTTATATATTATAACCATTGGTATTGATCCTTCTACCATTCTATAATTATGTGTTTTAATTTGGAGGATTAACGAACTCATCATTGTCTTATCTCTAAGAGTAAGGGTAATATTTGGGTGACATTCAAATTGGACTGGTCCACTACTAAGACTAGTTTCAATAGTGGCATGTATTGATCTTTCATATATTAATTCCCTAGCATCTCTGAGGACCATGAAAACAAAGGTATTTAGACCTAATTTAGTGAGAGGTTTTACTCATACTTGGACTAAGCCTAAATGCATATAATTTCAATCTTTTGCATATTTTTTTATTGATTCTATATTTAAAAGTTTTATTGTTGTTAGGCCATCAGAAACTGGAATATCCTTTTCTTTTGTAGCTATAACATAATCATTCTTTCCAAAAATTCTCCATTTGCTTATTCGATATATTTGATTATAAGAAGTTTTTGGTATTTTCCATTCATGTATTGCTTTGTCAAAGTCTTTTATATGTATTTCAAATTCCTTTCTTGATTTTCTTACTCATGAATTTTTGTAGGGAGATGCCTCCCAAAAAAGAGAAGGATAAAGGAAAAGAAAAAGAAAAAAATCTTCTCAACTCCCAATAAAGGATTAACACATCTTAAATCATGGTTAGATGTATGTAAATCATCTAACACCTCATTAACAATCAAAAAGGAATCCTCTTCTATGACCTCAAAACCAATGTCTTCAAATAATTAATCCATCCCCAATATCCAATCCAATGAAGTTCTTTTAAAATTGTTCGATATGGAACCAACTCCTGGTTTGCTTAAGGCAATCTTAACAGTTTTACAATCAGAAAATAAAGTCTCAATGTTATCAGAAATTCCTCAACCAATAGAAAGTCAGAGGAAAAATTAGAACTTTCAGCTCACTGAAATATTAACTCCAATACCTTCTGGATTAATACCTGTTAATAAAAAATCAAAATTTTTTATAAAACTTATTTCTAGATATGTTTTCTCTGTAGAAGAAGACCTATTAGAAAAGGATCCCTTTGAATTTGCAAGAAAAATATTTACAAAAGACTTTTACTATATACCATATGATCCTTATAAGACAATCCAGTTTTATGAAAAAATCCTGATTGAAATTGGATCAATAAAATTTAAACATTTTGAAAAGGAAGGAATGATCAGCTATTCTACAGCTAGAATACTGAAAGTAATCAGCTTAAAAGAATGGCGGACTCATCCAACCACCCTAATAAAACTCAATATAGAACCATTTTCTACACAACCAAGTCATTGAACTGCTTATAATTATTATGATTATAAGTAGGTATGGTGAAATGCCGTTTTATCAAATGAATCTAAAAAAATCACATACTTGGTTAATATTTTTTGATAATTGTTCTTCATTAAATCTTTTTAACTGGTTTACACACTGGTGGGAACAATGTGGTGCAACCTCTGAAATCATTCATGAAAATGCCAGAGATGGATTCAACGCTTTCATGAATAATTACAATCCTACATCTCATGAGAAAAATTTTCAAAAGGAGATGTTATATTTTGTTCACATTGGAATATCTTGGGTTGTAGTCTGGTGGTTTGATTACAAGCTTGATCGAACATCAAATACAATCAATTTGGTCAGAATGTATAAAGTCAAATGGTGGGACAGATTCAAAATGTGGAATAAATGTGAAAAAGATTCAATTTTAAATTGGATCAAGACTAATTCCTCAAATCCACCATCTAGAACTGCGACCCTACAATATCATAATAGAGGATTTTTGATTTCTTCACTCACAAGTGCAACTTCCTTAGAACAGATGAAACAAATTCTGAAAAGGGCATTGACAAATATCAATAAATCAACACAAGAATCAAGTTCAGACTCAGACTCAGACTCAGACTCTACATCTCACCATAGCGGAAATACTAATGAAGATGACTGCTATGGAATAGATTTAGGAGATCCATGAATATTGTATCTTTTTGTATTGTAAAGTAGAAATATGGTATTTTACACATGTACCATAGTGCATAATACTATCATTCTCAATCATTCAGTAACATGTCTGCCACAATACCATTGTTTCTATAGTGCCCTGTCTGCCACAATATTATTACAATATCCATTGTTTTCATTATAAATAGAACTTCTTAGAACTAGAGAAGGCATCTGCAAAAAACCATAGAACTCTCCCATTCTCTCTTTCATCTCATCTCCTCTCTCTTTCTCCTATACAAATTATTTTCTTCTTTGAGTTTTTACAATTATTTAAATATTTCCTGAAGCATAATTGTTTGCTTCTCTCTGTTTTGGAGGTAGTACAATTTTACCTCTCAATATTTCAATATCTCTTTCAATATCTGTTTATACTCTTGTATTTTATATAAATCAGTTTCAATCAATAAAATTTCTGTTTAATTAATTCTTCTTTTACTTCACATCTCGTGTAGGGAATCTCCAATTAATTTGGGTGTAATTCAACGAGATTTTTTCTGCCTATCACCAAATCAAAACCCCATAATCGGCTGATATTACCGCCTTTTGGAGGTCTCATATTTGTATAAAACCCCACTAGACTTGGCACTGCCGCCTGTGGTGGTTTTAATTATATTTTTGCATGCATATTTATGTCACAAGTTATTATTGATATTCATATATAATTATCTGGATAGTGCAATAAAATTTCTTGAGTGGTATTATACTAATATAATTAATAGTGATTAGTACTAATAAAATATTTTGTTCTGTAGATGTCTAAACAATATAATCCACAAAATTGGGAAGAAGAAGCTGAAGTATTACAATATTTGTTTAGTGCTATAGTTTAGCTAAAGCATTTTCATAAAAATTATCTTTAGCTTGCTTTCAGTATAATCAATATTCTTGATCATTAATAAAATCAAATTTTGTAAAATGTATGTCTGTAGATTATAATCCTTTTCATGAAAACGAATAGGATATAGAATTATTTTATAATTATTTAATAGATTGTATAACATTTGTTGAGAGATTTCATGAATTATATTTTTGGTTATTAAATGTTGAAAATATTTTAGATCGTGATTAAACGTTTAATATTTCAAGATACAAAGATAATAACGGAGAAGATTTAATTGAATATAACCAATATTTAGAAGACGTAGTAGAGTTTTTATTTCATATAATTTAGGTCTATTCTTTACTTAGAGATAGGTTTTATTTAGCTAATAGGTATTTTAGACATTAATTAATAATATTCATTTTTAAGGAAGTCTTCCTGGTGGCTCGTTTGGTATAGTATCACTTTAGGTATTGTTTAGCGTGAAGGAGCATAACGAGCTATTATGATTCTCGGGACATTAGGGCTGTGATTTGTGTTTTATGTTTATTTTTGTATTAGATTTTGTTATGTTGTACAATTCATTATATTTGACATGGTTATCTGCTGTGTGTTTGTTTTGACCTTGAAGACCTAGAGAGCGCAAGGGATGGGATTTGCATATTCTTATTTGGTAGGTACATGTGGTGGATTGGTTGTACTATTTGGGCTTGAATTCGGTTGGATCTATGCACTCTTTTGCTTGTCGTTCATCTCGTATGGATGCAATTGATGGACGTAAATTTTTTTATTGAATAAAACGCATTTTTACTTTGTGTGTGTACTTCTATCCTTATGCATTAATAGAATATTAATTTGGACTCTTGGCTCTATATGCATAATCCTATACTACAAAATTATTATTATTATTATCATCATTTTTTTATACCAACTATTATATTAAAACTTTAAATAAGAGACAAATCTAATTTAATTTATTTAATTCAAAGACTAATATTTATGTCATCAGATTATAACTATTACATTTAGTTGAAATTACTGCCTTTATCATTTCTTTTGGCTAAAAATTTATGGATTCGATAGTTCCGTACATGCATGGTGTTGAATTTGAATTATGTGGTCCTTTCTGTTGAATTTTTTAAATGCTTTTTCTCTCATCATTACTAATCTGCGTTATATTATTTTATTTGGTCATGGATAATGGCTAGGCCATTTGATTTTGTCTTTTTACCAAAACTTGGTCATATACTTGACGTGTTAATTACGATTTACATATAGTCTCAATTAATCTTACGTTAAGTTGCAGAATTTCTAATAGAACACCTGAACTTGAAACCTCATTAGGAAAAAGGTAATTTTGAGGAAAATGACAACCCATTCTTCACGATACTTGTTGACAATCCATTAAGGGGAAAAAAATAAAAAAAGGGTTTTATCTTTCTAGAACTTTTTTTTCCCCGTAAATTATTTATAAAATATAGAAAAATGTTGTTTTTTAAAAATATTTTAATAAGGGAAATTTATCGTATAAGCATGCAAACGATTCATTGTTTTTTTTTTTTCTTCCCCATAACAAGATAATAGATTGAAATTTTATTTATGAAATACTCAACGATTTCTTTCTACTAAATTTAACATTTAAGATAATTTCGTGATATTCTTCCAAATACAATATCTAATATTAATAATATTCAACATGGAATTCTTTTTTCCAAAGTACTTGTCTATTTTATAAATGTATAATTAATGAAATTACGAATTTCCTCGTTAATGTATGTATATGACATTGACATAGGCACTTCGATCTCGACAAAACCAATAAAAACTTAAGCGAAAGCCCTTGCAATTTTTAATGGAAAAACTTGTGTCGAGTTCTAGGATGATTATTCTTCTCGTAATAGAAACTCAATCTTAAGCCTCCATCTGTTCTTATTAGATTAGATATATAAACAATAAAGGCAGTCTAAAAATTATTAAACGCAAACTGTATTGGAGTATTCTCTACTCTTCTGCTTTTAATTGAGCTCCTTAGCATGCATTGAACGTAATTGGAAAATTCCTTATATGAATACAATACAAACCAAAGCAATCCAATAATAATGCCAAAATCATTTATTTAAGATAAGGATGGAATATTATGACATTAATCTATAAACACTCACATTACATTTTACTCTTCAACGTATAAACTAAACACACTCTATTTTTCTCTCGCAAGGTGACCGGTAAATATAAGTATGAATCTACTATTATTAATATGTATTTAAATATTATTGATATTTTTTTATCCCTTATCAAAACACATAACGTATAAGTATTATTAAATCATTTTTTCTCTCTCCGTCTCCCTTCCCCCACTACCATGAATAATTAAAAATCTAATTATAAACCATCTGACATATAGCAAATGGTATAAATATCTACCCTCGGTATTTTGACTTCATATTGAATACTTGAACATGCTGATCCAAAGTTTATAAGGTTCTGTTCATAGATATTCAATTAGCACAAGTATATTCCTAATGCCGATGAGAAAATGGGCATTTTAGCAAAGATTACACCCTCATTTTTAGGCAAATAATTAAGCCTTATGACAAAGTTATCGATTGGTATAACAATATGAACATATGGTATATTTTGTATAATAATAAATTAAGATTTTTTTTCCTTACGTTTCCACATTGTCATATATTATTATACAATATACAGTGAGAATATAAGCAAGCTGTCAAATTGAAAAGTATAGGACAAAAAAAAGCAACACTAATTTCCTTAAACATTTTCTTCCTCTTTTTGTCTTTGTCCCAGCTCCTATATAGTTTTACGATGTCCACATCAAAATGACAGCAACATCCTGATATATCGTCACTCATGAGAATATGCCTCGGTGATTAAGGTTTTGGCGTGGACTCCATTGTCTATAACTCGTCATGAGCAGTTATTGCCCCTTCGATCATCACACCCCACCCCAACCCAAAAAAGAGAAAAGAAAAAAAAAAAAAAAACCGTATGTTGTTAGGACTCTAAAAATCCAGTCATCCTCAGAATTGAATTCCTAAACTCATTCATATATCTTCCCTTCATCATCCTGCCACTGTTTGTACACAACGACGATGCAATCCTTCCAGCAACACGCCGCCCCACGATTAAGTGGGGCGGTATTACTTCACCGTTGTCATCACCATCATCTTCAAACGAACCATCCGAATTATCCGGGGATCGTAGAAAATTGTTAGGTATATCCACCGGAGGCGAACTCGAGACATTCTTCTTATTCCTTTGCACCAGTGAATTGCCATGTACTGGGGCTAATAACATCTCTACTAAACTAAGGAAATAGTTTTCATCTAATTCCTTGCGGATAATAACCCGATCCGGGGTTAGTTGATCTTGTTCTTGATCGTTTGAGAAAATAATATCGGATTCCTGGAATTCGAATTCCATGAAATAATGATAAATATATATAATACTAGACTTAGGGAAAGTAATTAGCTAGGGGTTAAGTAATAATTTGTTTTGTTGAATAATAATGAAAGAATGAACGAAGAAAGGAAATGAGTTGATGAGCAAATGGGGGGAATGAAACAGTGTGGGAATGGACAATGGATTAGAAAGATTTTATAGGCGTTTGGAGAGGAGTTGGGGGGATGTGAAAGAAAGGAAGAATCCAAATCCTGATGAGTACACACTATTAATTGTCTGTGTTGTCATAGCAAATAATAAGCCATTGAGTATGGTACCCGCAACCTCGTATCTCTCTCTCTCTCTCTCTCCCGCTTCTATTATCATTATTATTATTTTATTTCGTAACTTTGCTCTTAAATTAGAGACTTTTTAAATTTTAAAAGTGTAACATTTTATTTTTATAATTTTAAGAATATGTATATACATTTTAAACCGTTGCTAAAGCAGCAAAACTGTTTATTTTATGAATTAATAACGATTTGGATGTTATCTATATATTTATAAAATTTATGGAAAAATAAATCATATCTTAAAAATTTAAAAGGCTAATCCAAAATCGATATTTACCATTATCATTTTATTTGTGTTTCTAAACCTACTTCCTTTTCTCAATAAACTATCTTAATGTTTTCACTATAGAATTATGGTTTTTACTCTATTAAATCGGCTGACAGTACTTATGTTATACACGGCCTTACTTAGGCAGGTTTCGATGATTGAGTTGACAAAGCTTTTGTTGTTGTGTTAAATCGTTCTTATCCTTTCTACGTTGGTATCTTTGTAAAATATAATTTAGTATCATATATATATATATATATTTTATATGAGAGTTTGATCAATGATGATGAGAAAATTATGGAGTAAGCTTCATAAATGAGCAAGTTTCATCTCATCTCATGATCATCAAAGAAATTCGAAAAAAGTCATCAAGTCTAAAAATCTATAAATACTCAATTTTGCATCTTTATTTGACACAAATATGAGATTAGAGAAATAGTATTCTATTGTAGAAGCTTTGCTTTTAAAGACTAAACATCTATCCAGATGAAGAACAATCTCAATGACCTAATACAAGGTCAAGGCCTTAAACTCTCACGTCTCTCACTTGTGTATTAGGATATCAAGATTGCCTATTACTTCTTCCTACTATTCTCCCTAAGTCATCTTCTATCTTTCATCTCCACATCACTTATCTAAGGCTACATGCATGAGGTTATGTGAAGTGCAAGATGCATATGATATGTACATAACCATCTACATTTACTACGAATAAAGTAAACCAATTTTCCTACTTTTAAAGAGTTTTAATATCATATGTTAGGGTTGTTACAGATGGTTGATCATATGCTAGAAATGTGATGATAGATTTTGAGAAATCTTGAGCTGATGATACGTGGAAAGATAAAGAAGGATAGGAAGAGGAACAAACAACATCATTTCTTAAGGCATACGTATGATAGCATATCAAAGTGTTCTTACTAGTTCTTTATTTGTTCTTGATCTATTAGATGTTTTAATCTTGAATGGAGTAATTCTAGTAGATTTAGACATTTCTTAAAGTTTGCAAGAGCTTTGAATGTTGCAAACGAGGAGGAGGATTCCTTTAATTATAGAGTTTGGTGCCCAATCTTAATCGTTAAATGATTTTGAGATGGATGTATTAGATGGCTATTGTTGAGAATCTTTAAATCGCTTTTGATGATCGTTGGATGAGATTGAAGGCTCCTTATCTTTATAAATATATGATCTTTGAAAGAAAATGAGTTTGGCTAAGCCTAAGCTTTCATAAAGCTTATAAAGTTAGCCCATTTTCTTTTTTCTTTTTTATTATCACATAAATAAGTTAAAAACTTATAAAATAAGCCTAAAAGAGCTCTATAAAATAAAATGTCTTCTTCATGACCTTTTTTTGTGTGCAAAATAAATGAAATAAGTTGAGATTAGATAGATCAGTCTGAGGAATCTTGCTTTGTGCTTACCAAGTTGGATCTTTCTAAGATACACTTGAAATTAGGCTAATGCTCTAAGCATTGCTATTAACCTAAGAAATTGAATTGTGATGTTAAATTGAGGCAATAATCTAATTATCGAAATAGCTCCCTATAAACATTTCTTTTTCCTTATATACTTATAATTACTTAGATCATTAAATAGAAAATATAGGAGGATTAGACAAATTTTAAATTTCACTTAAATTTGAGAATTATTGCCATCTTAGAGTTTAGCTTGTAAAGTTTGATGGATTCCTCAAGCTTGATGGGCTAGGTTGAGGTAAGTTTGAGTTACTTGGACCAATCTACAAAATAAACAAGGGTGAGCAATGTAAGTGGGAGGTTATTTGATGGGACCATTTTGACAGTTAAGTTAGTAAGGCTTATAAGGGAGTGAGTAGGAGGTTTTAGTAGTAGATAGAAGTTGGCAAGTGTAGTAAATGAATGAGAGTTCATGACTTACTTACGAGGAGAGGAAGTTAAGTATTTATTTGTTTAGCCTCTAAGCCTTTGTCAACATGTGGCTTGTGACCTTAGGTGTTGGGGGCTTAGAGTTAGTGGAACATTGGTTTTAGTACTTAGTAGGAACGATTTCCTTTGGGCTTTGTGTCTATATTTCTTTCATAAATGTTTGACTATGTCATAAGATCAAGGTTAAGTAGGTTCGAGTTCTCTTAGAGACCAATAGACAAGGGTCACATCACATTTAATGTGATACGACCATTGTGTAGCTAAACTCTAAGAGTTTTGGGATTGTTTGAATAATGTTGCCAAAGGGCTTCTTAGAGGTCAACCAGTAAGTTGCAAGAGTTATCTTCAATTGTAGGGAACATTATTTGATTATTTGATCATTTGATCAGGTTCTTCATTCTCTAAAACCCTTAGCTAGGTTGGTGATGTCACTCTATGCAAGGTCCAAGGAGGTAGGCTTTGTCCCTATTTGTGTCATAATGGGCCTAACACGGTTGACATGGGTTGTTCTAAGAGTTGTGGTATGGCGGGTTGAGGTGTTTGGCCTTAGGTTTGAGATAGTTGGCCCATGCTTTAGAGCTACTATCAACAATGGCTTTTTTTCATTTTCATTAGTTTCAAAATATTTGCAATTGCACTTATTATATAGTAAAACATTATGGCTTAGAATAATAAGAGGATTTTCTTTTATTCACAATTTTATCATATTAAGTGTGATAATTGTTAAAACCTGGTATGGCAATAACTTGAGATAGATATACATATTATAAAAGTTACAGAGCGTTGAATTTATATTTTGAATGTATTTGATTAATTGCTTACAAGGTATATTTGTAGTATGTTCGCAAATTTTTGATAATTATGTTTAGTGGTCCATCAAGTATTTGATAAAACTTTGGAGATGAACATTAACTCTATATATATATATTGGCTGGAATTGCAGTTTACTAAGCTTATATATTCACTTTGTTTTAGCGTACCAGATATTTAGGGACTCTTAGATATTTAAAGTTTCTTCGATGAAGTGCGACAAATCTAAAATTAATCGTTAATTACCTACATAATATGGATTATATCAGTTAAGACTTACTACGTGTGTAGACTTAATAATAGCCCATAAAAGAATCAATATGTACATGGAGAACCATCAATGACACTTTCCTCTCCTAATTTTGCGCGATCGAATATGAATTCAGGCTTCATCACTACATGTAATTTAAGCTGTCGACAACACACCATAAGGTCGATTTTCTAAGTTGTATACAATGCTATGCATATGTGAGTTAAGCCCACCCGCAAATTACATTAAGTCGATTGATATTGATTCGAATTTTACTTGAAAATAGTCCAGCCAAGCTTAAATTTGATAATATTTAGATTAATTATTGTTAGAGACGAATCTAAGTTTGTGTCGATCTTAAATGTTAGTCCAATTTAAATTAAATCTGAACATCAATATTATTTTAGTTAAAAAGAAAAAAAATATAGAATGAAACCTATATAAACAAGTAAGTAAGTGGAGCTCGTATTAATTGAATGTTATTTATGGTCGAGTTTGAATTTAAAAACCTAAGCATAATCAAGTTTAAGATCATCTCGAGCTTTACATTTTTGAGTAATTATCATTTTAATTGGACTGGATTTAAATTTTGGTTATAGCTGGGGAACCTTCAAGTTGTTTGGTCTAATTAATTACAAATATAATGTCGCTGGTCATAACTTAGACATATACGTGTACGTGTCATAGTAAACACGTTTTACACATTACATTAACTTGTCTCTGATCTTATCTTACATGAACTTGCGTAACTGCTAATAAAACTTATGAAGCATCTTTGACGATCCTTGTAATAACGTCATAAAGCTAAGCAAGTCTCTGGAACGTTATTTATTTTGTCAAAACTAATCTAAAGCATATGCCCTTCCATTTTTTCTAAACGGAAAAAACATGTGCCAAGTGTCTAGGATGATTATGCTCCTCGTAATAAGAGCTCAATCTAAATATGCATCTAATATGAAATTATATATATATATATATATATATATATATTGATCTTTTTGATTGGTTTTCTTTTCCCTTTTTAGTTACATGTGCTTGAAATTTAATTTTTAAGAGAAAAATTTTCAATAATACTAATATGTTATATGGATAAATTAATAGAATATAAGTATTAATTTTTTTTTAACATATGAAAGTATGAATTTATTACTGTTAATAGGTATTTAAATATCATTAATATTTACTTATAATTCATCAAAATAAATAGTATATTAATAGTGATGAATCTTTTTTCAACTTTTAAGTAAGAAATTGTCCTTCCCCACACCACCACCACCACCACACCCTATCTATATGAATATTACAAAGTGTAATTTTAGGGTAAAATGTTCAGGAATTTGATTGAAAAAAAAAGAATCTATTTTTCTCTCATAAAACAAAATAAAATAGAATAAAATAAATGAAAATTTATAGGGATTGTTAAATATATAATATTGTTAGAAGTGTTTATACATGTACTTACACATTCACCATTTTGATATCTTATTTTTTAAAAATGTATAATTTTAAAACAGTGTCAAATCAATACTGAAAAGAGATAAAAATACGAATACAAAAAAGACCCGACCTAGCTCCTAACTCACAAATATGAACCTTGAATTTCCCTAGTTTGAAAAAACTCAAAAGCAAAATTGGACAAATATAAACGTCAATTCTATCCATTGATAACAAACAGCCATTTATTATTTTTTTTTTGCCATAATAAATTAATGAAATATTCGAGTACACTTCACTCTTCTACCTTAAATGCAGCTCCAAAGTCCACAAAAGCATGCATTGAACATAACCAAAAAAGCTCCATATATTCATTGACGCAAACCAAATACAAGATTAGGTTCTGTATAATGACTTTAACCCGTGATAACACGTGCATTTATTTAATTTATCCCTGCAGTTGTTACGTATGAGCTAAAAACTCATCCTACCTGGTTTATGTGAATAGACGGAAGATTCCGTTAACGGGTGTTCTTAAAATATTTACCGGGTATGAGGATGCAATCATCATGCTTTAAATAAAACAGCTATTAACTCTTTCTCTTAGCAAAAATACACTTATAAAATGAAATTATTTTTCACAAATAAAATTTTAAAACAAAGGTAATGAAATGGACGAGCTTTACATAATCAGAAGAACTAATCTTGTGGAACCAAGGAAAATTTTTTCTCCGTCGATCCCAAATTGTCAAATTTTATACAATGAAGATGAAAAATCTAAGTAATAAACTACTAAATCTGAAAAATACGAGACAAAAGGGTAACATTACTTTTTCTTTTTGATTTTGATTTTTTTTTTTTTCTTTTCCTTTTGATCTGGGCTTCTCCAATAATACAATGCACAAAGAAAAATTCGAAGTAGGCTGTAAAATAATAATTTTGATCTACCATAATAAGGCATATGTCACGACTCCAAAAATCCAGTCATCCTTAGAATTGAATTTCTAAATTCACTCATGTATCTTCCCTTCATCATCCTGCCATCACTTGTACATACCGACGATGCGATTTTTCCGGCGACTCGCCGGCCCACAATCACGTGAGGCGGTATCATTTCTCCACTCTCATAACCATCATCTTCATACGAGTCGTCTGAGTAGTCCGGGGACCGGAGGAATTTTCCGGGTATATCGACCGGAGGCGAATTCGCGATCTTCTTCTTGCTTATTCTCCTGGACTTATGCCTTCGCAACCGGGAATTATTATTGCCGTGTCCATGTATTGGGACTACTAGGTCTTCAAAGTTGAACAGACACAAATTTTCATGCATTTCGTCGAACGGAATCGTTTGATTCGCGGGGGAGAATCGATCTTGGTGCTCTTGATGATCATCTGATGAGAAGATAATATCGGATTCTTGGAATTCGAATTCCATACGATGAAACGTGAAATATACACAATAAGCTAAGGGTTTATGTGAAATTTAAATTTTGAATAATGAAGCGAGGGGTGGGTGGGGGAGGGTTTAAGAGATGGAAATAGGAGATGAGGTTGAAGGGTGTGTTTGTGGGGATGGGGGAATGAGTAAATGAAATGAAACAGTGAGGGAAAGGATAAGGAGTTAAAAGGATTTATAGATTTTCGGAAGGTGGATTGTGATTGGGGGAAGTGTGGGGAATGGAGAATCTAAATCGTAACGAGTACACTATTGATTGTTATTGTGTTGTCAGATGGCAAAATAATAGAGGCATTGAGTAAGGCCCCCGCTTCCCTGTACTTCTCTCCCTCGGTTTCAATTATTATTATTTTTTTTTTTAACATAGTGTTTACAGGTACCTGAGCAGGTGTTGAGACGTTAAAAAATATATATAAAACTTTAAATCATTTAATTATTCGAATCCTTATTGAATCGATCCGGTTAAATAATAGATTGTAATATTCTATTGATGGATCGAAATTTCTTAGAGGTTGGAAAAAACATATTAATTTTTTTTTTTTTAAAATCCATTTAGGTTATCTGATTTCTTTCTCTTACTATAAATTATATTAAATTAACATTATTACGGCTTGTTAGCTTGATTTGGCATGTTTCTAAATTATAATTGCTTGAATGCATTGACTTTACATAGTTGGTGTATTGGGGTTAAATTCAATTATGGGAGTTATTTTTCCCTTTAATGGTTGTTTTGTCTTTTAGATGAGAATGATTGGTTTGAGTATGTCAAAAGGATGGGTTTATTAGTTGAATATGACTGGTGGAATTTGATTTATTAATTATACAGAAGAAGTTATGGAGAATGCGGTTTCCAGTTCATAGAATCCATAGAATTTAATTACAAATCTACCTTCAAATACGTGACAGAATTCGATGGAAGAGTGAACTTGATTTATTCCATTTAAAGATCAGTATTGATCTCAACATAATTAATTATTGAAATAATTTTTATATTTATGATACATCATAAAATATATAATATTTAGATCACACATTTGGTATCATATCCAAACCCTTTTTAAAGAGCTTGTAAATGATTATAAGTTCAAAAATGTTTAGGCTATAACAATAGTATAACACATTTCATGATAACTTTTTTATATTATAAATTTTGAAATGTGTAGATAATACAAAAATTTTTGCAACAATAAGAGGAAATTGATTCTCTAAGTTACAAGAACGCTGATAATAATTTAAAGATTACAATTAATAATGTATCATTGGTATCGATTCTTTTTCCTTTTTTTTTTTTTAAATAGTGTATTTATACACATGTAGCCTTCAATTAAAAAGACTATGTCAACTATTTCTGGGTGCATCTTATTTGAACTTACCATAATACACATTTTGAGATATGGGCTAACTTGGTAATGTGAGAAAAATAAGTATGTTATTATATATTAATCTATACATACTTTTCAAAATTGATTCCACAATTTAAGAAAGCACGATGGGTGTATGAAAGATGAGTTGTTTTTCTATTTGGTTCTTAACAAAGCTACGTTGCTGTGTGGAGCAATTGAAAAAGTCATATTATTTTATTTTTTTAAATTTTAGTTAATTGGATGTATTTATCAAGACTTATTAAACTTCAAAAGAATATTAAGAGATTTTTGTAAATAAATTTAATAATAAAATAATGTTTTTTTTTAAAATAAATTTTTAAGATTATAATATAATATTTAAGAATACCAAATAAGTAAATCATGGATTGAGAGTGGTTTATCATAGTAAAGCGTTGAAAGATGAGATGTTAGGTTTTAAAGTTTGGGTTAGCTAATGATTGGTTCAAAGTGTGCATAGGAAGCTAGAAATCCTGCAGCTCGGCTGCATCACACGGCTTCCGAGATAGACGGGGCCCCACGTTTACACACGAGACTCGTAATCCCATATCAAACTTTATCCCCATATAGTGGTAGGGATAGGAAGGAAGAGGTCCGAAATCGATTTTGCGTAGTTGGTTTTTGGGTAGGTGAAACAGTAAATTGTGACAGACTTGGGAGTTAGCAGTTACGGTTCGATTTATTAGGGTTGATGTTTTAAGGATTGGTTCGAAATTTTTGAATCGTTTTAATTTTAATTTTAAATATTTAATTTTTTTATTAATTTTTTTAATATATTAATAATTTTTAATAATGTGATCTATTTTCTTTTTTTTTTTTTAAGTTTACTAATAATTAATAATTTCTAATTCTTTTATTAATTTCTGACTTAATGCGATTTCAACATTTTTATTTTTTTCTCATATTTAAATTCTTAATATTTGTAAATTTTACAAAAAATGACTTATATTAACTGAAATTAAATTTTCTATTTATCCTTAATATATAATTAACTTATAATTAATCATTTATCATCAGTTTGATAATATTATTTTTTAAAAAATTGTTCTTTACCGTTGCAAATAAAGTAGTTTTGATATATAATAACTTATTGGATATTATCAAATTATTTTTTTTGATTTAGTAACCTCTCTTTTCTCTTTCTCTCTTTTTTCTTTTCAAAAGGTGAATTGATTAGGTTGATCCACTAATTCAATGGCGGGTCATCCTAGTGGTTTGTGACTCGCTAGGTTAGGCCAGGCAATTTCACTCTCTTGAAACGTCTAAGCTCTTAAAACTCGACAATTCGGTTTACTTACTTTCGGGTCCGGTTGGTTTAAGGCCTGCTCGGATCGATTTACGTTTCGGAACCGAACCTTACTTAAGTTTATCTATATAGTATATATTTTGATAATTGTGTTAAAACCATTTTGTTGTATGTTCCTCTAGTATGTTGCTCTATTTAATTAGTTATGGTTGATGAAACAAACAAAAAAGAAAAAAGAAGAAGAAGCAAATACTAGGTTGAAAAGCTTGATAAAGCATTGATACTTTAGATTTAATTTGAAGACTCCAATAAATAAATTTAGATATATTTCAAAATGTTTACAATACAACGATAGAGATGGTAGTTAAATTTTTACTTTTTTCGATGATTTTAAGGTTTAGGCCCTTAAAACCCAGCGATTCGGTCCACTCACTTTTAGGTCGGGTCGGTTCAAGGTCTGTTCGGACCAGTTCACGGTTTGAAACCAGCCCTTACTCAAGTTTATCTACATAGTATATATTCCGATAATTGTGTTAAAAGCATTTTGTTGTATCCTCTAGTATGTTGCTCTATTTAATTAGTTATGGTTGATGAAACACACAAAAAAGAAAAAAAAAGAAGAAGAAGCAAATACTAGGTTGAAAAGCTTGATCAAGTGTTGATACTTTAGATTTAATTTGAAGACTCCAATAAATAAATTTAGATATATTTCAAAATGTTTACAATACAACGATAAAGATGTAGTTAAATTTTTACTTTTTTAGATGATTTTAAGGTTTAGGCTTTTGGGTTTTTCTCTTTTTTTACTTTTTCCTTTTCCAATTTTTGCAATCTTAAAATTTTACAAAGAGACAAGCACATTAAACACATCATTCTTAGAGGAGCTAAGAAAATGATTGTGTGATGCCTAAACTGTCTTTTTCTATTATTATTTTTTTTTGGGGGTCAAACTTTGATTTTCATTTGTTTTGTTATCTTTCTTTTTAAAGGAAGAATATTAAGAAGAGCTAAAAAGGATTATTAGGATAACGATCTCTATGATGAAGATAATCATCTGTTGACCTCAAAAAGTTAAGAAACGAGATTGAAAAAAAACTTAACATTTAGATACCAAATTAAAAGGAAAAAAAAAATACTTTTAATCCTTAAAATTTTTCTAATTTTCTATTTAAATTCTTAATTGTTTTTTAATTAAGTACTTAACATTTTCAAACTCTTAAAAAAATAGGATTTCCTTTTAAATTTATTAAATATTTTTTTCTATCCGTAGCATGTGCTAGTTTGATCAATAATAATTAATTTAAGCCAATTGGAAATTAACACATGCCTAACATTAATGAAAAATTTAATAGATTTGATGAAAGATCTATATTTTAAGGATATGAAAAAAAAAAAAAAACAATGATTCAAATGGGAAGAAAAAATAAAGAGTTTATGGACTTTAAGAAAACAATGGGTAAAACGTTGAAAACTAAATTTATAATTTTTTCAAATTAAAATTTTATGAAAGTTTGGATAGCTATGTTATTAATATTCCCAGCCCTCATTTTCCACTGAAAGTGTCTAACTTGTTTCAAATGCTTCTATGTTATTCCAATCAAAGAAGAGATTGAAACTAAAGCATAGTTGCATTGCATGGACGCTCAATATTACATGCGTCTAATTGTGGTGCACTTTGTGAATTTAGCCAATCAACTCCACATACGCAATAACGACAAGCAGCAAGACAATCTGAACAATAAATGCAATATATACCAAAATTAATCGGTATTTGGTAAAATATAAGACGATAATATTGTAATATCGAATTTTATGTACACCCGTGTTTTGAGTGTTAAAAAATTGATAAATAATTGAGTAAAATAATCATATTTGTGATTGTTTAAAAAACAATATATATCTTTTAATTAAAAAAGAGTGTCACGATTAATAAAAAAAGTATTATTAAATTTGAATTTATTTATACAATTTAATTCGATTCGAACTAATTTAACTATAAAATTAATCTAATTAAATCCTAATTTAATTTTCAATCATACTCGGTTCATCTCTTAATTTTTAACCTTTTTTTATTATATATGGGAGATTCCCACTACACTGATTTATATAACCACTTTAAATGATTACTCCCACCAAATTGCAAATTCCTTCCATGCATTTTATTAAAAACTCAGGTGCACAAGCATCAATTCATTGGATGATATAAAATGCAAAAGGACAAAGCACTGATTTATGAACACATGTCAGTTGACGTCACAAGTGGCATAAATAGCATCTGAATAATTCTAATTGGGGTGCCACGTTTCAAGGGGTAGTTTTCGTGCAAGCGTTTTGCCGTGAAACCTTAATTTCGTTATTGGATGTATTTGGGCAAGCCAAGTCACAAGTCTTCCATAGGGATAAGCAATTATACTCATGCTTTTGAAGAAAACGACAAACAAAGTCATTTAAGGTAGATGAGCAAAGGGATACTTCAAGCAATTAGTCGATGGAATGCACAAGGGTCACTAATTTCTCTTTTAAAAGTAATATACTTCTTCTTCTTCTTTTTTGTCTTACTAAATCTTTAGCGCAATTGCAAACATTTCCCCTTAAACTACGTCATATGAATTTAGTCCATTATTTTTGAAGTTGAGAATCTATTCCCATAAAATTTTAAAACAACTTGCTTTTAGACCTTTACTAATCATTTTGTCCTCCATTATTTAACGATGAGCATTTTAGATGTCATATTTGGCATATTGTTGTTGATTATAGCCTAAAAATGTCACAATGCAGTTCTTTAGTTACAATTTTTACTTCCCATATAAGTGGGTTCCAATAAATGTCTTCATGTAGATGTTGCGCAAGTCTTATACTACACATGATCTTAAAAGGAGTAACAGGTGGATGGCACTAGAAGAAAGGACTTATAAGGAAATGGTTAAAAGGAGGAATAGACATTCTTAATGGTTCAAACACTTTTATGACAAGTGAAGAAGCTACTGAGCATTAACCTAACTGTTCTTAGTTAATTATTAATTCATTTTTCGTTGAAGCTCTTTTTGATCTTTGCTAGTAGATGTCACAACCTTACATTGTCTTTCTAATTTTTGAAGCTTCTAAAGTGCTAGATGAGGAGGCATAGTCGAGTATTCATAAACTCTTGGATTTGAAGCATTTGTCAGATCATGTAGATGATTAACAGACAAGATTTAGCTTACTTGTTTAAAGGTTATCGTAATGAGTTTGTTATGCTCTTGAGGTCGGTAATTTTCCTTTGAGTGTGTGAGCATATCTTAGAGAGGTTAAGATTGGATAGATCTACTAATGATCTTTGTTTTGAGCTCATTAAGTCAAATCTCTTTAAGTCATCCCAATTATGAACTTAACTTCTTAGGCCTTGCTACTTAGCCTAAGGACTACGTTAGGCCATGACATGTGATTTATGAATAATGGCCTTATGGATGGACTAATTGTTAGTGATCGACAATCTGATGGTAACAGTAGTTTTAGAGGCAAATTTAGAGGTCAAATTATTAATTATTAGTTACTGCAAATGAGAAGCCTTGCAATGGGATATGCCTTAAAAGTTAAGCCCATACATAGGATGATAGAGATAAAGTTGGCATATAATGATTAGAGGAAATCCACAAGATCGATTTTATACTTCGAGAGTGTTTCTTACATATGTTATAGGATAGAGTGGTCCTAGATTTATAAGCCTATGCAAAATACTTTCGTATAGATAGGCAATGTCGTTGGTCTATGTAGAGTCCAGTTTAGATTATATAGTGAATGGATATGTATAGTATTAACTGTAAGGTATATGTTGAAATTATCTAGTAATATATTATCTTGTAGCTTGGTGGACTATGTTGGTATTAAGTACACTAAGATTTGGTAGCATAGAGGTGTCTTGTGGAGAATGATGGTAATGAGAGGAGTTCGAGTTTACGATCTTGTTCTTATTGTAGGGGATGGTAGTCTTTGGTGATTTGACTAGAGGTGTTGATCTCGACATAGAGGATCATAGTACTTGTGTGTTGTTTATGACAAGAAAATGTGTGCTTATTATAGAATGGAAAGTTTGTTTTACTTTACTCACATGTTGCATAAATTCTCAAAGGGGAAGAGAATTTGGAGGAAATTTAGACTTCAAGTGTTTGAGAAGTACGTAATGACTTAAAGTATATGTGAGTATTACTTTGGTGTTCGAGCAAGTGTATTGAGTTGTGCAAATTTTACCAAAGATGGAGATATGTTGAGTTTATAACTTGCATCCAAACAAGACTTTGTTATGAAAAAGCATTGAGGTAAAAAAATGCATATAGAGCTAAATTAGGATTATTATGCTTAACGGTTTCCTGCTTTGTATTATCTTAATGTGTAAATGATATCCTATTATGTTTATATACATTGGATAGAATAGGTAGGAATGTGAGTTTCCCAATGGGACGATGAATTATGTTTAAATCTTCTTGCCGCTTGAAGTTATAATACGATAGTTGGAGTAGGGAAAAAGGAAGTATTGAGTCGTTATGTATTTGCTTTATTTAAAGTATTATTAAATATAGAGACTAGGTAGGGTCTAATGGAAAATTTCTACCCAATGAAAGAAGAGAATTGTTTTTTCAAATTTGTTTGTTGACGTAGGAAATAATCATTTTGAGTGAAAGGGACTTCACATGGGAATTCACATTTTTTCGGTAAGAGTCGTCGTGCTGGTGCACTTTTCCTTCTTCTGCATGCTGGCACAGTTGTTAACGTTGATGAAAGGTAGCGATGGAGACTTTATTCTCATCACCTCAATTTTTCTAGGTGACTGAGTGTGTAGGTAAGTTTTAGGTACGTACGTGCGTATGTCGTTATTTGGCGGATGTATTATAATAGTAGGGTTAACAACATTGAAAGTCTTGAATACGGGCTTGACTTTGGAATTTCATTTCATATGTATAATGACATGTTTGAGTTCTTCACGTTTGTATATACCTTCATTTTGGATTTGGAAATCTAGAGTTTCTGTGCTGTTAGAATTAGATTCATCTTTTACTTTTTTATTTTTTATTTATTTTCTACTAATTATGTTACAACTTAAGAATGCGAGATTTAAACTCTAATTTATCCTAATAATAGCCTTGGTATATTGGTTTTTCATTTGAATAGGGTTTGTGAGCTTTTCTCTTGTTAGTATTTCAATAAACACAAAATTTTTAATAAATATTTCAAGCCACTTACTCTCCCTTAGATGTTCTTAATTTATGAAATTATGAGGCATTTATTGATGTAGTAGGGATTGTTTCTTTTCTTTGTGTATGTATATTTCCAATTGTTTAATCATGTTATTACACCTAAACAACATTAATTACTAGTAAATGATTCTACAAAACGAGGAAAATTTTTGTAATTTATTATTTGCAAAACGCTTATATGCTATGTGTGAAGACGCGGTACCGAACCGTAGACCGTGCTTCATAGTGGATGATAAACAAAAAAAAAAAAAATAATAATGTTTTTTAAATCGAAAGTCATGGTGATTACAAATTAAGTATGCAGCTACCTCCATAACCTCTTTCTTGGAGTTTGGGTTATTCTTTGCTTGCCGATTATATATAAATAATTAAAACAACCCACTTGCCTGTAATTTTTTTTTTTTCTTCCCTTCTAAATGAGATACTCCGTTAAATATGTTTGGAAAAAGGAAAAATAAATAATAATCCGATATCGTTTCCCACATATGCATACTTCCTAAGAATATATATATCTCAAGTAGCTCCACTTTCTCTTTTAGATCTTTCCATTTTAATATGCACGCTCAATCATGTGGCCTATAGTTGTGAATATGTGATAGTAATAATTTGTTGCCCAAAAGGGGGAAAAAAAGAAGAAGGCAAATTCTATGTTATAAAAAACATTAACTCTTACGATTAAATTCAGTTAGATTTGATCTTATCATCTAAGTAGTTCGATTCAATCTTGGTCCAATTTTGATTAAACTTCAATCAAAGCCGCTTCCATTATTTAATCGTTAACTCTCTCAAATATATGGATTAATTACCCAAGTTGGGTCTAATAACATTGTCCTATGATTCTTATTTTAATTTATTAATATTAAACCACTAATTATTAATTATCTCCACATTATATTTTTCTGCTCTATTACTATTAACCCTTTCATTATTATTTATCTCCACATTATGTCTATCTAATCTATTATCATTAAGCAACTAATTATTATTCATCTCTACATTATATCTATATCTATTTATTACTACATAAGCCACTAATTTTTATTCGTCTCTACGTTATATCTATCATTAATGTAATAATTGCAATTATTAAGTCAATACATTTTATTCATTTGCACATTATATCTATCCTATTATTATTAAGCCATTGACTATTGTTTATCCCCATATTAGATCTATATCTATATAATACAATTAAACCACTAATTATTACTCGTCTTCACTTTATATCTATATCTATTACTATTAATCTACTAGGTATTGTATGTCTCTACAATATTTGCTATTGTAAAGTTACTGATTATTATTCATCTCCACATTATCTATCTATCACTACTAAGTCACTAATTACTATTCATCTCCTCTTTATATCTATTGATAACCTATTACTCCCTATTTGTCTCTAGTCTCTACATCTTTGAAATAGTCTATTGAAGCTTATTTTAACACATAAAATTAACACATTAAAACATATTCTCTTACTCATGATTTTTTATATATGTATATATGTAAATCTATCTATATATATTTATATCTATATCTATATTATTAAGCTTACTCCCTATTTGTCTCTACATCTGTCTATTTTATTAAGCCACCGATTACTATTTTTCTTTATACCTTTTAAATAGTGTATTAAATATAGTTTAAGATATTGAATATCATATTAAATCATATTTTGTATACTTATATTTTCTTATATATACTTATATAGTTGCTCGATAATAATAGATAGATAATGTAGAGACGAACTATAACTAATGGCTTAATAGTACTAGAAGATTATATATATATACTGACAAGCACTCAGGAGGAGTTTCCCTAAATGTTAGCTATGAAATATGAGATAAGAGAAAACGACAGGAAGATGCAGTATTAATCAATACTTAATTATAAATTAATTTTTCTTAAAATATATATTATACAAATAAAAAGATTCTTTGAGCAAATTATATGTCCAAATTATATAAAATAAAAATTCTAAAGTATCTTTTAAAAAAGGAAAGAATTTAGTTAGATCATTACCATTATTTTCCTTAGTTTTTTGAGATATAAATTATTATTACTATTATTCTAGGTACGTGGCGTTATCTTATCAAAAGCTTGAGGTAAATTTAAGTCTCCTTGGGGCCAATAGTTTGATAGCCATCAGATTTCTAGTCGATATGCCTTAAAACTTAGTCGATATACTCTTAGAAATTTAAACAACCACGGCTTGATATCACTATCAGTAACTAATGGGGTTGTTATATTAATACCAATTACTTAAATATAGTAATGAATAATATCATTCAAGAAATTCTACAGCATTATCTAAATAATCAAAAGCATATATATAAGTAGTAGATTGTGGCATATAAATAAAATGACAAATAAATAAAATTATTAACAGAAAATCACCATAGATGATAGAGTTAAGGTTAGTGGAGCTTTACGTATAAATATTAAAGAACATAAACATTAACATAAAACTACCATAGGTGGTAATACCAGCCGATTATGGAGTCTTAAAAAGCATTCAAAATAATAACAAATCTTGTGAAGTTACATTCAATTGGATTGAAGATTCCTCACACAAGATATGATATAAGAAAGCAGATAACAAAACAGAAGTTTTATTTCTTTAAAGAGTTTGTACAAAACATTAGAGCATTACATTTGAATCATAAGAAAACTAGAAGCGTTAAAACATTGATAGGTATAAGTGTTATACCTAAAGATAGAAGCGGAAACACGCTTCAAGATGAAAGAAAGAAAAAAAAAGAAAAGATTAGATGGAAGATGGAGAGAATAGAAGAGTATGTGTTGATCTGAGAGAGGAACGAAGAGGTTCAATAAATGAGGAGTGAAGAGAATGAGAGAGAGTGTATGTAGAGAATTATTGGTGAGAGGAAGACTATGTGTGTGTGTGTTTGAACCTTGCATCTAATTGAAATGAGGGCTTTATTTATAACAAATCGAACCTACTGAGTACTGTAGTGAACAGTGTCATTGTGACCGATAGGGTGTTGTTTAAATAGAGAAAAGTGGAAGACATTTTACTGTAGTAAGCAGTAGTATGTCAGATAATGGATCCTAACATCATTGATAGTTGTGCATTATGATACATGTGTAAACATATCCCTACCGTATTTTACAGTGCAAGAAGACATCCAGAAGATACATACATTCATTCAAACATACATTGATTATAGATCTCTTAAATCTATTCTATAACAATCATCTTTATTTGTATTGCCACTGTAATAAGATCTTGATTCAGATGTTAAATTTGAAGTTGATCCTTGAGTTGATTCATTCAGGCTTGCTAAAGCGTTCTCTAATAATTGCTTCATTTGATCTGAAGAACTTACTTAAGCCATTAAAGACATTAGGAATCCCTTATCATGGAAAAGTGGTGCAGAAATATTAATAGGAATAATTGAAGAGTTGTGGGTTTTAATCCATGTTAAAATTGATTCTTTTTCAATTTTATTCTACATCTTAAAACTATCCCACCACTTAACTTTATACATTCTTATTAAATTAGTGGTGTCTGTGGTTTTATTGGTTTTATATTCGAAAAACCACATCATAACCCAAGATACATAAATGTACATAAAATAAAACATTTCTTTTTGAAAACATTTTTCTTGGGGAGTTGGGTTATAATTTTTCATGAAAACATTAATACCATTTTTGGCTCGATCATGGACAATTTTTGGAACTGCTCCAAATTGTTCCCACCAGTGTGCCAAATAGTAAGGAAAGATTTTTGATGACTAGTTGTAAAAAAATATTAACCATGTATGAGACCTTTTTGGGTTCATTTGGTAAAAAATATTCCACTAAACTTATTTATAATCGTAATAATTATAACTAGCTATATAATTAGGTTGGGCAGATAATGGGCTCATTTAGAATTTAATTGGCATTGTTAGATGATTATGCCATTCATTAAGGTTTATGACCTTATGAATTCTGGTTATCGAATAACTAATCATCCCATTATTTTCAAAATGTTTAAAAGAAATTGGTCTAGTTTCATTTAAAATTCTTTCATAAAATTGGATGGGTTTATAATAGTCATACGGAACATAAAAGAAATTTTCCGTAAAAATTTTCCTTGCAAATTCGAAATGATCTTTTTCAAACATATCCTTTTCAACAAAAAAGACATCTGAAAACGAATTTTTGAAAAAATTTTGCTATTTGCATGGTAGATTTCTATGCTGAGGATGTCACTTTTGTAATTTGGACATTTTGGTTAGTTCTCCTTTGTAAGGAAACTAATTCTTGTTGAGATTCAAGGACTATTGATGAGGACATTGATGGTTATAAAGCTACTGCCATAAACTTACGTAATTCCAAGTCTACTGGAATAGTGATTGGAGGATTGATGGGTTTATCTGATACATTTTTTGGTTGTAAAGCAATGGATAATGCTTTGAGAAATTCAAGGGTGATCTCAACATTGGACATTTCAGAAACGTTTTCATTGTTTTGTGTTTGATCATTAGGAGACTGGACATTAGGAGACATCGGTCTAGAGGTCCTTAAAGAGGATTCATTCTTGATTACAATAGGATTATTTAATGATTTACAGACATCTAGCCAAGTACGGATATTAGTTAGTCCCTTCTTAGAGACTAATGGTTTCTTTCCCTTATCTTTGTCCTTATTGGAAGATATTTTCCTACACGAATTCATGGGTAAGGAAGTCAGGAAGATTGTTTGATGATATATTAATACGATCTATTTCAAAATAAAAAATGGATAAAATTGTTTATCATCTAACAAAAATTTATTTAGAAGTAATATTTTGAACATTTTTTAACAAAACGTTTTTTTGTTACTTTACAATTAATTCGTAAAAGAAACTTTTGATTCAACAAATCACTTTGAAATTTGCAGATTGTTAAAATAATTGCTAAGATTTCTTTTTTGATTGTAGAATAATTACGTTAACATTCATTCCGATGTTTAAAGACAAATTAGACAATACTTTCTTTATCATTCTATTTTTGTTTTAAAATTCTACCAAATCCCATATTAAAAGCATCTGTTTTTAAAATTTTGTATAAAGATGGGTTTATTATATGGAGATAGGGAATTTCTTTAATTCTTTCCTTAATTAATTTTACTATATTTGTATGTTTATTTGACCATTGTGGATTATTCTTTTTCAACTTCTGGTATAGTAGTTTATAGAGAATATTGAGATTTGAGAAAAAATCAACAACATAATTTAGACTACCTAAGAATCTCTGAAGTTGATTTTTATCTTTGATTTCATTAGAGAATTTGGATGTGAAATTGATCGATCTTTGTCTTGGAATGATTGTCCCATTATGAATGTGAAATCTTAAAAATTTAATCTTAGTTTAGAAAAGACTAATATTAGATGGTGACACAACAAACTCTTTTTTCTTTGCAATATTAATAAAGATCTTAATATGTTTAAAATGTAGATCTATATTAAATGAAAAGATTAAAACATTATCAATATAGGCAATTACGAAATTTGCATAGTCATTTAAGATTTCATTCATTATTCTCTAAAACTCAAGGAGCATTATTCAAACCGAAAGGCATAACATTCCATTCCATTCCTATTGACCAAAGTGAACTATGAAGGTAATTTTATACTTATCACTTTCCTTAATCTAGATTTACCAAAATCCATACTTCATGTCAAATTTCGAAAATATTTTAACATTATTTAATTTATTAAATAAATCTCTTTTATTAGCTATATGATGCCTAATATATTTAAGAGTATTATTAAAAGGTTTATAGTTAATAACTAACCTAGGTACACCTTTTTCTATTTCAACATTTTTATTAACATAAAAGGTTGAACAACTCTAAAGAGACTTACTATGTCTTATTAAATTTTTATTAAGTAAATCATTAATTTCATTTTTACAATGTTTTAGAATTTCATTATTCATTTGAGAAGGTTTTACTTTAGTTGGAATATTTTTCTTATTAAAATAATTTTCATAAAGTAAATATACAATATGAGATTTACAATTTCAGAAAGCATTGGGTAAAGAAGAACAAATTGAATTTTTTATTTCTAAATCTAAATAAAAAATTTTCTTTTTTAGATTTTTATTAGAAAGTTGTTCTTTAATTCTTTTATGTTTAAGATCATTTTTTAAGTACATTAAATGTTTTTCTTTATATTCGATTAAATAATTTAGTTCAGATATTGAATTGGTTTTTAATTCATTTAAATATTTAGTTCGTGGCTTTGAGACAAAATTGAAAAAAATGTTTTTTTGAAGTAAAGTGTCTTAAAACTAGAATTATTAACAGAAAAGGGTCGAATTAGATCAGTAAAAGGTATTCTTAAAATAACATTTTGTTTTAAATTTTTAACAAGAATAAAAACAGTTTTATATGAAACATTATCTTTTATTATTTCAGTATTAGATAATTTAAAATTAATTTGCAATTTGTTACTGGAATCAGATTTTAAGAATTGAGTTGTTTTTTCAAAATATTTTATAAGAATCAATTCTTCCCTAATACAATTCAAATTAGCACCAGTATCAAATAATGCAATAGTTTCTAAAATGAATTCATTGTTGATTTTAATTGTGACTTTGATTAACCATTTTCTAGTTGTTATTTTAATAAGTTGAATGAGATAATTAGAGTAAAAAATATGTTGATCGTTATTGTTAGAAGTCTCATTTCCATTATTAGAACTATCATTATCATTATTAGAAAATTCTTGAATTATCATTTTTTATTTAAATTTAAGAAAATCCTTTTGAAGATTCAGTTGCATTAATTTTAATTCTTTTATTTCTTATTTTTGGACATTAATTTCATTGTGAAAGTCATTAATAGAAATAGGCTTTTTCTGTTTTCTGTTTTCTATTTTCTTTTTCCTCTTTCTAAAATTTTATTAAGATTATAAGGTAAATTTGGTACAAGGATAAGATTATATTTATTAATTTTTTTTAAGAAATTAAGTTTCTCATTATTATTACCCATGAGATCAATTTTACGAAGCATTTTTTCTTCTTCTTCATTAATTAAAACATTAATTTTATTATTTTCTTTATATGAGGATGAAGTGGATTCGAATTTTAAAGAACATAAACATTAATATAGTGTATATAGTGTGATAAGTTAATTTATATTTTCTTATAGAGACGGTTTTCTTTATGAAAATCTATATCTTATATTTACCAGTTACTTAAGATGATTCCTATGTAGAATTTTTTGTGTTGTGATAAATTTATTGAGGCTTCGCATAAATCCCGTTTTGTATTAAGAATAGCGAAATGGTCATAAATTGAAAATCACAACATATGATTTAAATTAGTCATGTGAATTGGATCAATAAGATTAGGTAAATTAGTCTCTTTTGAAAATATAAATTTACTTAGAAGAACTATATCCTTTTTTAGTTTTACTACTACTGAGGAATCAGAAGAATCTATATTAAATAATAAATATGAAATATATATGAAAGACTTTGATAAGGTAATAGATGATTGGATTGGAAGATACCTAAAATATCTTATGATCAAATTTATCAAATGGCTAAATGGAAAATTTTTGGGAAAAATGATTATGTCATAACTACAGAAGAAAAAGATATCTTTGTCTTTGATGGCTTAACCACAATAAAGTTATTAAATGTTGATTCAATTAAAAAATATGTAAAAGAATGGAATTATATACATATAGGTCTAGTCTAAGTAGGAGCTAAACCTCTTATTAAATTATGATTAGATACCTCTGTTTTTATGGTTCCTAGAGATGCTAGGGGCTAGTTTATGAAAGATTAATTTATGCTGTTATTGAAACTAGTCTTAGTGGTAGACTAATTTAATTTGAATGTCATCTCAATATCATTCTTAGTCTTAGAGACAAAACTATAATGAGTTCTTTAATCCTTTAAAATTCATAATTATAGAATGGTAGAAGGAGCAATATCAATGGTTGTTATTTATAGAATTTATTTTAAATTAATGAAAATTGCTTTTGGTTCTAAAGCTTACAAAATTAATAGGGGAGGTTAGACCTTTCTTATTCAGATAGACTTAACCAAAGCTAATGTGTCCATATCTAAAATAATTCAATGGTCTCATGTCGACTTACTTGAACATTGGGAAGTAGAAAACCCGCTTTGAAAATAACCTGTCTACAATAATGAACCTTCAAATGTAGTTTAACACTCAGATGGAAAGGTTACCATTCAATTTGCTAGGTGATCTTTTGATCAACTTGGAAGACCCTTAGAAATAAGATCAATGTCCTCTTCTTTTACAAGATCTGTAGATCTTCCTCCACCTTCATAAATAATTCATTCATCATTTAATGTTCAACTAAATGTTCAGGATAATCATTCAATTTCAAAAATAGTTAACAATAAGTAGGGTATAATTAGACCAGTTTACTAACCTAATAATGAATATCAAGAACCTTCAGCCTTTATTTTAGATGATTTAGAACTCAATGTCTTAGAAAAACCCTTTGAACTTGATAAGATTTTCTTAAATAATGAATTTAACTCACCAAAAAATGAGAAAATTAAAAGATGGTATTTTAAAACTTTTAAAAATGTTGCTAAACAAATAAAAGATGAATATTATAATTTTATTTATGAAAATAATTTTTAAATACATTTCTTCGATT
Organism: Lumnitzera littorea; assembly: GCA_024138015.1. Lineage (NCBI taxonomy): Eukaryota > Viridiplantae > Streptophyta > Magnoliopsida > Myrtales > Combretaceae > Lumnitzera > Lumnitzera littorea. The sequence goes on along the minus strand of JAMXBB010000011.1, from coordinate 99,670,889 downwards.
GGTTTGAAGAAAATTATTTGAAATCCAAACAAATTAATGTTGTAAATGAATGCTTTAAATGGAAATTAAGTGATGTGCAAATAATAGAATCAAATCATTTACTACTTAGTAATATAAAATCTATACATAAAAATACTGAAATAACCCTTGTGCTTTTTAAAAATGTTATAGAAGAAGACTTAGGAATTAAAAAAAAAATAATATACCAAAATAATTTCATAAATTAAGATTCACATATGATAGAAAAACAATTAGATAGAATAGAAAATGCAATTAATAAAACACAAGAACCAACTGTAATTAATAAAATTAATAAAAATTTACTTTTGTTTAAACCTTTTGAAATGCTAAAAAATCCAAGTAATAAATTTTTAAAAGCTTTGGAAGATACAAGAAGAATATTAAAGGCAAAAATGAAAGAAGAAGTAAAACCGATTGATATTCTGAAAATGGAAACACCAATTAATACTTTAAAATTAAGGGATATTACTATAGATGATATACCTTCAGAAAAATTACGTTCTTAATGAAACTGATAATGATTTAGAAAATGATACAATGTCCAATATTTCTTTAAAACACTTAAAAATTAATGAATATAATGACGAAATTAATAAACTTGTTTGGAAAGAACCTAAAAAATTGTATTATCAGATAGTAACAGCTTCTAATATATTTTTTGAAGAAAAAAATGATAATTATTAGAATAGGTATTCTATAGGATTCACCTATGAATGGATCATAGATGGATACTTAGAATAAAAAATTTAAAATGTCTTTTATCAAATGATAATGTTTTCTAAAACTAATAAAATTGTTTCAAATGTTACTGATTATCAGGTAGTATTATTTTTAATTTCTTGTCTTACTAGACAATTAAAAGGTTAGTGAGATAACTATCCTACTGAAGAACAACGATTTAATATTTTAACTTCAAATGAAACTAATGACAATGGAATTAAAATACTTGATGAAAATGATGAAACAATTCAAGAAATGATTAATATTTTAATATTTTTAATCAGCCAACATTTCTTAGAAGTTTCATTACATATTAGAGATAAAACTTTAGATCTGTTGTTTAATATGAAATGTAAATCTTTAGGAGAATTTAGGTAAATATAAAGATATTTTCTTCTAGAGAGTTTTACTTCACAGTAATTGCAATTAACAGTTTTGGAAAGAAAAATTCTTAGTTGTTTTACTTAAGTTAATAGGAAAACAAGTTAGGAATAAAATTAGGGACGAAAATAATGGTGAGATTCCTTATAATAATTTATCATATGTGGAATTAGCTTTGTATGTGTATAAAATTGGAACTAATTTGAGTACAACAATTATGTTTAAAAAACAATTAAAAAATGAATAACGCTTAAAATTTTAAAATCTCGGTGGTTTTTATGCTCAATATGATTCTTTTTTTATTAAAAAAGAAAAAGAATGCAAAATACTCACATTTACACTCACAATGCTCACATAAAAAACCCCGTAGAAATTTTAGGAAAAAATATTCTAAAAAACTTGAAAAAATTGAAAATGAGAAAAAGGATGAAAAATAAAAGAGAAGATCATATAAAAATTAAGATATTATAAATGTAAAGAAAATTGGTCTATAGTTAATTTCTATAAAATCAATAATAGATTTAACGAATTAAATCTTGATGATAAAACAATGGAAAATATTTTACAAATTCTTGCAGATAATAAACCCTTTTCATTAGAAAATGATTGTGATGATAGAATTCAAGTTAATGATATTGAATTCACTTCATCCTCATTTGAAGAAGATAATAAAATTAATGTTTTAATTAATGAAGAAAAAGAAATTCTTCATAAAATTGATTTTATGGGTAATGATAATGAGAAACTTAATTGCTTAAAAAATATTAATAAATCTAATCTTACCCTTATACCAAATTTATCTTATAATCTTAATGAAATTCTAGAAAGAGGAAAAAGAAAATAGAAAAAAAAAACTATTTTTATTAATGACCTTCACAATGAAATATATATATATATATATATACACACACACTATTAAACCAATACTTCCTATTTATCTCAATATCCCCAAGGTAGTGTATTAGAGCATATTTTAATACATTAGCATATTAAAATATATTTTATTTTCTTATACTGATTTATTAAATTTTTACATACATAACACAAATACGTATCTGATAATATATATATGTGTATATATAAATGTACATACGGGCATGTAGGCCTTAAATGGACTTGAAATGTAGTTATTCAAAAACAACTTTCTTTAATAATATCCGCTCAAGTTGTGTGTGTATTATTCTTTTCTTCCGGATATAGTTAGTGATGACTTGCATATAAAATAGGTTTTAAATCACATTTTAAGAAACACTGCTTTGACAGATTTTCTGAAGTAAATTAATAGAGTTGAGTTTGAACATTTCTGGTTCCAGCCGTGACACATCGACACAAGTACTTGAAAGGACAGCTTTCAATGAAGAAGATTGGTAGTTTTGAAACTACTAGTACTAAACCCGATTACAAAACTTAAATTTGAGCATTTGGTTTTTGACTTTGATCTACGAGTTTACTTAGAAAGCGTAAACCTAGGGTAGAGTATCTCCTAAATTAAATTGCCAGCTAATATTTTGAATTAAAAGCTATATTCATCTTGGATAATATAGAAATATATTATTTTATACCGGAATACCCATACTCTATGAAAAGTTATAGAGAGCTAAATTTAGTTTATGAGAATGAACCCAATAATTAAAGTGAATTTAGCAATTTCAATTTAAGTGACATGACCTAAAAAGTTAAGCTTGTATATTTTCGGTAAGATCAATGGAGATTTAGCATAATCAGTCCAATTTTTTTTTAATTTGATCACATTAAGAAAAATAAGATCACTATTAAGCCTAAACCCATTAAAAAAGATCCATTTAAGAATTAGCCGTTAATCATTATTATAATCTAATAGATGTAACTAACCCCTTCCCTTATTTGGACAAAAGAAAGCCTTAGTTAACATTGTTACTTCGTTGGATGTCTTACTCAAATGTATCAAACACTCAATCTTTAAAAAACACGTACCTTGTCCATCGTAAACATTTATTACCAACAAGAGCAAAAATTTCTTATTTCAACAAACATTTGTCCTAAAAAATCATTAAATTGTAATACAATTCAAAGTTAAAATACTAAGGTCATTGCTCTTTTATTTTGAATTACATTCCAAGAGTCCAATTTCATTTTATTAGGAAAGTTTTAGGGACACAATATCAAATTAATATTAAATTATAATTTAGTTGATGGACCGTCGAGTCCATCATTCCACCGTTGAGTTAGTTATAAGAGTTATCATAATGAGATATGGACATTTAAATAATAATTGGATTATGATTAGAAGGAAAAAGAAATTAGAATATGGGTGTTGAGCTTGATTTTTCGGTTTTCTTATTTTGATTTTATTTCCCATAACTTGATTTAAATTAAACTCTATACTTATTTAATTTAAACCCTCGACTAAAGTTAAATAAAAATTAATTTATTTTGGAGTAGCTACTCGAAAAAACTGTAAAAGATAATTAAATTAAAACTGATTAGACGGACCGATTCGAATTTAGCCATTTGTTTGTGTTTTGAAAACTTTTTTGAAAAGAATTCATGAAATTAGATTTATTGAGTTCGGGAGTTACCCTATTAAATCTTTATGAGTATCACTTTAATTTTTTAAAATTAGATTTAATTTTCAAAATCACCTTTGTTAATATTTAAAAAAGGTTCACTCACCAATAAATAAATTACGTTGCATTTATTTAAAAAAAAAAGGGGAATTTGAGCTATAATTTACAAAAAAAATGGAAAACCAAAGTTTTTATAAATTTTATGTTGTTCTAAAGGTACCTACATACTTGTTGGTTAAATCAAACATTTATAGTTCATTTTAAAAACTTTAGTATGTTGATTTGTTTTAATTTTTAATTTTGAAAATTTATTGGGTTTACGTTTTTAATCCAATTAGTTTATTCAAAGAAAGTTCTAAAAAGGATTCTAATTCTTGAGTATTTTTATTTTATAGAAAATTCTCTAATTATTTATTTTTAATTTAAAAAAAAACTATTTTTTTAAAAATGAGAAGTTCTAAAAGGTCTAATGTTAAAAAAAATTTTCCAAAGCTAGGATACATTTTTTTTTACATATTTTAAAATAACTACTAAACAAATCAAAATAAAAAAATAAAGTGACCAAAGCTAAAAAAAACTGGACCTGATGAGCGTGCTATAGCAAATTGCAGCAGTGGACAGTGGGGTGTGTTATGTGTGTCGTGTTGTGTGAAGTGAGGATGGGGATGGAGTGTGCGACTGGATTATGGTGGCTACTGCAGGCGTATGGATGTTGGCTGTCGTGTGCAGTTGTGACTCGTCTGAGGAACGAATGCTGGTGGCTTCTGCGTGCTTCGGGTTGATGGCCTCCGTGCGGACGTGTGTAGGACGTGCGGTTCGTGAGGGATGTGTATGTGGCGTGCGGGAGTTTGTACCAAGTGACAGCGTGATTACGCGTGAGGGTGAGAGAGATTCTGGCCGTGTGTGCAGCGTGTTGGAAAGAAGGCGGGCACGTGGGCGGAAGTGAGTTCGAGACAGGGGCTAGTTGGCGAGGATCTATGCTTCGGGTTTGCTGTTGTGTGTGGATGTCTGGGTGGTGTGTATGGGATTGGAGCTACTGATGACCATGGGGAATGAAGAAGGGAGGGGATGAGCGAGAGTGAAGGGTCTGCGCGTTGGGAATGGGGTTCGGCTAGGCAACTTTCTCGTAAGTGCGTGTGTGTTGAGGATGAAGCCTAGTCGGTGCGAGGATGGTTGAGGCTAGTGTGATCATCGGCGGTGTGCGTGAGAGAGGGAGTAAGTCACGTGTTGTGTAATGTGCTCGGAGTGTGAGTGACAAGCATGTGCGAGGATGCTTTGCTGATTGATGTTGATGAATAGTCTGTGTGACTTGCGAATGAGATAATGGTCAATGGAGTAGGCCAATGTGTGATTGATTGACAAAATTTTCTTGCCACGTAATCAATATGGGCAAGATTGGGAATGAATATTTTGTATCGATTTAAATATGATTTGATAAATATTTAAATTAAATTTAAATAATGTAAATCTTGATTTTATTGAATTTAATGTTTTTGTATTAGATTTTTGTTTTTTAACGATTATTTAGTTAAGATTTTATCTAATTAATCTTTATTTAAAATTTTATTTTATTTTATTTTTCTGAAAATTTTCTATATTTTTATCTTTTTTATCATTTTTATATTTTTTGAATTAAAACCCCTAAAAAAGAATTAAAACTAGGCGGGAGTGAAAATTGGGTGTTTATAATGGACAAAATACTTTCATCTTTGTTGTTGATGAACATGCAGAAACCATAAAATTAAATTTGTAATGTTGGCCTACTATGTTAATAAATTATCTATATTTCTCTATTTTCTTGTCTCTTTCTATGTATCACTATTTTATCGATATGTAGTAGTATATAAAAGTCGATATAAATGAAATAAAAAGTTCAAAGCGACCAACTTTTTCTGTTTTGATAATTTATAGTAATTGCATTTAGACAAAAATTTGGCCTTCGGGACATAGTGCTTTACAAACATCACATTCTGATCCATACTAAGGCTATTTACATCACACACTTGCTTATCTGAGGCATCTACCTTCAAAAAACTAATAATTTCTTTTTGATGATGAGGCTAAAGAACATTAGATTGAGGTCTTGATTGCATGCTGGCGCTAACCAGTCCGCATTCCCGTTGCATTCTTGGCTTTGCTTCAAACCGCCAATCCAACAACCTTCAAAGACTTTTCCTACAAGCCCAAATAATGTAATAATATTTCAACTGAACATTTGAATCTTGGGCACATTTCCCTTTATGTTGCCTATGACAAAAGTCTCTATACATATAATATTACTTTGAGCTCAACATGATTGTTGTCTAATTAAACTAATTAAGCCAAATTCGAGAATTTCAAAGTACATTTGACTCATTTGCATCCTTATTTAGCATGAATATCTATGAATTGAATCTTATTTTATTATTAGTTTCTGTGGTAAAGAACAAAAAGATTTAATGATACTATCATGTTACGTAAGCTCATGAATGGTGTGTAAGTATAAATAAAAATTTGACACGTGATAATAGAAGAGCATATCTTTTCAAAAAATATCAATTATATTTTCAAATGTTGAGAAATGAACTAAATAGACCAATTTGGTCCATTTACTGAAAAATGGGGAAAAAAAATTAGTTGTTTTCTGTTGAAAGCTTCGGGGTCAAAGGATAGTCGATCACCAATGTCTTTGTGTTAATGCTTTAGGGTTGGCCCATCCAGAAGTGTCATAACCAAAAGGAAAGGGAACAATCAGCTAAGCCCAACCCAATATCTCAGACGATTTTCCGTTCTTGTTTTTTTTTGCTTTTCCAATTGTAAGAAAATCTTTATTATAATTTTTTACACTTAATTTTTTTAGAAGAATTCTATAAAACCACAAAATTTTCAGTAAAGCGTGCCTTTTATCTAAAGTCAAACAAATATGAAAAGGTCAAACAGTAAAAAATAGCAAAACTAAAGGGGAAAAAAAAAAAGAAAAAAGAGCTCCTATATGGGGATCGGAGTGCCAGACCTGACGTAGGGTAGGTTGTTATAAAAAGGGGAAAAAAATGAGTTCAAAGGGTTTGATGAAGTAAACTAACCAGGTTATCTAATCGAGTTTAAGAGTTAATTTTATCTGTGTTCTTTAGGATGAGTTCATAATATGGGTTTTAAGCTTTGTTTTTGGATAGATATTTAAAAATAATTCTCATCATTTGGTATGAGCGTCAAAGTACAATTCCATAATATCAGTGAGAAATATGTTAACTTGTTTTTTGGTTGAATAATACATGATGAATAGGATATAATATTTTATCGATTTTCTATTATATAAGTATAGATTCGAAAATTTAAAATTGAAACGTATTCTTTAATACTTTAAAACTATTATCTAATTTACAACCCTTTGGGAGATAGGATATCTCGTAAATTTTTTATTATATTTTTATAATATTAAAATTTTGAGTTTGGAAAAATCTGGCGAGAAGATCGAGTGCCATACCCAATTTGTCTAAAAAAAAAAAAAAAAAAAAGATAAAGGATGGTCAGATGTTGCAATGGCACTCTTATGGTGGAGAACCTCTCATCTTGAAAGATGAACTCATGGTTGTTTCTTTTGATTTCTACTGATTTCATCTATTCTAAAGTTTGAGAAACATAGTGGAAGATTAAAGTTGAAAATAGGGGGACAAAAAAAGAAAAAAACACAAAATTGGAACCAATAGTCAATTATTGCATTTCATATAATTTTATCTAGACCTTTCACATTCTTTCCTATGCTATTTTGCTAATAATTTTGAAGAAATGATTAAAAGATAAAGAAGTTGAAGGGGAAAAAAAAGGAAAAAAGGATTAGGCTAAAGATATTGCCATTGGGCTTCTAACATTATGGATACCATCATTCCAAGTATACCAACCAAAGCCATATTCATTCCTCATGAGCTGCTTCACCTTCTCACTTCTTGCTCTAATGGTAATGGTAAAAGTTCTCTTTTGTCCAACCCTGTCAAAGAACAGAATACTAGGTTTCACCTCTACATGGATACCTAATGGTGGTCTCACCGATGAGAAATACACACTCTTTCTTCCTCCAACATTTGTCACAGTCCTCTTCACACTGACCGTGCCATTGAGTCTGGAGATTTGTAGAGAAGGGTAATTAAGATCGTATGAAGGAATGGTCTCTTTCGGACACGGGACTTGCGGATCTGGATTCTTGAAGCCGATGCTGCAGAGGTAGAGATGATAGTCAACGTAAGACGCATCATAGACAAGTCCAGGGTCTGCTGCCTTTTGTGGCATAAAATGGCCTGCCCCGAGTCCGAAAGGAGTGTCTGGCTTCCCATTTGCATCCGTTATTGGCTGTCCTAGGTTGTTGGTCTGGCCAGCTGTGCATAACAATTCAAGGGTCAGAAAGTGAAAGCCATGACAAGAGAGACGATTGCGTTTCAATGCTATTGAAACCTTTCTTATGCAGCCAAGTTACCATTGCTAACTTGATGCAGTGTATGTAATAAAAGAAGATCAAGTCTATATGTTTTTTTTGAGTAATTGTTCATAAAAAAATAAGAAAAGATGGAAAGAAACTATTCATATTTAAAAAGAATTTTTTAAATATCTCTAAAATATCACTTAAAAAATAAAAATAGCCTATAACAAGTCTTAAAAAGGCCTTTTTTTTTTTATTTTTTTTCGAGCGTAAAATAGTATCAATCTTTAAAAACATATAATAACTGGATTAAAAGTTATGCCCGTTTATTTGCAATAGAAAAAAAAAAACTATCTAGTTTGTCATGTAAGCCTCAATGTTCTTCAGAGGCAAATATCGGTGAGGGTTATTTATGATGCTTACCTGTGGTCATGAGGGCAGACCTAATGGCTGCACTGCTCCATTTCGGGTGTATGGCTCTGACAAGAGCAGCTGCAGCAGCCACATGAGGGCACGACATGGAAGTTCCCGAATCCAGATCATACTCCACAACCCTAGGATCATTTTCCAATTTTGTAGGTGAATCACCACCAGTCCAAGCGGCTAGTATATTCACTCCTGGAGCTGTGATATCCGGCTAAGCGAAACAGAAATGGAAGACATTTCAGTAGATAAAAGAAGTAAGTACTTCAAAGTGATCATGGATTTAAGGTTACCTTGAGAATATGTGGATCAATCACATTTGGACCCCTACTGGTGAAGGATGCCATGACTGGTGCTGGCTTAATGTTTGTCACTGTCTTTGCTGGTACGATTTTCGCCATTGGTTTCTTGTCAGACTTGATGTACTTAAAAATCCTCTGAGCACCATGGAAAGAAACGGTTGTAGCAGGAAGGACGTGAGGGTCGACCATCAACTCCGCTCCATCGGCAGCTGAATTTCCCAGGATAAATCCAGCACCACCAGCCCTTTTCACTTCCATGCCTTTGTCAATTCTCGTACCGACTCCTCTAAAACACAATACTATCTTCCCCTTAACCTTCTCGGGGGAGAGAGAACCGGGTAGGCATTGACTGTTAACATGATCATATGCAATGGCTTAAAAATGAAAATTGATGATTTATATAATTAAATTAAGACGAAGAATTTAGTTCATTTTTCAAGGGGAAAATAGAAAGAATCACCTAGAAACATTTTTTGCGACTTGGGGAGTTACTACATCTCCAGCATAAACCAGTGGTAACATGCTGTTCTTCAGCTTGTATGGAGTGACTGTCTCTCCCTAAATGAGCAAAAAAGATGAGGTAAATTACCATATACATACATACACACACACACATATATATATATGCACACACCAATGCATTCTTGTATTGTTTTATACATATATATATATAAAATTAAATTATTCATGTTTTACCTCAATCAGCGTCCCATTTCCTAGCACCACTGGTGCAAGGAACTTCCTGTCCAGAGTACTGGCACCCACCGTGATCATCCAAGGCGCCGGGTTCGATAAGGTGCTGGGGGCAGGGCCTTCGTTACCAGCCGAGCATGCCACGACAATATCGTGCTTGGCAGCGTGAAATGCTCCGATGGCCATGCTGTCCTCATCATACGGAGCAGGCGTATTAGTCCCTATCGACATACTCAAAATATCGACACCATCTGCTATGGCATCATCGATAGCTGCTAACATGTCCTCGTCGAAACATGTGTTGCCATCCGCTTTGGTGTCGTTTGGGATAGCCCAGCAAGCCTTGTAGATGGCAAGGTGCACGTGTGGTGCGCCGCCACGGGCCGTGCCCTTAGCGAAACCGTAGATGGAGGCGTCAGGGACCTCTGCACCCCCAACGGTGGATGCTGTGTGTGTGCCGTGGCCGTCGAGATCACGAGGGGATTTGGAGTCCAAGGTGGTGTTCAGGGGACCGTAGTAGTGCTCGTAGCCCTTGAGGTAGTATCTTGCACCTATGATTTTCCTGTAAATTCAATTTGTTTTTCTGCTATTTATCCCCAAGATAACAAAAATAAAAAAAAAAAGAAAAAGAAAAAAGTGATCGATTGAATAGCTTAATTGTAACATTCATACGAAATCATGGAATAATTCATTTAGATGTTTCTTGTTTTAGGGAAATTAATGTTCTGTCTCCCAGAATTGATATTTTGATTTGCAACCGTATGTTCCATCTCCATTTTCGATCATATTATTTATATTTATATAATTATATTATTAAAACAGATAAATCTAATATTGATTTTTTTAAATTGACAATTAAAATAAAAGTAAATCTTGCTTTTAAAGTTATTCAGCGTGAATCTCATGTTATTATTGCTTTTCAAATGAATACATAAAATATTTTCCGAAGATTTTTGAAGTACAAACAATAATTTTAATATTACAACATACTATAATAATATTTTATTTTTTATTACAGAAAAATAAAAAAAATAAAAAAATTGGTCAACTACATTTCCAATACGAAATTTCACTAATATTGATACAAATATGCATGTCAAACACTCCTAACAAATATGTCCTAATAAAAATGGTTTTAATATATTATTCATCATAAACCTATTAGTTGTTTATTCTAAGAGTGTAATTGAGATGAGTTTACTTGTAAATTATTCAAGTATAACTTGGAATTTATACGAATTCGGCTCACCCATAATTGAGTCGAGCTTAAGCTTTATGATGCTGGGAGAGCTCGACTTGATAAGTTTATGAACTAAATCGATTTTGAACTGAATTTAAATATCCATCAAATTTGAAACGAATTTGAAAATTATTATTATTTTATTTAAATTTTAATATCTCTTAAGAGTATCGAGTATGCATGAGTTTAATCGACTTGAAATCGAGTTCAAAGAGTATCATTTTGACCTAAGCTCTAGTTTTATGAATTTAAGCTTGATCGAGTTTGAGTTAATTATTAAAGTCGAATTCGAACATAGTAGTGTATCTTCTTGGTTATACTCGTTTACATTCATAATCTGCTGTAATTGTAATATTGCGGTGTACAAATAGTCTACAAGACTTGCTTTCTTGTTTGATTGAAATGGGCAAAAATGGTGGAAGTTGACGGATAAAACTATTCTTTATTTTTAATAACTTGCAGGCTTAGAAGTTAAAAGCTTCTCCTTGATTTATCGGCAAATGTCAACATACTAAACAACGTAAATTCGGAAAACTGCCGGCACGGCAGGCATCTCCGCGCTAGGTACGTGCTTAGAGCAATATTAATATTTATTTGTAAGACGGCCCAATTAAAAAAAACAAGAAAAGAAAAGTAAAAACTGGAATCTGTTGGAAACTTTTCTAGCAGTATGTAGTATTAAGATGGCTATTAGACGCTATAGGAAAAGTTCCTATCTCAAACCGTTATCCAATAGTTGCGAGATAAGGTATAGAGCAGAGTTAATCTCGTAACTCCGGAAAATGCAGACAATAGGGTTATATGTAAGAAGAGAGGATAAAATAATAAGCTTCACTAGAAATTTAATTCAGAGCTCAAATCTAACTCAACCATCTTAAAATTATTATTATTATTCTGACTATAATAATATTGATATCTAAATTCAATTTAAACTCGACTTAATCTTAGTTGCCGTCAAAATTAATTAAGCTAAATAATGAAAATCCAATTCGACTAAATAAAATATTTAAATAGTTTAACTAGAATTCGATTTGGCTGTTATCGAGTAAATCTTCAGAAAAATTGAGTTGAACTCGAATGCCTTATTAGTTTTTTTCCTTATCATACTCCAACCGATAGGTAATTTGATCATACTTGCTTCATTTAAAAGCCATACATATCTTGAGAATAAAGAGAGTAAATGCCATAGGAGTTCGACGATAAGTTTAGTTCGAATAGAATGATCAGAAAATGATTTTTAAAAAAAATACAAACAAGTTTGGTTATTATTAATCATTGTCAATGGAGATAAGGAGGAGGAACATGAATGCTGTTGTATAACTTATATTTACTTTGTCATATATATATTTTGAAACACTTCTAAATTATAACAATAAGATGATGAGATAATAAACTATTCCATTAAATCAGGACTTACCATACTTGTCCCATTGCACATTCGTGTAATATATTAATTCTAATCATGATTTGGTAAGTAAATTAATATTTTTCTTTCAATAAATACTGATAATCTAATAGGATAGATCATATTTGAATTCCCTATTCTACAAGTTGTAATGTAAATGGGTTCAAGAAAGAAAAAAAAAAAAACTAATCCTTTTCTCCACAAATACTAGAATAAGTAAGAAAATAATCCAATAAAATGACAGCTATAGTAATTAATGTAATGAGATGTTCCGACATCCTAGGATTTTGTAGAAAAATTCAAGGGGAGGAAAAAAAGAAAAAAAAGGCAGGCAAAATTACCTGTTGCAGTGGGATGAGTTGAAGTCTTGGCCAGATTGGCAGATTCCTTTCCATGACTTTGGGATGGATCCCATCCCTTTATCACTAAAACTTTTTGATTCTGGCCATACCCCTGGTAAAATCATGCAACCAAACCCAGTCACTTTATTTGCTTTTTCGTCATTCAAATTATGACCTATCAAATCTGTTTTTGAATTAATCCCCACATATCTTAAAGTAACATGCTTTTGCTTGGATGTAACTTAATTATTATTATTTTATAATTCTTAAAAAGATAAGATATACTCAATAAACCTTGACTAGAGTCTACACGTAGGCCTTTCAGGAATAGTTTTGATGTATCAAAAAACTGTTTCATTAAAAGTAAAGTTAGCTTTTTATATTTGAATTTATCTAAAGCTGTTTCATAGTTTAAGGGTGCATGTATTATCATAGGTTGGTACTCTAATTGATAAATACTATCATTTGTAAGAGACGTAACGGTTTCAATTCTCTATTCTCACGTACCATAGAATATATCATTGAAAAGAAAAAATAAAAAGAAATTAAAGAAAAAAAAAGAAGACACTTATTTACTCAGATTTGAACATTTACCGCTGTCCATTACACCAACTATAATTCCTTTGCCATAGTTTGCCTTTTGCAGGAGATCTTCTCTAAACTTGTAATGGCCAAACCCATTCATGGGCTTCTTTTGTTGGTCATTCAATCCCACAAAGTCCCATGACCTTGTTGTTTTTAGCTCATATTTCCCTGGATTGCTTCTAAATATTGATACCACTCCTTCTTTCTCTGCAAAATTAAAATATCCTCATCAGCATCATTACATTAATCCAAAGAATATATAAATATATATATATATATATATATATATGGTTTTCTCCGGGCTTACTGGATAATATGTCGGCCTCTTCGGGGGTGAGCGCCGCAGCGAAACCATTGATGCTGTTTTTGTAGCTGTAAATTAGAGATGCCCTAGCTTCTTCCTCGGTATTTTTCACGGACATCAAATATGAATGATGATTGTCTTCCGTTTCATGTAATGCTTTGTCAACCCCATAATGCTGTGCCAATTTCACTATGTAAACCTGAAATTATTATGATCAAAAGCCGTGCCCCGGTGGGAGGGAGGATAAGAAGGGAGTGAGATACATACGATATATGATTTGAGAGAGAATTCTGACGACGGAACCAACTGAAAGTAGGTTAATACGAACCTGGTGATCGTCTATGGAGAAGATGAGGGAAGGGATGTGAATGAGCACCAAGAATAATAAGTGAATGTTGATGTTCTTCATATTTGTTGGATATGGCAAAAAACCTATCAGCTATTATGGGTACCTAGAAAACAAATTTTAGGGTTTACGATAGGAATGTATCTTTTCCTAGATTCATGTAGGGGTTGGGGGGTAGAATCTTTATCTTAAATCGAATCACAACCGGATGCGATTGTCTTTATAATGTTATACTATTATTGACTGATTAGTAAATATGGAGTACGAGGAGGATATACCTTGATTTACATGTATCCGAGGATGCCTGTAAACATCCATGCTGGCAACCATGTTTGACTCGTTCCCAGGTACCATTGATAGTAAGTCTTATAATAAGAGACGCTTTCAGGGCAAAGATGTTATATATATAGGCCTAATTTTGTATTGGGCCAAGCCCACTATTAATTCATTATTGATTTATTATTTATTTATTTAGGCTTGACTACTTAAATTAAGTGATAAAACCCATAAAGTTCAGTTCATAATTAAATTGATTTAAGAAGATTTGGATTGATGGGTTTAAAATAAGGATCACTAGATTTAGTGTAGTTTTTTCAATCTCTTTCAAGCAAACTTATACACTCAATAAAGCAAGCTATTGGGCCTTAAGCCTATAGTAAACTCATCAAGATAATCTTGAGTGAATAAGCTTAATCTTTATCATTGATCATTTACATAATCTGATGGTTACCATCAAACTTAAAAGTTTATAAATACCTAACTATATCACTTTAATAAAGCCTTCAAAAACTCTAGAGATTATAGATAACATCCTATGACAAATCGGTAATATACCTCTTTTGAGGTAAGGTATAATGTGACAATTTTATACCTTTCATGTAATAATATTATCTAGGATCCCACCTCTATAGTGTGTATATATATATATATATATATATATATATATTAATGATATTAAATTTATTAGTGAATTTCATTTAAATGTGCAAACTATTTTCACCGATCAAGAATTTCATTATCATAGCTTTTTGATGTTCAATTAGTTATAAAATATTTATAATATTTTTGTCACCTATATGACCAATGCTTTAACAAAATTTACGAGAAAGATGAAGAGTTTAGTTATAAATCGCAGGTATCATATATATGTTCACAGTTAGAGGAAAAAAAAAGGATTCATAGGTTCTAAATCATTTCAAATTTTACAATCAATTTTTCTATAACTTTTAATTTTCATTAATCAAAACTTGAACATTTTCAAAATCATGCAATCAATTATTTTCGTTAATTTGGTCCCAAAGGTCAATTATTTCGTATATACAAAGTAACCCTAACATAGCATAGCATGTTGGTAAATTTAATTACAGACAACTTAATACATTAAAAAACTAAGGCTTTGAACGGAAAAAAGAATTAAAAAAAAATAAAAAACTAAGAATATGGTACGTTGGACAAGGAAAGGAAGGACCCCATGGTGGACCTAACTACCTCTGAGTGGCATGCTGGACTAAAAATCGTACTTAGACAAGAGTATAGCCTGTACTCTTGGAAGGGAAGGCTCCCGCTTAGAACATGAATGGCTTGTACTAGATATTATGAGGATTCACATTTTTTCAATATGTTAAAAAATCCTATAATATATTTATGTATGGTATGTATATGCTGGTATGTAGGAACCAACCCATAATAGAATTGCGATTTCAAGAACTTAAAGTAACACTTGCAAACCATAAACATATATACAAACTGTTACAATGATTTCAAGAACTTAAAGTAGCACTTTCAAACTTAAAGTAACACTTACAAGATTATGCAAAAATGAAAAATTTTAATTTGCGTTAAGATTATTAGCTTATTTTTTCTTAGGCTTAAATAGATAGAAACATGAGCATTACTTAAAGGAGCATGCGATGCCTAAACCAAGTGCAAGTGAGAGATTGTTAATTTGTATAGAATATAGATTAGACATAAAGACATTCTCATTTATATGAAAACAAGCTTGCTAGTTGTATTAAGGGGTTATTGTTGATGATTGATCATGTGGGATGTACGTATAGTCGATCTTAGAGAAATTTTAATCTAATGATATGTGAAGGGATGATATTAGATAGAGGTGTGAGAAGAGAAACGAGTAAGCTCGATATCTGATGGTGTACGCGTAACAGGATATTGTAATGAGTAGATTTAATGATTTTCTTGATTTGTTCTTAGATAATTTGCTATTTGATTTTCTCTAAAGAAATTCCAGCAGAGCTTCCACGTTTGTCTTAAACTTTGGAGAGTATAAAATGTGTGTAAAATGAGAGATATGCCTCTTATTCATAGTTTGAAGGCTAATTTTGATCATCAGATCACTTTGAGATGAATGGTTGAGATTTATTATTGTTGTCAATAGCCATTAGATTGCTTATGGTGATCGACGACTCATATTGATCCTTAATTTTCTTATAGACTGAAGCTTTGGAAATGGGCCTACATAAGCTTATAATAAAGTAAATAAAGCTCAACTCCTCATCAAAAGGCTCATTCTTCAAATAAGATTTATTTTAGTCATTTTAAGGTCTACGAAGGCTAAACAAAGCCCTGGAAGATTTCTTTTGAATATAATTTTTATGCATGAGATAACCGAGCAAGGTTGAGTGCGAAAAAGAAACAATTTGGTAATTCTTGTTTCTAACTTACCAAGTTAAATTTCCCTAAAACATTCTTTATTAGACTCGATTTTTTAGGCCTCATCACTAGAACATTAAACAAGTTCATAATATTAAATTGGGTTAAAAGCTCATTTATCAAAATGACCTTTTATATTTTGCTCCTTAAGCTCCTTTGATAGAGTTTAGGAGATTTTGAACATTTCATTGAATTAACTATTGTTGGTTGTTGTTGATCATATGAGGTGTTGAGTTGCCACTTCTTCATTCAACTTGTTGCTTTTTACTTATTGAAAAATTGATGTAGAATAATTTAGTATCTATGTTGTTCATGCAGTCTTTGCCTCCCAGTAGGCCATAATATTTTGCTTTTGCAGTTGTTTGTTGCCGTCGATATAGCAATTGAACATTTCTAACATGTCATTGATAATTAGGGCTTTTAAATGATTTCTTTGTTCGTAGGAGGAAATCAAATTTGTTGAGTAATTGTATAAATCAAGGGCTTCAAATTTTTTCTTGACAAATTATCAAATGTTGGAATTATTGTATTTCAATTTTCTTGTTATTGAGTCTTCATGACACAGGTTGTTCCCAAGTACGATCTTGGAAGTGCCAATATCAACAAATTAAAGCTTCAAAAAGCAATCCTTTTGAATAAATATTCTGACTTCTGAATTCCAGCTATTTTTTATCCATAGATGTTGCACGGTGAACTCCTCCATTTTTTTTTTATTAATTACAGCTCCTCTAGGCTTCTATAAATTCATTTTGCAATAACAACATTCGCTTGCGAAATTACTTCTTTTGTCATTTTCTTTTTTTTTTCCTTCTTTTTTTATTTTTTGCTAGCTGGATCTTCTACTTCAAAGCGATGCATTCTTCCTCAAGGCCTCGTTGATGGCTGAAAGTCCTCCATTCTTAACTCCACCCAAATGTCTTTTTTAAAAAAAAAAAAAAAAAAAATTAACATTCATTTTCCAACCATCACAAACGTAATAATCTGGTCAAAACACATTGGTTCCTCTGATAAACACCCCTTTAAGTAACTTTAACTGCTATTAGAAAATTCCAAAAGCCGTTATAATTAAATACTCTTAAACTCAATAAAATTTACTTTACCATTCCTCCCAATTTCCTTTTATTTTTCTTTTAGGCACGTGGCCGCCTTTATTTTCTTCTTATTCTCATATTTTTGCATTTCTCCCAATTTGCATGAGACCGTTCTTTGCGCTTGCGTAGATGAGAGCTGAACGTTGATGTAACGTGTATGGTCCGGCATGTGACGGGAGCTGGTCTTCAATTATTTCCATTGTTGCTGCCATTTTTCGCTTTCATGTTCAGATATTACATGTGACCAAAAAATTTACGAATGAGAGAGAAAAACATTAGACTCCTGATGTGCACGTATTGGACATGGTTTAGATCGTCTACTTCTCTAGGTTGGATAAATTGGCAAGTGAAATTGATCTCCAACAAAGGTGCTGACCTACTGCTTATAATAATGCTGAGACGTCGAGATGGGCTTCATGAAATGGGTTGGTTCACTTTGGATTGCTTTAGACAAAAAAAAAGAAAAAAGAAAAAAAAGAAGAATGCATGGAATGTGGAAGCCCTTTGTCTTTTCCACATTTTTAAATTTTGTAATTAATAATTCTTTTAAGACCCTCCTCTTTTATTTTCTCTTCTCTGGTGCTCCCCTTTTTCCATAAATGCTGAAACCTCTTTCTTTCTTTATTTTTTTTTACTGATTTCTTCATAATAAATGCTCCCTTAAAAAAAAAAAATAATGAGCCTTTTCTTTTCTTTCTTACCGTCATGCCCCAACTTATAGTGCCTATTATAGATATGATCTATAAAATGCATTTACGACTCTTTATTTTAAAGTAAACAGTTCAAATAAGACTTTAGTTAAAATTTACAATAAAAGTTAAAACTTTAGGTCATATATATATATATATATACACACACACACACACACATTCACATTATCGTAGAATTCTCAGGAGATTCAACAATAGTCAGCTAATTTACATATCATATATCGGTTCTTCATCCTAAAATACTAGTAAGACCTTAAATAAAAGCTTGATCATTGGGCTAGTCGATTCTCACTCCTCACAATTTCAAAAGAGAACTAACCTTTGGATAGTAATAACACAGTATAGAAATCAAAAGTTAGAACTTGCAAAAAAATCTATATGAATATGAGCAACTACATTTCAGTAAGTTGAATTGGAGGCTTATAAAAGTATAATAAGTACAAACAAGATTATTAAACAATTAATTATATGCAATGCAATAAACAAGTGCCATTACATAACGAGATCCGGTCCGTAGTAAAATCAGAGTAATTTTACTTGCTTTAATCTGAGTTGAGAAGTTTTCATTAATATAATAGCTCACAACTAAACTCGGGTTTGTGCAATGGAGATATCACTCCCCCCAAGACCATCCTTTGAACCAATGCCTTCATCCTCACCATGACCTCCTCTCCTGTCACTTAGTTCGATTAAGGATGAGAAGAAGACCCTTATGCTTTTCAGAACTATTTTTTTTTTTAAGGTGTCGGTGTTTAGTTGGAGAATCCAAATAATTTCCTAAAGGGTTGCTACGCATATCAAATTAAGGTATTTAGGCCGGTTATAGTTAGGTACGGTTTAGGATGATTAGACAATTTCACACTAGTCCATACACATCAATCACCAAACATAATATAAGATTAAACACGAAATCAGATATTTAAGCATATGCGTACATAACTGCTTACAAACATAAACAAATACAATTATAAGTCTCTGAGTACTCTAAAATAGCACTCCAAAATATGACGAAGTATTAAACCTAACTTATTTGAAATCTTTAGTCACTCACTTAATCAGTTGTAGGTTGACTCGTCTTCGTGTATCTTATAATATAAATATGCTTTTTAGTATTTATACTTTGATGATACATATTCTACATTATGATTTAACTCAATTCTCCTTATATACTTATTATTTACTAATGATTCATTCTATGTTACTTTGGGGTTTGATTTTTTGAATCCGATTTTGGTTTAGGCTCTAAATCAATTTCAACTACAAGCAAATCCTAAAATACTTTTCGAACCCTAACGTGAAATTCATCACATTATGCTCGAGTATCCTAATATTATGCTAAGTCTTAATTTAGTATTCTAATTTATTTGGTACACTCTAATCTTGATTAGTGTACCGAGTTTACTCTCGATTTGAAAAAAATTTACATTTTTCATATAATTATCTAAAATTAAGTGTTATACTAGATTTAATACGTATTAATATTATCATTATATTTTTCAATTTAACCCAATATTTTATAATTACCATAATTCCAATTGTACATATTATCAAATAACCCCTATTTATTACATAATTCCCATAATAATTGCATTTAATACCCTAATTTCTATGATTATGTTACTCCATAAAAAATTAACATCTCTAAACATCTAATTACCCTCTAAATCAGTAGTTAGTCATTTAATTACTTAATTAGTCCAAAATTATTCATTTTTCTTATTATTTAGGGCTAAAAAATTGCTTTAAAATTTTGAAAATTAATTTTTGAAAAAGGGTTTTATGGCACTATTCTATATCACTTAAGTAGTCTATAGAAAAAAAATTGAGCTCAAAACTATACTCTTAAGCCTATTTTTTTCAAATTTAAAACATGCTCGATTTTGCTTGATTTTTTAAGCATTCAATATTTACGGATGTAATTAAACCTAATTACTATTTTTCCTTAAATCTATATATAATAAAACATTAGAATAACAAAATTCATATTTTTTTGGAGAAAATTAATAATTTTAATAAATTTTACAAAATCGAACTAAATTTGGGACCACTTCGTTCTTGACCTTTTGGCCACCAGAACAGGTTTAGGGCTTGTCGGTAAATCTAGATGTGGGGTTTGGAGTGGGGTGGTGGTGGTGGTGGGGTTCCAGGTAGTGGTGATCCGTGGGTTTGGTTTAATTGTTTCAACTGTACAAATTTTTGCTAAATTTTTTAAAATCCTAATTTTCGCTCAAATTTTCTACAACTCCAAACAAACCAAATGAGCTTTTGTAATTTTTTTTGGCTATTTATAAAGCTATAAAGGAATTTCAGAGCATTAATTAGATAAAACAATCA
The DNA here is from genome assembly GCA_024138015.1 of Lumnitzera littorea. Classification (NCBI taxonomy): domain Eukaryota; kingdom Viridiplantae; phylum Streptophyta; class Magnoliopsida; order Myrtales; family Combretaceae; genus Lumnitzera; species Lumnitzera littorea. The sequence continues at coordinate 99,650,387 of JAMXBB010000011.1, read as the reverse complement.
CTTTATCTATTTCCATTTTACTGTTTAATTGGCTGAATTTAATTGGTCCAATTTTTTCTCTTCATCCCTCAGCTGTTATGACCCAAATTTGGATTGATCTCACTTCCTTGATTTTTTTTTTATTTTTCTTTGATTTTTTTTATAATTTTCTTTAATTATTTGGTAATTTTTTAGCAAATTTTGAGTAATTTAGGTAATTTTGCGTATTTCTACCTACACGTAAATACATATGGAGTATAAGTAAATACTCCTAAATATTATTTAGGTCATTCTATGATTTTTAGTATACACATAATTTATTTCTAGTGATTCATTAGTTATCGGAATGCATTTTACGTATTTACAATAAATAACGGGTAATATACTTAAAATTTAAAAAATTTATATTCTTTTATTTTATTATTTATTTTTTTAAATTCAAATTTATAAAGCCATTTTTACTAATATTTCTAGATTAATTTTATAATTTAGGTTCGATTGGATCTTTTAGCCGATTGTTCTAAGGTTTACGTAGTAAACTTGATCCTATAGTTATAAAGCTTATTTGTTGGACTTCCATCAACTACTTCAATTGCAATGTGTGGGGCTAGACTAAGTAAAGCTACTATAGGAACAAACATATTTGAGGTCAAACCTAGGTCTCACCAAAGTAAATAGCACCTACTCTTTCAAATGAGTGCAAAGTTTACTTTAAGTGCTTCCTTGAATTCTTTGTTCTTTCATTTGGAATTAAGTATCAAGTTGCACATCCTAGGATTTCATATCCAACCAAGGGGAGAGGCTCCATCCATTCATCAGGCATACTCTAAATGCCTTCATCATCATCAGGTAACATGACTACTTGTAAGGGAGGTAGAGCTCATAACAAGAGTTGCTAAAATTTAAGTCTTGTACTCCCATGGATATTAGATCCTTATTAAAGTTACAATATTCTCATTAAACTAGAGGCAAATTGTTGCAACCATGCTTTTCACCGGGCATTAACATGTTTAAAGTGTTGAAGACTATTGCTAATGGAATTTGAGCATCATCAAAGTGGCATTCAGACTTCATCCAAATATCCAAACCCATGAGAAGGCAAACAAAAATTACTCAATATATAAGATGATCAAGTGTCTTAGATGTTCTCATGAGGGCAGTAAACTTTAGTCAAATGTCTTCGTTAGATGTAGTGGGTAGTAAGTTTCAAGAATGTGCTTCATACAATTGATTGGACAACCAAATTGTCTCACCTAGTTGATGCCACATCATTATATGATGAAGCAGCAACTTTTTCAATGATTTGAAAGGTCATTTTTGCATCTTGTCATGTGAATTCTTTTGAATTTGCTCATATAGTAATCAAGTCATCAATTAAAGTACGTTACAGAATTACTTCAACTCCTTTGAGGTTGATTACATGCTTAGAGACGATGGGATCATAATCAAATGATAGCATAATGAAGTTATTGGAGTTGCTTCAACTCCATAAGTAACCTTATGCTAAGAAGCGTTATAGCTACAACCAAGTAGTTGCAAGATGGATTTGCTGGAGTTGCTTTGACTCTTAGAGATTAGTTGCATAGTTATAGTGATCGGTGTTATAATTAAGTATATATGAAGTCAATTCAACTATGGTTGCTTAAATCTTAGTGATCATAAAAGTATCTTGATGAAGGTTGATGCTGCTTCAGTCTTCTTCTTTCAAAGGGAACTCCACATTAAGAAATAGTATGCTTGGATAGCACTAGACAGTTGTGAGATGGTCGCTTTGGTTGATAGTAAAAGAAGATTGCTTCGATCTCATAGTTAAATGGAGATTATTTCAATCTTTCTATGATGTAGCATTATGCTTGTTGAATGATCACTTTGGTCTGCCACAATTGAGACAACTTTAATCTCTTAGGCATTGCTTGCCACATACTTAGAAGTGAATGTTTCTATTGAGCAATAGTAGTTACCATGATATGATAGTTTTGATAATTTATAGATGAGATTGATTAGACCTCGATTTAGTGTTAACGTGTCGCTATTACTAAGCTTGCTTGTATAGTCATTTCAACTTGTTTAAGTTGAGATCGCCTTAATCTCATGCATAAGGCTGTAGAATTGGGCATTGCATACTATGTGTTGAGGAGCAAATGCTTCTTTTAAGCAATAGCTGCTATTATGATATGATTGCTTTAATCATTCATGGATGAGGTTGCTTCAACATCAAGTTTAGCGAGAAAGGCATTATAGCTGTCGAGCCTGTTGTAAAGTTGCTTTGACTTATCACTGTTAAGATCTATTTAATCCTATGATTAGATGAAGTTGTACGAAGAGCATTGCACCAGTTGCACACTTAGGAGTAGATGCTTCTACTAAGCAATTATAACTACTATGAATTAATTGCTTCGACCACTCATAAATGAGATTGCTTTGACCTTGATTGTTTTTTTAAACAAAAAAGTGTTATTGTTATAAAGCCTATTATAGGATTGCTTTAACCCATTATAGTTAAGATCGCTTCAATCTCATGCATGATGTTGTAAAAATGAGTATTATGCTTGCTGTGAGCTTAGAAGCTAATGCTTATACTGAGTGACAGTAGCCATCATGACATGATTACTTAAATCATTCATTGATGAGGTTGCTTCAACCTCAACTCTATGAATGGGTGTTACGATTGCCAAGCTAGCTATGGAGTTGCTTCAAGTCATCATAATTGAGATTGCTTCAATTTCATGCACATTGTTGCAAAAATGGGTATTACACCTGACGTAAGCTTAAGAATCAATGCTTTTGCTAAGCAATTACAGCTACTATAATATGATTGCTTCAATCATTCATGGATGAGGTAACTTAGAGTTCTGCAAAAAAGGCATTATAATTGTCAAGCTTGTTGTGAAGTCGCTTAGATTTATCATAGTCGAGATTGCTTCGATTTCATACATGATGTTGTAAAAATGGGTATTACACCACTGTGAGCTTAGGATCTAATGCATCTACTTAGCAACTACAATTACCATGATATGATTGCTTCAATTATTCATGGATGAGGTTGCTTTAACCTCAACTTCCATGAAAAAGGCATTACGAATGCCAAGCCTATAGTGGATTTTCTTTGACTCATCATAATCTGGATCACTTTGATCTCGTGAGTAAAGAATACAGGATAACAATGCAAGCTATGTCCACATGCTCATAGATTATGGTGATAATATTATCTACACCAAACTTTCCTCATGAAGATTATCGGTAAGAAATGCCAGATGGTAATGTTAGCTATACCTAGGCTTATGTTAAGTAAAATGGTTGCTAGACATAGGGAACGTAAGCAGACATCAAAGATGTCTTTAGACTTTGATTATGCCACATTTAGTGTGATAGTGACTATAATGGCTTTATATGTCAAGACATTGTGTTTTGTGTCAAAGTTGAGATGACAGCTTTCATATGTGAAGACTTCATATGACATCTCTTAGTGAGTAAGCTCATCTTACAATTGAAAGAGAGATAGCATAAAGCTAACTATCTTTGGACATTTATCTTGAGTGTAATTTGAAATCTTTGGGGATTTTCATATTCTTATTTCCTTCACTTAGTTAAATCAACTAACTTTGAGTTTCAATTGATTTGAAAAAAAAGTGTTCCCTGGTACTCTCTTAATTTGTCGCTAAACTTATTGAATTTGGAACTCATGTAATCCTTAGAGTATATATTTCCATTACCCTCTATGGGTATGAGAGTTACAAACTTAGGTTGTTAATAGATGATGTTAGTTAAATTTGCTTCAAATACTTAACAAGATACTACTTCATCATGTATGTTAAAGGATTTATCTTACAGTTAGCTCAAATCTGGAGCATAGTCTAGTTTTGTGTAGTAGACTGGTGTCAATCACAAAAGTTCATATGTTCTACTTGAAAGATGCATGTAAACCTTAAAGTTAAGTCAAGAAACCATAGGATTGAACTTAGAATATAAGGTTTAGAACGATCGGTTAAAGGATCCGATCAAACCCAAATTATAAACTATTGAGAGCAATATTAGTAAAAATGACCCTGTAAACTTGAATTTAAGAAAATAAGTAATAAAATAGAAGACTATAAAATTTTCAAATTTTAAGTATAATAATTGCTAATTACCGAAAAGACGAAAAGTGTAATCTAATAACCAATAAATTACTAGAGATAGATTATATGTATACTAAAAATTATAGAATGACCTAAATAATAATTAGGAATATTCATATGTACCCCACATGTATTTACGTGTAGATAAAAATACGCGAAATTTCCTAAATTGGCAAAAACTTAGTAAATAATTAAAGAAAATTATAAATTAATTGTGGAAAAATAAAAAAAAAATCAGAAGAGGATAGAATGATCCAAATCTGGTCATGGCAGGTCAGGATCTGCAAAATAAAAATTAACCAATTAGAATTAGGCAACACAAAAGTCAAAAATCAAGGAATTGGGATAATGTCATGTCTAATTAATGCTTATTAATTACCAAAAATGTCTATGAATAGGGGAAAATTTTCCAGAACTCATTTGGGCAGTGAGGAATTAGAGAAAAATAGAGAGACTCGACAATTTAAGAGAAAATCCAGAAAAAAAAAAAGAAAACTGTACAGATAGGGCAAGTAAGCCAAACCCACATCTCACCACCACTTGGGACCAAGCCACATCCACCACTTGGGACCAAGCCACTACCACCACCCTACTCCAAAACCACCGTCTAGGCCGGCCGACAAACTTAGACCGGGTTTGGACGGCCAGAAAGTATTAAACCAGGTGAGTTCCTTAATTACCCTGATTTTGTATAATTTTGTAAAATTAGTTATTTTGCTCAGAAAATTATGAAACTTGTTATTCTGAGGTTTTATTATATATAGATTTAGGGAAAAATAGTGATTTAGTTTAATCACGACTGAAAATATAGGGTTCTTAACAAATTAAACAAAACCGAGTATAATTAGAATTAGAAATAAATAGACTTAGGAGTGTAGTTTGGAGTTTTTTTTTCTGTAGGATGCTCATATGATATAGAGTAGTGATATGAAGCCATATTTTTAAAATTAATTTTCAAAATTTTTAAGTTAATTTTTAGCCCTAAAATGATTGAAAAATTGGGTAATTTTAGGTTAATTAGGTGATAAGATACTAATTACAGATTTGAAAAGTAATTAGATGTTTAGGGATGCTAATATCTGATGTGGAAACCTAATCCTAGCCTTTGGAGTATTAAGTATGGTTAATTTAGGAAATTAGGTAGTTAATGTAAGAAATTAGTAATATGTGAAATTGAAAATTAATAAATCTAAAAAAATTGGGGTTATTTAGATAATATTATAATAGAAATAAAAAAAATACTAAATCTGAAATAACATTTAATTTTAAGTAAATGTATAAAAATGTAAGATTTTCTCACATCGGGAATAAATCCGATACCCCAATTAAGAATAGCATGTACCGAATAGTTTAGAATACTAAATTAAGACTCAATAGGATATTTGAATACTTGAGCTTAATGTGATTAATTTCACATTAGGATTTGAGCATATTTAAGACTTAGGAATCAAAACCAGAATCTAATTTAGGATTCGAACCTCGAAATAAAGTACAAAGAATTATTAGTATATAATAGGTATACATGAAAAAATGAGTTAAATTATGACTTAGAATATGAATCCTTAAAGTATAAGTACTAAAAAGACCTATTTATATTATAGGATACCCAGAGACAAATTGGCTTGCGACTAAGGGATTGAGCAATTGAGGAATTTCAAGTAAGTTGGTTATTACTTATTGTAATAGAGTACTAGTTTTATGGTACTCGGAGACTTAGGCTTGTATATGGTCGTGATTGTAAGTAGTTTACGCATGTGTTTGATGTATCTGAATTCGTGCTGAATTTGTAATGTAAGTGATTTTGTGATTGATTGAATTGGTGTGAAATTGTTTGAATACCCTAAATGAAATTTAATCTTATTCGACTCTAAGAACAAAAAATGTCATGCATTGCAACTCGTTAGGGGATCATAGGATTCTCCAACCAAATCCCGACCCCTTCGAAAGGGATAGTGCAAGATTGCAAAATGATCCCTTCTTCATCCTTAGTCGAATTAAGTGACAGGAGATGAGGTCGTAGCGAGGGTGAAGTCAATGGTTTGAAGGTAATCGCGGGAGGAGCGAGATTTCCATTGCACAAGCCTGGGTTTGGTTGTGAGTTGCTGCATAACATGGAAACTCCTCAACCCGGATTGGAGCGGGTGAAATTTCTCTGATTTCACAACGGATTGGACTACGTTGTGCGATGACACTTGATTGTTGCATTGTATGAAAATAATTGATTGATAATCTTGTTTGTGCTTGTATGCATTCATGAGTCTCCAATTCAACTTACTGAGCTGTAGTTGCTCATACCCTTATAGATCCTTTTGCAGGTTCTGATTTCTGAACTTTTCAAGTAATATGCCGCCTTACAATTACATAGACGTTAGTCTTTTTGAAGCCTGAGGTGTGAGGATCGATCTACTTAGTAATGGTGTGTAGCTAGAGTATCCTTATAATTAAGGATGAAAGACTGATAGTTATTATGTACATTAGTGAACTGTTGTGTTTATGTAAAACTTCTTGGGAAGCTTTGTGGACTTACTTATAATTATACATGTTTATTAGAAATTTGTAATATTTATCATAATTGTAGTTTAACTGTTAATCGAATTGTTTACATCAAAGCGAGGAGTCGTCGACGCCTTGTGTAGATCATGTCTATGGTAGGCACTGTGAGGCCAGTTACTATCATAGAATGGTTTACACGGCAGGACTGTTGGGACTTTGCGACTTCGGGGCGTAACAATGCATAAGTTTATGCATCATGGACAATTAATGTCGAGTTAACCACGTTAATGTAAGGGGTTGCTACATATCGGTTTGATGATGCGCATCTTTGTCCTTTGTAATAGCTATTGATCAAAGTGGAGTTGGACGTAACAATGGATGTACTCCATTGCTGCAATCCTTCCTCTTATTGTACCTCTACATATTTCGTAGTGAAAATGATTTACTAATGCAATACATCTTTTAATGAGATAACGATAGATGTAGATCCAATGTCTTGCAATCATGATGAGAATGAAGCACTGTTAAGTAATATCTTGATGGCAATAGTGTTAGCAACTAGTTTAAGTGTGTACTGCATGAAGAGATTAGGATGAGTGTAGACACTTCATTTTTGTTACTCTTTATTTTAATTTTAGTTTCTTTTTACTTTTGAGTTAGGTTTATAAAAAATAAAAAAAATGAAAAAATTAAATTTAAAAAAATAGAAAAAATAAAAAATAACTAAAAAAATAAAAAAAATTGAAAAAAAAAATAGTGTTCAGTAGAGAAGAGTCAAGTTGAGTCGTTTAGAGTCGGATTGGACACTGGTTGAAGACATATATTCAATTTAATAAATTTCGAGTTTTAAATAGTTGGACTTCATTTAAAAAATATTTTTAGTCTAATCTAATATAAAGCAGATTTTTTTTTATCTAATTTATATTGAGCTAAATAGACTTAAGACTTGTTAAATGGATTAGTGTATATATTGGGCTATATTAAGATGAACTAAATTAGATTTAAGATAGAAAGCTCAAATCAATGTAAGGTTTCTAGAAACTGGATTAAATCTTCAGTGAATCCAAATCGGGTATGATTGTATCTTATCGATATTGGATTTGTTAAGATTGAATATTCATCTAAAAAGATCCAAAAGATTCAAAGCCCATGGTCTATAAATAGTGATTTCAGCTATAAAATTTCTAGACTTTTTCACAATTAGACCAAACTCACAAACACATAAAGTTTACATCTCTAACACTTTGCACACTATTCATTATTAACGTCTGATATAAAAGCACCTTCGCCCATTTGTCCTTACACCAAAACCTATACACGATTCACACACAATCACTCATGCACTACTGATCAGTTGCACTATCTATTGCAATACACACGTATGCTGCACTAATCGATATTGTATTATATGCCACACTACACGTCCCACTATCCTTCACCTCCTACTATCCTTCATCGATCACCTACGCATTGAACACTTTGCTGATCACACATGCTTACGTCATTGCATTGACCAGTTTACACATCCACGACCAAAATACAAGCACCCATAACACATCCACGCCCAGAATACAAGCACATACGAGCACCCACGATTGGACACAACACACACTTGAACACATGCTTATTTACGACTAGACACTACACACACTCTAACATACGCTCACTTACACAAACTGCATACATATGTATTGTTCATTACTTATATGAACACGTATGTACTATATAACTAATTGCATTGTTCACTACACACCGATCAACACGTGTGGTCTACATCCGGTAACTACCTTATCCATCGCTTATACAATTAGCCACATAGTCTAGTCCAATCACGTGTATGATTCGACCCGTTTAGGTAATTAAGTAAGTTATTTTAGTTAGTTATTTATTTTGTTTTTTTAATTAATCACTTTATTTTGCTAACTTGTTTTTTTAGTACAGGTTTTTTTTTTTAAATAGACTATAGGTCTATGAGTTTTTTAATTTTTACATAAATTATAATTTTTTAATATATTTCATTGTTTTTATAGTTAAATTGCATTTTTTTTACCTAAAATTGTATTTTTTAGAGAAGTTACATATCTTTTTTCCGAGATTCATATTTTTGGAGAAGATATGTATTTAGATCATATCTTAGTATATTTTGCATTTAAGATTTAGAAAAAATTCATTTTTGGCATGTAGTGTTTTTTTTTTAAATAAAAATCTTAATTAGATTTTTTCAAAAGATTTAGATAGTTAGGTTTTTTTTTTTTTTAAAGAAAAAGATTCGCAAAGTTAGATCTTTTTAGGTAATTTTTTTTTAAAAATAATAATTTGATAACTAAAGTAAATTTGGTTCGATTTTTTTTTTTTAAAGATCCACTTACTAAATATTTCCTAAAAAAATAGAACTATATTGGTTTAATCTTAATTAGGGGGTATGTAGGCATCTTCGGGGCAACCATTAAAAAAGATAAATTTTTTTGTTTTACTTTTTTATTTAAAATTCGTAATAAAAATCATAAAAAATTTATTTTTAGTTACATTTTTGTATATCCTTACATAGCTTAGCATTTTTAGAAAAATTATAAAAAAATAAAAGTTTATTAATTTTTTTTATTTTTTATATGGTAACTTAGTCTTAATAAGTTAGTTCTCAAATTTAGATTTTTTGGTAAATTTTTTAGAAAATTCGTGAATTAGTATTTAAATTAAGGTTTTCCTAACCATAAACTCTAATTTTACTTTTTACCAGTTTAATTGGTTGGCAACTCCAAATTTTTAAAAATTTTTTAAAAGAAAAACATTTCCTTAATTTTATGTCAAGTAATTTCTATTAAGCAAATTGAGCTTAGTATAGATTAAATTAAGGAAAATTGAAATAGGGTTCAACAACGAGAACTCAAGTGTTCTCTTGTGTGCATCTCAAGTAATGCATTAGTATAAACATTATTTAATGAAGTCACAGAAGTGATGTACTCCTTCTAACTTGGTTTTCACAATTAAGTCAAATAGGATGTTTTGATCTTAACAGTATCCTTCATGTCTCATTCTTGCTCTAAAATTTCTCTTTCTTAGTAGAGTTGTCATTTGATGTATTGGGGGGTTGCTGCTGATGATTGATCATGAGCGATGTGTGTATAGTCGATCTTAGAGAAGTTTTGATCTAATGATACATGGAGAGATGATATTAGAGACAGATGTGGAAAGAGAAACATGTAAGCTCGATGTCTAATGATGTGTGCATGATAAGATGTTGTAATGAGCAGATTCAATAATTTTCTTGATTCGTTCTTGGATAATTTGCTATTTGACATTTTATGGAGGGATTCTAGCAGAGCTTTTATATTTCTTTTAAACTTTGTAGAGAATAGAATGTGTGTAAAATGAGAAGATTAACCTCTTATTTATAGATTTTAAAGACTAATTTTGACAGTTGGATCATTTTGAGGTGAATGGTTGAGATTTGTTGTTGTTAGTAGCCGTTGGATTGCTCCTAAGGATTGATGGCTTATATTGATCTTTCATTTTCTTATAGACTTAGACTTTAGAGATGGGCTTTGGAAATGGGCATGCATAAGCCTATAAGGCTTATAATAAAATAAATAAGGCTCAACTCCTCATCAAAGGTCCATTCTTTAAATAAGATTTATTTTAGCCATATTAAGGCCTACGAAGGCCAAACAAAGCCCAAACAAGCCTTTGAAGATTTCTTTTGAATCTACTTTTTGTGTATGAGACAATTAAGTAAAGTCGAAAGTGAAAAAGAACCAATTCGATGATCTCTACTCTGAACCTATCAAGCTGAATTTTCCTAAAACATCCCTTATTAGACTTGATTTCCTAAGCATTGTCACTAGCCAATCAAATTGGTCCATAGTATTAAATTGAGCTCAAAGCTCATTTATCGAAATTACTTTATATACTAGCTATTTTTGCTAATTAATGGAAAGCAACGAGGATAAGTTGTTGTATTGTAAACAAGCAACATAGACTCGACATGGGAAGGAGACAAATAACATACTTATTACATGTAAGTAAAACACATATGATCTTAGGATATACAACTATGGAGAATCATGAGACAAAATTCACTATATTGTAAATTATACTTGCATATAAGTATGGTTTCATTTGTATTCATAAACTTTGATATATAACCTAAGGAAAACCCATATTAAATAATACACATAGGCCAACAAGTGAACCTAATTGCAACAACTAATCATCTATCACTATGTCAGTGGTTAACTAATTCATGTGGACTAGCCTTCTGTGAATCGACTGTATAGGCAGCTCTTTTTTTGAAAAGTTCTAGATTTCTTTTATTTTCCTTCTTTTACTTTTTTTTTCCTTAACAATTATATAACTTTAGGGAATGAGGAAATTTAACCTGCTCCATCGATTAAGAAACTAGTACTTATGCTACTAGATTATAGTGACTTAAACATTTTCTTTCTTTTAGTTTGATTTATAAGTTTCACTACATGGAAGAGGCCTTTTTTTTTTTTTTTTTATGTTCTTGTTTCATTTTTTATTAGTTGTCTAAAATAATTAATTTCCTATTTTTTTTAGTTTATTAAGAATTTTTTTTCCTAAAAGATGAATTTTATTCTAATAATAGAATACATCATATATTTAGTTATTTTGAATACAATCCATTAGGAAAAAAAAAAAAAAACCACTCTACTAAAAGAGGATGAGGACTTAGGTGCCTAAACTCTTTGCTCATCCTTGTTTTATCTTGGGTTACAATCCAGTTGGTATACATATTTGCCTTTTAATTTATTAAAAAAAATTACAAGAAGGAAATTGCAAATATGGAATTTAGATGTCTTCAATCACTAACTTTGATCACCATAATGGCTTCCTAATTTTATAATGTTGTTGTTAACTAACAAAGAGTCCATTTCAACTTCTAAATTTCTCTAATTTTTATTTGGTTCTAGCAAAAGTGCCTCTCTTATTGACACTTTATTGCCTCATCACTATTCTCATCTTTGTTAATCTTATCTCAGGTGGTCTCTAAGGTAGCGTTTGGTTGCACAATTTTTGTGGTATTAGATTGGACAAAAAATTTTATCTTATGTTTAGTTTATAAATTTGTTTAGTGACTGAACAAAAATTAGGCTAATGGATTAGGTAAAATGTTTAAATTTTATTTTATCTGAATCACCATACAAAAATGAAATTTATTGGACAAAGACAAAAAAATATTTTGTATTTCTAAAAATATTTCTCTATATTATAATATTAAGTTAATGAATATTATTTTTATTAAAAATTACAAAAAATCATTTATTTTATAATATAAATAATTAATTTTTTAATATAAATTTTATATTCAGTACTGTATAAACTAAACATGGTACAATAAGTTTTTACTATCCAATATTTTTATATTTGTTTTGTCCAATTCTTTTTGTCTAGTTCAATCTACTTTAATCCGTATAACCAAACACTACCTAATATATATTAGGTTGTATACTCATAAATGAACCAAATGATTAGACACAATCTCTTGCAATTTCCCTTCCAATCATTGTTAACTCTTAGTAGGTCTTCAAACAATAAAAACAATCAATCAGCGTATAGATTGTTCCTCATTATAGAAGCTATATTTTAACAAAAATATACACTTTCTTTAATATAGATTAACATTAGTTACAAGTGTTTATGTGCAAGCTATTTATTATCAAGAATCATTAGCTACTAAAATAAACAGCTAAGGAGATAATGGGTCAGCCTATCCTACCTCTCTTATAATCTTTATTATCTCAACTTTCTTTCCATTCACCATAAGATTATAGGAGACCCATGGAATACGATTCATAATCCGACAAATCTAAATATTTTGAAAACCCACTTTTACCAACAAAGCCCTGAGAAATTCCATTTCACTTTATTTTATACTTTAGCTATTTCTTATTCTAAAGCTCAATCAAAGTGTTTCCTTAGTTTATTCAATTTTAAGCAATGAAAAACTTCATGAGTCTATATATTTTTTGTAGGTCGATGAATCATTTCAATTGAGAAATCCTTTATATGGATAATACACATTCTAGTTGATTCGAGCCTAATTTGAATTGTTAAATGCCATTCTAGATATTTCTCAATCTCTTAACTATTCATGGAGAATGTGAATGAGAATGAGATATCATTTTCTTTTTCCCTTTAATTAAATTTAAGGGCGATTGGTTACTACTTTAATATGTAGGTTGCAACTGACCATTTTCTTTCGGTCGTTTCGGTTACCCCTTGATCTTCGAGTGGCTAGAATTATAATTTTTTATTTTTTCATCTTTTTTCTTTTTTTTTTTTAAACTTTTATTTTATTGAAATTATGATAAATACACATATATATATACATTTAGTATATTATATTATTTATGTATATATCTTTTTTTGAAATTTCCTAATTTTTTAATTATTTTTGTTATTATCTTGTTAATTTTTAATTATCTTATAATAGAAACAGTAATTTTTTTAATAAAAGTATGTAGACATGTCATCCTAAGAATTTTGCCTGTATTGATTAGAGAGAAATTGGACTTTGTGTAAGTAGTGAAGCTTGCAAAAAAAAAAAAAAAAAAGAGCTTAGTGAGGGAATGCTGGGATATTATCTGACGTGGTTATTTTGATGCTTAAGTCAATTGTGTGTATTTGAAGAGAATGAGTGCTTGAGAGTAGCTAGTATGCTTAAGTACGTAAAGTATCAAGTAATTTATCGTTGGGCGATGATTTTATGTTTATAGAGGAGCGGTGCTTGTCACGTCCCGAAGTGACAGAGTTATAATAGTCTTACTGTGTAAACTATTCTAAAATAGAAGTTAGCCTTACAACCGCTATTCTAGACCTTATCTATACAAGGCATCCACGACTAACCTGTTTTGAAATAAACAGTTCGTAATTTTAAATAAATCATTTATCTAAGAAAGTAAGAAAATATATATATATACATTATAATTTAATTATTACAATTAACGTTTACAATATTTCACCGTAATCTATTTCCTAGTTAATACATTATTTTGAAATGAAAAATTCTAAAATAAGAGCTTAGACCTTAAAAATATATATCTGTTTTTCAAATGTTTTTTTTTTCACTCCCTCAAGATTCAGCAGTTGCTAGCTTCAAAGTAGTTGTAAGCCGCTTCTTAACTAGCACCTACAACGACGTCTATAGGGATATGAGAAACCACAGCTTAGTAAGTTGGGACGGAGGACTTAAACTATATCACAAACACAAACAAGGTTATCAACCAAATTATTAGGTGTAATGCATGTTTAAGCAAATGCTATCATACGATGTTATCTGACCCGTTGTGAGATTAGAAAAATTATACTTGCTCTAATCCGGGTTGAGGAGTTGCCGTTAATGCAACAACTCATGATCAAATTTAGACTTGTACAATAGAGACATCGTTTCTCCCATGACTATTTTCGAATCATTGACTTCACTCTTATTACGACTTTCTTACCTGTCACTTAATTTGACTAAGGATGAAGAAGGGATTTATTATATTAGTCAGTGCTATTCTTTTCGAAGGGGTCGGTATTTAGCCAGAGAATCTTAGGTTTTCCCTAATGGGTTGTTTTATAGGTTTGATTTATGTTTACAGGTCATATATTTGATTAGGTCTAATTTAGAGTGATCAATCATTTTATACAAATCATACAACATAAGTTAAGCAGCAAGTCAAAAATCATATCATTAGCTTAGAATAAGCACAATCAAATACAATTTCAAACCTCAAAAAATACAACATTGTATTAATCTCATCTTACCTTGACTCATCGCTTGCTCACTTGAGGTAAGACTCGTTCAGTCTATCGCCAATGATCTCTATAATACCAACGTTATCTCAGTTTTCATATAATTGTCATAGGTTTGTTTTATCCTATAACACTTATTGGTATCTTTGGTTTAGGATATAATGTCACGCCCCGAACAAGAAGAGTCATAACAGTCCCGCCGTGTAAACTAATCTAAGATAGAAGCTGACCTCACAGCTGCTATCGTAGACGCAGTTTACACAAGGCGCACAACTCAACCAGCTTGAAACGTCTGTTCTGACATCTGTTAATATCTAAACCTGTGGTAGAGCTTTTACAAAATACTTGTTCTATACAATCTGTTGTTTAGTACTACAATAGAAATTATACAAATATTTCACGTCCAAGGGTAAAGATTTCAATCAGAGTTTATTAAAAACCACAGGTTTTACGATTTATATACAATAAGTTAGAAAACTAGTGGGCTCCTAGGGAATTCCCATTTAGTTTTCTTCAAAACTTAAAGACAAGACAAAAGATCAGGTTCAGTTAAATTCCTCGATCCTCACTTTCTCACACAGAAGCACACTAACCTGAGAACGGTGGTACCTGAACATCTTTACCTTCACTCAGCACCTGCAAAAGAGTCTGTAGGGGTGTGAGCACAACTAGCTCAGTAAGTGGGGCGGAGTCAGAAGAGTACTATACAATCACAAATAAGGTTAATAATTATGATGAAATGTAATGCAATTACTCAAATGGAAACATCGCACAGTGTTAACCGGTCCACTGTAAGGTTAAAGAAATTTCATCTGCTCTAACCTGGATTGAGGAGTTTTATCGCGACTCAAGTCAGACCAAATTCGGGCTTGTGCAATGGAGAACACCCCCCCTCCCAAGATCGCCTTCAAACCACGGCCCCCAACCTCGCCGTGACCCCCTCGCCTATCACTTAGTTTGATTAAGGATGGGGAAAGGACCATTTTAGCTATCCTCATCGAAGGAAGTCGGTGTTTGGCTTAACACTCTTAATCGTTTCCCCTAACGGGTGATTATGCATGATCATTTACACTTTAGTTGAATAATTATTAGTGATAATCAGGGGTGATCAATAAGTTTACACAATACAGAATCCATGCAAATATGCAGAACAGCACACCAAGGAGTCGAACTCCTGTCACAACAGAGTATCATTCACACACATAGCATGCGCATAATTATCTAACTACAAACACAACCGGAAGTACTATTGGGTCTCCGGGTACTTTTAAATAGTACCCAAACAGCGGCGAAGCTACCATCCCAACTTACTTGTTTAGACGTTCGCTATTTCTGACTTGAATTGTCAACCGTCTTTGGAAGGTCCTAATTATACAAAAGGTCCAAATTTAGTTTTCGTAATAATTACGAAAATATTAGGGTTTAATCTAAAATGGTTATATATATATTATTTCTATAATATGCAGTCATGTTATTACTATATATCGAATTAAATTATTAATTATTGATATTGTACATCATATATACTATTACATATTATATATTGTTTTGATCGTATCGAAACGTACTTTTTATTTATTAATTCATGTTTTGATTCCGGTAAAGTTACCAAAATGTGTATATTCTTGAATATGTTATAGTTATAGGCTAGATTGCTTAAGGTTATCCGATTTTGACAAAACTAGTGTCATTGAGTTCGTATAGACTTAACGACACATCTTACGAGTCTTGTTCTTAGAGATGGATTTTAACGAGTAGTTTAGATTTTTAATACAATTATACATAATTATATAAAAATGATCGTATTATGTGAAATTTACAGATTTAAATTATATTTTATCCAATTTGATCAGCAATCCTATATATAGGTTTTATTTAACTATTTAACTCATTTTAGTCTATTAATATCACAAATACACCCCGACTTGTAATTTAAGCTATTTTACCTAATAAATTCGTAATAAATAGTTCAGATTACCCAATAATTCCCTGAAAATTTCTATGGGCTTCTAAAAATATAGTGAATTCAATTATCACTTGGTTTTAAGTTTTCGAACTATTGCCTATATTTTCGTATTGACGATTTTACCTCTAAATTTGATAAATTATCCAATTATGATTCTTTTAGCATCCAAATAATTTCAATCTGACTCAATACCATTATTATTTATTATAGATTAGTACATGTCCATTTCATCAATTAATTTTATAATTTTCTATTAAATTCATAATTTCAGCCTATTTTCGAACCAATTTCAAGCCTAAAAATTCAATAAATATTAAAATTATTCAAATAAATATTTGGGCTACGTAGCAATTACCTATATATCATACACATCCTACACAAAAATTTTCAGCTAGAAACAACATCATATAGTACATTTATTTCATAAATATATATTCGGATGAATTATAGATTTCTTAATAAAGTATATTAAATATTACGAATTTTTAAAAAATAAAAATATCACATGAAAGCATGTCTAAAATAACCTAAGTGTTATTTTTTTTCATAATTTTCTAGGCATATTTACTATTTTTTAGAAATTATTGAAAAACAGGGCAGAAATTTGACCTTAGTGTTCTTGGGTGTTCCGGTGGCCGGCTGCAGCTGGGCGGTTGTCGGACGGCCTGCGCGGTGGGTGGACCGTGTGAGATTGGCTGGGTTTCACAGCAGATTTACTCTAGGTTAGGATTCCATACTTTCACTAATTTTTTTGTTTTTTTCTAAATTTGTTTTTTTTTCCACGATTTTTTCTAATTTTTCTTTCTGATTTTCTCTGATTCCAAATTACTAAAACTATCATATCTGATGATCTTGGCTTTTTATAGTGCCTCAAAGTCGGTTTAAGGGTTTTTCCTTTAATTAATTCATATTTTCTTTTCCAATTTCTTTTTTTTTTTATGCATAAGGTGTCCAAATATTATACCTTCACCTTTTGAATCAGCAATGCAATTCCATCCTCTTGCCACGCCTCCTTCCAATGTTATTTAATTAATTTTTCTTTTTCTTTTATTAAATAATTACTTAAATATAGATATTATATGTTAGAATTAATTATTTTAATTAATATACAAGGTTATACCCTATGTAAATAACATGTGAAATATATAACTTTACTCATATAATTAAGTTTCTAGCATATCTTTTATTTTTATGATACATTCTAAGGTTAATTCCATGAATTCAACACAATATATATATAATTACTCAATTTGAAGTTAATTTACGAGTATAATTATTATTTGTACCAGGAATACTAAAAAATTATGTGTATTTTTTTTATAGTAAATTATACTACATTATCTCATTTTGTAGCTCAATTAACTTATCTCTAAGTTCAACTTTAGGAGTTTTGAACATTTTAGGGTTTTAGTAAATACTCCAATTTCTAAGGGCAAAATTGGGATTTCGGGTTATTATTACTAAAATCTAACTTCACTGTAATATTTCAACTAACTTTTTCATTCTAGTTGCAAAGTTTGGGCTCAATTGGATAAGTTACCCTAAAAACCCTAAATCTGAGCTTGGTTGTCCTAAACTCAATTTTGGGAGCTTACATATAATATGTTCAATTATCTAGGTTCTCAAATCTTTTATAATTATTCTCGGTTTGGGGCTAGGTTCTGGTTCAGTTTCCGCATCGATTTCTAAATTAGGTTTTCATTTAGTTTCTAAATACAATTTTATATACGAATCTTAGAAACTTGTTTCAACTCATAATGTGAAATTAATTACATTTTTTTCCAGATATCCTAAATGTTGTTTTTAGTCTCGAACTAGTGTTCTAGTCCGTGCGGTACATCCGAATTTTAATTTAATTATCGAATTTACTTTTTATATGAAAAAATTGTACATTTTTCATATAATTACTCTAATTTAAGTTTCCTACCAGATTTTATATATATTCCTATTATTAGTATAATATCAATTTTTATTCTAATATCTTCTATTTATTATATTTTCAATAATTACGTATTATGTGTTATACATCTAATATTTCTATCACTTTAATTATTATCTCTCAATATCAATTAACATTTCAAAATGTTTAAATTAATCTAAAATTAGATTTTATACCTAATTACTTATTTTACTAATTAACTTGCAATTTACTATTTTTTCCTATTACTTATTTACTATATAATTACCCTATTAATTACATCTAATACTCCAAATGTTACAAATAGTATACTCTATCAGATTTCAACATCCTAAAACATATAATTGTATATCAAATCAGTAATTACTTATTTAATTATTTAATTAACTCTAAATTACTCATTTTATGCATCATTTCAAGTCTTAAAAATTATCTCAAAATTTGAAAATTAATTTTTGAAAAAGGGCTTCATAGTACTGTTCTATAACTCTTAAATAGTCTATACAAAAATTTTGAGCTCAAAACTACACTCCTAAAGTAATTTATTTATAACCATGCTTGGTTTTGCAATATTTCTTAAGAACTATATATTACGAGACATATTTTTATCAAAGTAATATTTTTTCTAAAAACTAAATACAAAAATATTTCAAAATAATAAGTTTCATAATTTTCCAACTAATTTTGATAATTTTAACAATTTAAGAAAAATCGGGTAGAAATCGAGACTCACCAGCACCGGTGGCTTTGGCCACCATTGGTGGCCATGGGTATGTCGGCCTACTTGGGCGTTGCCACCATCATGTGATGGTAGTAGTCGTAAACTCTCAGCTACTTGTTGGGTTTGGGTTTTCCTTAAAAGTCCCAACTGTACAATTTTCTTTTTTTTGTAATTTTTTGTAAAATCTTAATTTACCTTCAATTTTGCTTCTTTCTAATTTTCTACGATTCTAGACATCCAAAATGAGCTTCTGAAAAATTTGGGGTATTTATAGAGGTCTTAGAAAATTATTACACATTAATTAGACAAGACAATTGTCTTATCTCTTTTTTTTTTTTCACTTTTTATTTGTTGTATTTTAATTGGTTGATTTTGTTTCTTCAATTCTAGATTGCCATGACCACTTTTTGGAATTTTCCTCATTTTTCTGATTTTTCTTTATTTTTCCTTAATTAATTATGATTTTTCTTTAATTATTTAGCATTATTGTAGCATATTTTACATATTTTAAGTATTACGCGTATTTCTACTTACATGTAAATTCATATATGGTATAAATAAATATTTCTAAATATTATTTAAGTTATTTTATGATTTTTAGTGTGCATATAACTTATCTCTAGTGATTCGTTAATTATTGGAATGCATTTTACGTATTTTCGATAAATAACGAGTAATATACTTAAAATTTGAAAATCTTATATTCTTTTATTTTATTACTTATTTTTTTAAATTCAAACTTACGGGATTATTTTTACGAATATTTCTAATTTTATTTTATAATTTAGGCTTAATTGGATCTTTTAGTTGATCGAAATTCCGAGTAGTTGGTCGTAGGTCTTATAGTATCGACGATTGGAGAGAAATTAATGGGTGAAGTCATATCCACAAGTGTTGAAGAGTAAGATTGTGATGTCCAACGTGTTTTGAATATGTAGGAAGTGGTTGTTTGACTTAATCTATTGACCTTATTCCAAATGTTCTAGCTGTTAGAGGCCTCTTTTAGTTGGTCAAGTCGTGTTCTAGACTTAGGCTAGAGGTAGTTGGTCGTAGGCTGTAAGCCATATCAAGTTAGGATGGGGCCCGAGGAACTTATATTTAAAAAGCTCTATAAAAGAAAAATTTAATGGTAAATTAACAGCAGGTTTGTTTGAAAATTTTTGTAAATATTTTTTTGAAAAGAAAAAGAAAATACTTTTATAAATGTTGAATGGAAATTTTGAAACCTTTAGTATTTAAATATAAAATATATAAAATGTTGAGTTTTAAATTTATACTTTTTTGCTAAACCAATTATATAGTACTACATGTTATGTTAATGGAAAGATTAATGATAAACTAATAAATGTTTAAAATTTTTTCTAAATATTCAAAACTCAAATAAAAATTTTGAAGAGTCGAAGTTTCGAATAAAAAGGGTGCAAAAGTTTGGCTTCTAAACTTATCCTTAATTTAAAGATTGCCACAAAGTTAATATTTAATTTTTTGTTATATATTTATTATTATACTTCTTTAAACACGCATATCACGGATAAGTTGTTTCTACTTATTCTTTTATTAAATGTAAAATGGTAAATTAAAGTGAAGTGCATGCCCTTTTTATTTTATTTTATTTCTTTTTTAGCCTTGTTATATGAACCAAGAAATTCAAGTGGTTTTATATGAATTATTTATGGTTACCATATAACCATGTAAAACCATCTAACGTTCGAAACTGCTAGTGGGTACCTCCATTTTCATGGTACAGTCAAGTCAATCGGTCTTTTACATACTAACTGTTTGTGAAAATGTTCGAGTCATCATGAGAACCTGATCCTTACTGATTTTTGAATATGCTATATCTTGTTCTTGGCTTCAGATGCAACAATCATTCTATTGCTGAAATCGCATCGGTTTCAAGTATCCTTCCTCCGCTTGAATGGTGGGGGACGAGAGGTGAGCATCTCAACTTTGTGTGGCCGAGTAGTCATTCATAGGTGCGGTTCTGTGTGGAGGAACACAGTTTCTTCCAGGTTGTTGCTTGAAGTCGAAGAAGGAGATCATGTTGGTATCTGACTCCTCGAATTTGGTCAGTCGTGCGAATATTCAGGTCAATCTTCTTTAACAACTATAATTGATTCCATTCCTCGTATAAGAAGTAGGAGAAAACTGTAATGCTTTTTTGGTTTAATTAACTTGGAACGTACTTGTTCAATAATTTATTTCGAGTTGTTTCTTTTTGGATTGCTTGCAGATAAATGTTAAAGGGAAGAAGTCTCTGATGGTTGATTATGGGTTATCTAGTTGGAGTAACTTGCCAATGCAAGGGAGAGTAAGTGTCCAGATCTTAAACCAGAGGTGATAGTAACAGTCAATGCTTTCGTTGTTCTGAAGTTTTCAATTACCTTTTGCTCTTACTGGTTTGTTTGCAGGAGAAAATCTTCCGAGTAATGTGTATCCAGAAGAGAAACGAAAAGTCACTGCCTGATCCACATGCTGTCTCGCAGTAGGCAATTTATCTCATTCATCAGTTAATTTGAGTTTTGTTTCTTACATTTTGATTCCTTTTCTATACATAATTTGCTTGCTCTTTGTCAGAGTTCAGATTCTCACTATTGCATGTTCTAAAAAGCTGTGTCGTGTGATTCACTGAGATTACTTGATAAGTTATAATTGCAGCTTAGCAAGCTTGTCGCAGTTGATAATTTTGCTTGCAGGAAAATTGTCAAGAAAGCAGGAAAAAGGGAGCATCACCTGTGGCAGAAAAGAGATTCAGCTGGTTCTGGTCAAAAAGCTCTCAATCTTCTGAGAGTTGTGAGTTATTTGATCTTATTTCTTTTTTCCCTTGTCTAAAATAGATTGCGTGGTTTCTACAAAATCTTGCAATTTTGCTATTTATAATATCTTGCTGCTTTTGTTCAATTACTTCTGTTGGTGTATGCTTTATTTGGCCAATTATGCTGTAACTAAATGTAAGCTAAGAGAATTATGAAATGTGATTACTGAGCTTGCAGAAAGAAAAGATCATTTAAGCTCTTACTTATCTGGTGGGATACAGATTTCTGGTCTTCCTAACGAAAAAGAAGCTGTTTATGGGGCACTGGATAGATGGGTAGCCTGGGAGGCAGAATTTCCACTGATAGCGGTGGCCAAAGCTTTAAAGATCCTAAGGAAAAGGAGCCAGTGGTTACGTCTAATTCAAGTTTTTCTCTCTCACTTCATTGCTATTTTTCTTTATTCTTTTTCCCTTTTTCTCTAAGTTACATTTTCCAGGCTGTGTAAACCTCTATGTCTTGATGGAGCCTTACTGCACCCTATCTTATATTGCTTCCATTCTTTGTGAGCTTGTTCTCTCCTTAATGAGTTAGATGTTGGTAATGTAACTGAGAAGGTTTACAGTAGGTAGAATATAAGATCCTACTCGTATCTTACCCTATAGGTGCAAATTACTAAGTTTTTGATCCGAAACCTACCTTGAAAGCTTTAAATTTATATTGTGTTTGTTAGTTAGGTAATACACAAATTTTAATTACTTCTATTAATGATACGTTATCTTAGCACCGGTGGTGTATAGGGTCAAATTCTCTATCTTGGTAGATAATAGAATAGTGAAAAATTAAAAGCAGTACTTACAGTGGATAAATGTCAAAGACACAAAAGGCCACTTTTTGGACGAGGTGTAATAATTGTTAATTTCCCTCATTTTATAAATAAGTAGGTTTTATCAATATTCTATATGGAATATGTGTAGCAAAACAAATAAAATTAATGCTTCATTAGTTGAACTGGAAAGAGTTTGCAAGAAAAGATCTTCATCTTGTAGAATTCCAATTCCATCACTTGAAATCCTCTTCTGCTTATGTACCCATGGAAAACTTCTGCTTCTTTTCGAGTAAACACTACACATAAGTTAGTTCAAAAATAAATTTTTAGTAATTGGTAGCTTCTGTCTTAAGCACATGTCCACTGCCAAGGCTTATCTAATTTCTACATCTTTTCGGGGATAATCCTACTCATCTTGGACATTTGAAATGATCCGGTACAAAATCTTGATTCTATTTCACATTGCAGAAATGGTTTATGGTTTTCCCAGCTGTTGAGCTATTTGTAGTAAAGATAAATGCATATGAGTTGTTGATCCCTAATTATGATGCTGATTTATGGTTGTAGAAAATCATTCCTGATTATTCATAGCAATCTTTTCTGTTGCTACCCTTCAATTATATAGTGGAACACATGCAACTTATTTGTACATATACAAGCTTGCCATTACACATCCCACCTGTTTGATATTTGATCTTCTCTTAATTGTCAGGTTTTATTGTAATATTTACTCATACAACAGTATAATGCCTACGTTATCTTTTGGAACTCAATGAGTTGATGTTGGATTTCAATTGTGTTTTGTTATGATACTTATCCAACAAAACATTTGTTATGGCTTACATTCAGCTTTCTATCTTTTATTCCCCATCATATTTACTATTCTCCATATGTTGCAGTAGGGTAGCTTCCCATGCCTCTTAAACATTACTTGGAGCGTGTCTTGTTCATGAATAAGCTGCATCTGGCAAGTACAGTTGATTAAGTGATGCTTGTCACTTTCAGGTAGCAAAATGGATGTTGAGCAAAGGTCAAGGAGCAACAATGGGAACATATGATGCCCTCTTAATGGCTTTTGATATGGATGATAGGGTAGATGAGGCTGAATCTCTATGGAATAAGATTTTGCATACACATACTCGTTCTATCTCAAAGAGGGTTTTTTCCAGGATGATATCTTTATATGACCATCATGACATGCCAGAGAAAATAATTGAGGTGCTTACACCTGTTCTTTCTTGCAGAATCATTTTTGATTCTCTCTCGTGCTTAAAGCTGATCATTGTTGTCTTATTTTAAATATGGAGTTGGTTTTATTTTATACCAGATTAAGCTTTAGTTCTCTGATGGAATGTATCAGGTGTTTGCTGACATGGAAGAGTTGGGTGTAAGGCCAGATGAACATACTGTTAGAAGAATAGCATGTGCCTTTGAGAATGTAGGGCAAGATGAGAAGCGGTTACTGGTCCTTGAAAGGTACCAGTGCAAGTGGAAATATCTTCACTTCAATGGGGAGCGAGTGAAAGTGAAGAGAGATATAGTCAATGAGCAGCTGCAGATTCCTTCTGGCGAACATTCAGCATGAGGGGTTTTCTGGACAGGAGCATGTGGAACTCTCATGACAATTCCATAAGCAGGGAAAGTTTGGAGAAATATGATGCAGCTTCTGATAAATAAGACAACCTGAAGCACATGAACTGACATAATTTTGATACATGTGATGGTGTGTTGCTCTCTCCACCATCATCTTCTCATTGGTTCATTGCATTGTAAAATCCTCCTGAAGCAATTGATTTAGTTATATATTTTAGGGGCTGCCTAGATATAGGTACAATCACCGAGAAGACACTAATATATCTAACTTAGAGATCACAACAGTTTGTAGTTATGTTAAATAATGTAATTTGATTATGGAAAGTAAAGTCACAATGTGCTAGGAAAACATTTTAAGCTATAAGAAAAGGCTGAGTACATATTGTGCTATCCTGCTTCCTGGAAAGGCTGTTTTCTGACATTCTAAGTCTCATTTCCATTTTTTTTTTTCCAATACATGCTGCTCTCCCATTTTTTGGCGTTATATTTGAAAAATTTGCTTTTGTCAAATTAAATAGCAGAGAAAAAGTACTTTATGCTCTCGGAATTGGATGCATTTTATTTTGGCTTGCTCAGAACAAGCCCAACTATGCATCCTATGGGATGTGATACTTCCTATATGTCTATTATCCTTATGCATTCTGTGTGTATGTGACAGTTCCCATATGTCCTCTCCATTTATTTCCTTAAATTTATTCTGGTATGGGAATACATCACAGTGTAGAAATGAGGAATAAATAGTTGAGAGCAACAAAGTTATGAAAAATTCAAACTTGTAAAAATAGCCAAAAGTTGTCTGCTGTGTTGGTTCGAGTTTTAGGTTGTAGTAGCAGATAAATTTTATTGGTGAAAATCGGGCTAATAGTGAGTTAACCTGACTCCCAAGGCTAAACATAGCTGTAAAGAAACTTGAATTTGGCTTGCTTTGAGCTCTAGCAACTCAAGTAGTCATCTAGTTTGAGTACAAGCTCCAGGACACTCTTTCTGTATTATATTTTATTATGCTTTTAAGATGTAATTCTGGGCTCGGACAATGCTTGAGCTGAAGCAGGTTGATTTTGAGCTCTAAAAATAGTAACCAAGGTAAGCTTGAGCATTGGATTTTTATGTGTGATTCAAATCATTGGCACTTTTTTTTTTCCCTTTTTTTTTTTTATTGTTATGCAGTTATCAACACCTCTAGGTTAGAACACAAGATTTTCTATTTCTATATGTTGATTGTTTTTTGCAATTTAGTTTTGCATGGACCTTGAAGCTCTGGGCAGAAGCATCAGGTAAGATGGAATACACCCATTTGTTGAACATTTTCAAATATTTGAAAAGTGTAGCCAATATCTAAATTGTAACTTGTAAGTTGCGATTATGTCTTTGAAGATGAAGATTAAAGTTGAAGAGAGAGAGAGATAAAAAGCACTAAGATAGAACCTATGATAAATTTTTGCATTATATATGACCGTACCTACACCTATTCAAATACTTTCCTCTGCTATTTTGCTAATAAATTTGAAAATGATAAAGAAAGTTGAAAGAGAAGGGGAGGGAGGGAGGGAGAGAGAGAGAGTTAGGCTAGAGATATTGCCATTGGACTTCTAACATTGTGAATTCCATCATTCCAAGTATACCAACCGAAGCCATAGCCATTCCCCATAAGCTGCTTCACCATTTCACTCCTTGCTCTAATGGTAATGGTAAAAGTTTTCTTTTGGTCGATGTGGTCAAAGAATAGAATACTAGGTTGCACCTTCACAGAGATACCTAATGGTGGTCTCACTGATGAGAAATATATACTCCTCCTCCTTCCAACATTTGTCACAGTTCGCTTTACAGTGACTGTGCCATTGAGTTTGGAAATTTGGAGAGAAGGGTAATTGAGATTGTATGAAGGAATGGTTTCTTTTTGACATGGCACTTGTGGATCTGGATTTTTGAAGCCAAGGCTGCAGAGGTAGAGATTGTAGTCGCTATAAGATGCATCATAGACAAGGCCAGGGTCTGCTGCCCTTTGTGGCATAAAATGGCCAGCCCCAATTCCAAAAGGAGTGTCTGGCTTTCCGTTTGCATCCGTTATTGGCAGACCAAGGTTGTTGGTAAGGCCAGCTGCATATAACAATTTTGAGGGTTAGAAAGAAAATGTCAGGACAAGAGAAGCCATTATTTTGACAATATGCATCCTTACTGTGCTTAGGGCTATAGCAGAGTGTAAGTAATTAGCATTGCTGACTTGTGCTATTTTTCTGGGGGGAAAATCAATGTGGATTGTGGAATATAATAATACTTACCTGTAGTGGTGAGGGCAGACCTTATGGCTGCGCTGCTCCATTTTGGGTGTATAGCTTTAACAAGAGCAGCTGCAGCAGCCACATGAGGGCATGCCATTGAAGTTCCCGACTCTATACTGTACTCCACAATCCTAGGATCATTTTCTAGTTTTGTAGGTGAATCGCTTCCACTCCAAGCAGCAAGTATGTTCAGTCCAGGAGCTGTAACATCCGGCTAAGCAAAGTAAAAGTTATCTTAGTAGATGAGTAGGCGTCTCAACGCACAATAGAATGCCTTATTAATAGATGACTTTTAACTTTAAAGTGGGAACTTTGGAAGTATACAACATTTCTCTCAGAGAAAAGTACCTTAAGAATATGTGGATCAATCACATTTGGACCTCTACTAGTGAAGGATGCCATGACTGGTGCTGGCTTAATGTTTGTCACCGTCTTTGCTGGTACGATTTTTGCCATTGGTTTCTTGTCAGACTTGATGTATTCAAGAATTCTCAGAGCATCATCAGAAGAAACAATTGTCGCTGGAAGGACATGAGGATCGACTGCCAATTCCATTCCATTGGCGGGCGAATTTCCCAGGATGAATCCGGCACCACCAACCCTTTTCACTTCCATGCCTTTGCCAACTCTTGTACCATTTCCTCTAAAGCACAATACTATTTTCCCCTTAACCTTTTCAAGGGAGAGCGAATCAGGTAGGCATTGACTGTACCATAGTTACATGTAGCTCCATGAGGTAGGACAGTAGAAGAAAAAATTATAAAAGAATTAAAAAAAGTAAGAAAAGCACAAAAATTAATGAGAAAAATTAATCTAAGTAATTTTTTTTTTCATAAAAGAATAACAAAACCTGGAAAATGTTTAATAGCCTTATACTGCTATATTAAAATGATAGCATTATACTACTTGTGAATTATATGATCTTACATCATCGGTGAAGGAAAAAAAGCATTACACCAATCTTACGAAAATAATTTTTTTTATTTAATATCAAGTCACTTTCTCTAATTGATTATGAGTGTTGTTTATTTATAAACATGATATGATATAATATTTTAAGAAACTAAATTTTTAATAAATATAAAAAATAAAAGATTTCATATTTTCAATAAAAGATACTTATCTAACCAAATTCTAAAATAAAAATAATAATAATATTAAATCTATTCTTTTTTTTTTTTTTTTATCTACATGAATGATATACAATTGAATTTAGTAGAAGAAATCAGATTTTTAAAGGAAAAAAGAATCACCTAGCAACGGTCTTCGCGACTTGGGGAACCACTACATCTGCAGCATAAACCAGTGGTAACATGCTATTCTCCATCTTGTATGGGGTGACTGTTTCTCCCTAAAAAATTGGAAACTTGTTAGGGAAATAGAAAGGAAATGATTGAAAAGAAGCAAAAGGATTTCACACGCTTTTACCTCAATCAGCATCCCATTTCCTAGCACTACTGGGGCAAGAAACTTCCTATCCAAAGTGCTAGCACCAACGGTAATGATCCAAGGCGCCGGGTTCGATAAGGAGCTCGGGGCAGGGCCTGCATTCCCGGCCGCACAGACCACAACGATGTTATGCTTGGCAGCATGAAATGCTCCAACGGCTATGCCATCCTGATCATATGGAATAGGTTTGCTACTCCCAATCGACATACTTAACACATCGACACCATCCGCTATGGCATCATCAATAGCTCCTAACATGTCTTCCTCAAAGCATGAGTTACCATTCGCTTTGTTTTGGCCTGGAACAGCCCAACAAGCCTTGTATATGGCGAGGTGCACGCGTGGTGCACCACCACGGGCTGTGCCAGTAGCAAACCCGAAGACGGAGGCATTGGGGACCTCTGCACCCCCTACGGTAGATGCCGTGTGGGTGCCGTGGCCGTCCAAGTCACGAGGGGATTTGGAGTCCAAGGTGGTGTTTAGGGGACCATAGTGGTTCTCGTAGCCCTTGAGATAGTATCTTGCTCCAATGATTTTCCTGTAAATTCAAACTTAGGTTTTCTGCTACAGTCCATTTACTAGGATGAAACACCATCGACTAAGTATCATAATAATTTTGAGAAAACATCTAAACAAGGATCACGTGTTAATCTTTGTCCATCAATATTCTCCGGTGGATGTAAATAGATAGTACATACATAAAAATGGAGACACCTATCCAACTGGAGAATTATTCTATAGGATGACTCTATAAATGAATATCTTACAAAGGTTCGTGTCGGGTCTTGAGACCAAAATAGAATTCAATGAGAAATGGAAATCCAATAACAAATAATACAATAAATTAGTAGAGTTTTGTAAGGAAGTCTTGTAAGGAACCCAACTCATTTGACCTAATAATTATTTATAGGGCGATTTGTTATAGGGTTTTACATATAGGCACAAAGAACATATTTTATCAATCGAGAAATTAAAATGGTCTCAACATCTATAATATTAAATATTAGGTGTTTTTTTCCGTTTTATTTGATGTAGAGAACACATAATGAAAGAAATTTAAAGATAAAAAAGAAAATAGTTATAATTGGAAAGAAATTATTTTACATGGTTATCTAGATACTTGTATCATTCTTTCTTAAATGATGACAACTATGCCTCTTTCTACACAAGATCATATATAGTTTATTTGTTTAATCACGTATCATTTTTAGGTTTTCGCAATACAGATAGAAGTCTCCGTTTGTAATTGTTTTTGGTAAATATAATCATTGTCCTGTGATATTATCAGGCATCGAAGGTCTATTTCACTGCATGTGAGGTCCAATGGTGCGCATGGGAGGCAAAATTTAAAGATGATAGGATGCAGCACCAATCCCGCAAAAGGCCGTGAGAAGAAGCCAAAAGCTATGTCCCAAATCAAAATTGCTTCTCTTGTTTGATTGAAATAGACAAAATAAAAAATAAAAAATAAGGAGTGTCAGGCCCAAGCCCAAGCCTCTACTTTTGATTTATTGGAAAATGTCAAAACATGTAAAAGAAATCCAACGTTGGAAAACTGCCAGTAGGTAAACTCCAAATCACCGTACGTACTAGGAGGCATGTAAATATGTTCCAATGAAAAAGATTAAAAGTGAGCTTTGGAATTGATGGCCGCGGTATTAGGAAAGGTACAAGAAAATATAAGCCGTAGGTTTCGATTACCAATTTCCAAATTCTGTAGTTATAAGATAAGATATGGGAGGGGGGTATGGTCTCGTAATTTCAATTCAAGGTGTATGATATATAGTAATGATAAGTTTTAGGTGTTTCAACAGAAAAAAATATTATGTAATTGGACTGTGATTGCTTTATTGAAAATGTGAAGCCTATTTTGATATTGGAGAATAAAGAGATTATTATTGAAGGTTATTGGAAGGCAATAATAAGTTTCATTTGGATTAGAAAATTGTTTTTTTTTTTTTTTTACCTTCTTCTTATAAAATAGAAATAAGCTTGGTTGATTAGTCATCGTTCTCAATATTAGGATATATTAAGGAAATTGGATGCCTTGTATAACTTTTATTTCTTTGTCATATTTATTTTTGAAAACTTATAAAATAAACCAATAAGGTAATAAGAGAATATAGTATTAGTTAAATCTGAAGTTATCATATCATGCACACATAATTGTTAGTTTACATTAAGTGTTCTAATCATAATTTGGTTATTAAACCCCCCACCCCCCCTTTTTTTTTTTTTATGGGAACTAGTAGTATAATAAATAAGGAAATATGTCTAATAAAATGATATATTCCTAAATACTTACCCAATTGTAAATTGATTGAATATTTTTTAGTACAAATGAAAAGTACAAAACAGAAGAAATAAATGGGTTTATTGGTTCAATATCATCTAATCTCCGTATCAATTCCTATAACCATCTTAATAACTAGACAATATATTGAATAGTAGATTCTTGAAGAGAAGAAGGGCAAAATTACCTGTTGCAGTGGGACGAATTGAAGTCTTGACCAGATTGACAGATTCCCTTCCATGATTTTGGGATGGGTCCCATTCCTTTATCACTAAAACTTTTTGACTCTGGCCATACCCCTGATAAAAACCATGCAACATGCATAACCAGTCATTTTTTTTTTGCTTTCCATTATTCAAATAAGCAATCAAATCTTTCTTTGAATTCCTCCCAACATGTATAGCCCACAATTTTCTCTTGCTAATCATTTCTCAAAATGACATTCTCTCACTCAAAATCCGTTTTAGGTTGGATTTTGTCACAAATGTAATAGCTCAAAGCATATCCCCGGATTTCAATCTTTTTTTCTTTTTAAAGACAAATTATAGAGATATCATTATATTAGATGCAGATAGATTTAATAAACTTCGAAAGTAGGACTTGACATTTCTACAGTCTTTAAAAATATATATATATATATATATGTATGTATGTATTCAAACTGTGTTTTGTGGTTATTTATATATTATCAAATGCTAAGAGGAAGTAAAGTAATGAACATATTAGGAGTTTAGTTAGAAAGCTCATTTACACTCGATTGCTATCTAAGAAGATGTATTTGTAATTATTTTTAATTTCCAAGCTTGTTGCCCTTAGCTTAAAATGAATAACAAAACAAAAAAAAATTCTATTACTTTTAACCCAAGAAACCCTTTAATCAAGGTTTTTTTTTTTTTTCCACCGAAAAAGCAATTTTTGATTCAAACAATTACCTATCACACTCTTTTTCTCTTTTCCAAATGCAAAAGATTCATAATTATGTTCCCCTATTCTTAGGAAACAAGAATATACATGGTACCTACCACAAAACTCCAATGAAGATAAGAAAAGGTATCACATGAGAAACAGTAGCACAACACATACAGACATGACATCAGAATGTGTGTATTGCATCTGTGTTTATAATTTTGAAGTTACCGCTATCCAATACACCAACTATAACTCCTTTCCCATGGTTTGCCTTTTCCAACAGATCTTCTCCAAACTTATAATGTCCGAACCAGTTCATAGGCTTGCTTTCTTGGTCTTTTAATCCCACAAAGTCCCATGACCTTGTTGTCTGTAGGGAGTATTTCTCTGGATTGCTTCTATATATTGATACCACTTCTTCTTTCTCTACACAAAATTTATAAATACCCTCATTAGCATCCATCAATTACATAATTTCAAAAGAAATATTCCTTTTTATTTTTTTTAAAAATTTTTTTGGGGCGTACCAGATAATACATCGGCCTCTTCAGGAGTAAGCACCGCCGCGAAGCCATTGATGCTGCGTTTGTAGCTGTAAATTAGAGATGCTCTCGCTTCTTCCTCGGTACTTTTCACGGATAGCAAATATGAATGATGATAGTCTTCTATTTCATGTAACGCTTTGTCCTCTCCATAACGTTGTGCCAATTTCACTATAAAAACCTGTGATTATTGACCAAGAAAAATTAAAAGAAACTGAAATGCACATTAAATATTTTTTAAATGTGATGGAATGCGATTGGAGAGGATACAGACACAAGGGATGGAAAAATAACGAAAATTAGTTTCGTTTTTAATACAAACCTTTTGATCATCTATGGAGAAGACAAGAGAAGGGATGTGAATGAAAACAAAGAACGAGAAAATGTTGATGTTTTTCATAATTGTTGGAGCTAACAAAAACCTATGAACTATTGTGGGTATTTATAAAAGAATAACGGGTTTATCATTTGGAAGGAGGGGAATAATATCTTGAATTGAATCACGGCCGGTTTATATTGTCATTATATGGATAAAATTTCACTGATTGATGACATACGATGTACGAGAAGGATGGACCTACATCTCCATATATTCGAGGACCATATATACTTTCAAAGCAAATACGGTAAATTTGAAATCAAACCAATTTTAAAATTTGTTGGTACATTTTATTCAAATGTGGAAAGTATCTTCAGGAATCACAAGACCATAGTTTAAGAATTTTCCATGGTTAAAGCAAGAATTTCCTGGCATATGGCTAATGGGTATTCACTCGATTATAAAATGTTTTTATTGTTTTGGGTAAATTGCAAATGCCTTAGGGCAGAGTAGAGACTTTGCCAAAATTTACAACTTGCTCTATCCATTATAGTAAGTAGGCTTTATGCGAGCATTGAAGATCACAAGATCGGCCATCCCAATTTTATGGAATCTATTTTATAAGATAGAGCATAATGTATCACATTTTCAATTGTACCTACACCAAAACATGTATTCTAAGATAATGGACAAATTTTATGATGTCCCTGTTCATCCTACGAAAATTTCTAATACTTAGACAATATTAAATATAAGAAAATATAATTTTTTAATTAACAAATTCTAAGGCTTGAGCCCATTTGCCTATTGAAAGGGAATAATTATGTTTGAATTGAAATTGTATAAAACTTGGTTTCCTTCCATGTCTTGTATTAATAAAACTAAGGTAATGAACTTAGTGCTTTAATTTATTCAAATGAGTGATCTCAGATCTCAAGATAGAATGCATTTTCATGATAGTATATGATAAATTGTTTGGAGTTATATTATCAACTTCATGATATATGCTTTCATATGATTAAAAAAAAAACGTTATTAAATTGTTGACCGATGAATTAGTTACAAATACAAGGAAATGCTGATAGGTTGTTGAGCAACCGACCTTAAAATTTTTATATTATAAAAATATAATAGAAATTCTACTAGATTTTATAGATCTTACATGGTATAGTTTCAAGGGTGATTCATTCATGTATATGGTAATTAATGATTTCAAATTTGGAAACTTGCACTTATAAGTATGATAGGGCATTATACCTGACTTATCTTATACCATAGACCCCTAAAATGCATCCTCTTACTCTTGCTCCAATACGCTTAGTTGCACTATTTCTAAAATTGAGTATTTTATCCTCTAAATTTTTTAAAAACATGCTTTTAAACCTTGTATTTTTCGTTTGACATCATATGAAATAATAGAAAATAGTGAAATTTTAAAAACACATAAAATCAAGAGTCACATGATCATAAATTGGAGTTAAAAAGTATGTTTTTAAAATATATTGAGAGTCTAAACACCTAATTTAGTTTCAAACATAGAAGGTTAAAAAGTATATGAAGCAAACATATATCATGCATGTAACACTCTGGAAACCGGGTTGTTATAGCCCACTACGTGTCAATACTGAGGTATCAATATGCAAAGGCTTAAAACCAGCTAATATCTTCAAGTACATTTAATAAACAATCCAAAAACCATACTAATAATAAGGAAATCTCTAAGTCACAACATAGGCAGTTTTATAAGACTCACCTTATAACATCAACAAACTACACTCTTGACTGTAAAGTCTGTCATGATCTTACAATCTACACTATATAGTAATGTTATTGGAGTCTCACTTTCTCCTATTATAGCATATCATAGATATATAACCATAACAACATGAGGAGTCTACATTTCTATTACCGACACCATATAACATTACATATGTACAACTAATGAACCCTCTTACTACTCTTTGTAGTAGGTATAATCATTATCCTCCACATTATACATTAAGTCGTACTCTAAGTCATCATAATAGTCCTTATCTCCTACATTACCTACATCTAAAAATAAGGTTTCCAAAGGGTAAGCAAAATTGTCTAACACGAGAGTTATGTAATCACATACGCATAAGCAAACATAATCCATTTCATAAACAAATGCAAAACATACTATCAACAACCGATTATTATCTTAATTAAAGTCCAACATGCAATATGGCTTTGGTGTCCCAAAGTTTGGGGTAACTCATGACCTTGAATCACTCAAGTAACATATACATTGCATATATATATATATATATATATATATTTGGTGTTGGGTACTCTTTAACACCTTAAAGTCATTAATAACCTAAAATCTAATTGCATCGACTCAGTAATCAACTCTACTCAGGATAATACTACTTATCAATCCCCGAGTGCTACCTTAAGATCACCAGTACTCCTCCCTTAGGCCCAACTAAGCACACTCAACACATTAAGCATTTAAGGTTAAACATAGTTATATTTCATTCATAACTAAACTAGTAAACACATATAATAAGCATGTAACCTCGTACCTAAAATGAGTAACTCAACGGAATTTGTTCTAGCTTCACTTCTTAATTCTAACAATAGATAAGATATTATATGATATCTAGACTAGAGTCCAATTATATTAGTAGACACCCTAACTTTATCCCTTTGACCCTTCTTAACATTTAAGTTCTTATGATAAATTTGACCCGTTTGCTTAAAGTAGTTACAAAGTGTTTTTAGTTTACGTAAGCTTAATAAATTGTGTTACAATTAAGTGGAAATTGATTCTAGTGAAATAGGTTGTGAGATGAGAGAGTTTTGAATGTTCTGTATAGGTTTCGCTGCCTACTGATCGATCAGTGAAGGTGTTACCAATTGATTGTTAGAAATTAAAGCAAGTCAGAACCTTTTGTGCTCAAAAGCACCTTACCGATCAATCTTCGTTTGGCCTACCGATCGATCAATAGTACAACTTCTCCTATTGATTGGTCGCTATATCGATAGCTTCAAATTCTATAGAACTGTAGAATTTATCCTTGTGACCATTTACAAAACTTACAAACTTTCATTGTCTCCTTCAAGATTCATACTCTACAATCCTTAATTTGTCGTTTCCCTTCCCAATAACTTTGACATGAAATCATTATCTAATATAAAGGTATCTATACTTGTTTGTTTTGGATCTTCTTGTTTGATTCTTCTTTAAACCTTTGTTTCTTCTGCAACTCCTTTAACAATCATATCCTTAGACTTACTTTAACATTCAAACAATAGTAGCAACACTATAAATATGTATTTTCCATACTTACCACAAAGTTATACTTTTAAACTATCGAAATCACTGAACTCTTCCACTCCTTGGTCTCCTATAGTTAAATCATGGGGTCCATCATATTCTACAAATTCATAGTCATAACTTCAAAGATTTTAGAGGATTTCTTACTTACCACTTGGGGTTTTGTGCCTAGTGCAAGAGAGGGGATGAAACTACTATATTTTGTGAAGAAACGTTAAGGTAGGAGAGAGGGAAAAAAAGGAAAAGAAAGAAAGAAAAGAAAAACAATGTATTGGTTTATTTCCTTAAAGGTATGTGCCAAGCATGTACCTCTTCATACTTGGTTGACCAAATTGTCCCCATTCTTTTTAGTTATTCTTAAAAATGCCATTGTTTTATTTTATTATGAAAATTTAGCTTATTACAATGTATTTGTAGTTTACTTCAATAATTTTTTTAAATCACCCAAATGTTCAGTTTTAGATAAAGGAGAATCATTTCAAATTTTAAAAAAGTTCTAAAACTTTCAATTTGATTATTTGAAACCTAGACATTTGAAAAACCATTTAATCAAGAAAGCATACATGTTACCTAGGAGGTTAAAACAATTAGTAGAAGAGAAGTACATGTTATGACACCAGGACAAGATAAACTTTAAATATAGAAAAAAGGGTATGTAAAGGTAATTTGGCTTGAAGATAATTATACATAACATATTTTAATACCTTCATGCCATGTAGGCATGACATAGCATGCCTTGTTAGTAAATTGAATTATATAGAACTTTATATTGAAGTAATAAGATCTTAAATAGAAAAATATAAATGTAAGGTTTTCTAAAAATATAAAACTTCCCTCTATGGTAGCTACCTACCACAAATGGCACATGAATTATTACTTGTAGTAGTATAGATTTTGCTTATTATCCAATGATTTACGATCTAGATTATCTAAGAAACATTGTAAATGGTTTAAGACTTAATGATGCATCATGTATTGGATTGACCTAGACTATTGAATTGAAGATGTCTAATCACATTAAAGCGATCTAACATTAAGAGTTATTAAACTATTTCTAAATTATATTGAAGCATAATTAAGGACCTTTTAATTGATTGTACCAAAGTTCACTATGCTAAATTATGCTCAGTAATTATTGTAGATAAGTAGCAATTCCAACTTGTAATTTAATGAGGGCAATACTTTAGATAAGTAAAGAATTATTGATGGACCTAATTGCCTTTGGTATGGTTGACTAAAGATCTACTTAGACAAAAGAATAACCTGCCTTCTTAGTAAGGAACACTTCTAATGGGTAGACAAAACACTAAAGACATATATTCGTACTAGTAGTAGTGACTGCGGTAATAATAATTATGTTAGTAAGATTTGGCTGCTAGAGTGAATAGGATTTAGGCTTTGTGCTAGAGTAATGAGCTTGTAAAAGAAATCGTAGTAATGGGTACAAGGGTGTTATTCGACGTGGCCACTTCGATACTTAAGCCAGTAAGGTTGTATATTGGGAGTACGAAAATGTGAGAAAGCTCAAATACAGTATAAGTGTGCAAAGGATGTAAGTAGTTTACCATTTGGATGCTTGTTAATATTTATGGAAGAGGGCCATCGAGAATTAGTGAAGCACAAGCAACATCTTAGCACACGTTCGTACAACTTATGTAGTGAAAGTGTTAAGTCCAACGTACCGGATTTATAGGGTCCTGATGGTTGATTAAGTCTCTAAGCCTTATCCTCTTGTCTAATAATTGTTATGAGGCTTCGGGGTTAGGCAGGCTATCTAAAGAACTTAAGTTGAGGTTGGTTATGAAGATGACAAGGCTGAATGAAATTAAGCTGGGTTATGGGCCCAATAAGGTAGGCTCGAGGTCTAAACAGGTCGGTATAAGCCTAAGGGACTCATGCCCTAAATGTCCTATTAATAGTAATGATAATACATAATAAAAAAAAATTTTCTCGATTTTGAGATAGAGTATAAATAATAAGATAATAAAGATAGAACTAATACGAGAGCTCAAATAATAACTAAGAATGAAGACAAGACAAAAGAAGTATAAAAATATTATAATTGATTTTCTAGCATGATATGAATGCTAATATAGAACTTGAAATTTGAAAATTTAAGATTCTAAGGTTTAAAATAATAAATATACATTACCGATATTTAAAAATTATTTTAGGATGATAAAAAATAACATTTCTAGTAATTATCCTTTATTTTGAGCCCATTTAGAAATTTGTATAAAAAAAAACTCCATAAAAAGTATACTTGAAAAAAATTTATGTACGTACTAGTTTTGAAGAAATAAAGGAGGAAAATGGGCCAAAATTGGTTTAACACTTGATGGCCTTCACAATCACAAAAACTCGTACCCAAAACTCTAATTCTAAGTGCCCATAAACCCTTAAATTTTGGCCAACTAATACTCAATACGTTAAAATAGTACCAAATAAACAATACTCATCTTTTCCTTCCTTAAGTTGTATGAATTGGTTCTCTCTTTTCCTTGTTTTTTTTCCTCCTCTATACATAGCAGTGCATAACACTATCTACCATCTGAGACACCATCAATTCCATTATAACAACATAGTTGATTATCATCGAGCAAAATCCTAACCCCAATCATCATTTCAATAGTAAGTAATGCCCTAGTTGATTCCTATTAGGTTGGTGTTCAATCGCTAAACCCCCTTAGTTGATTAGCCTTTCAACATTCACCTCCCTGATTAGCTACAATCAAATTGCACTCTGCTTCCACTTGTCAAAACCTCTAGAATTTGACTTGACTTTAACACTAATCGATGAATTCATTTTTCATATTTAATTGGTGTTTCGCTTGACATCTAACTTTATAACAAAGTCCATTTTTACGATTAGAGTTATTAAGAGGAGCTTACTACCTTGAGGATGCCATGTATTATAATGTACATAAATTAGTCCTTATTTTGTGAAAATATATTCTTAATAATTATGACTTAAGCTCAACTTTTACATAAACTTAATTCAAGCATGATCAAGCTCATAAAATTGTAACACCAAATATCATGAAAATTCAGCTCAACTCTATAAATTACTTAATTAGCTTAGGCTCGGGCTCAATGTAGTTATTGAATCAAGCTCAAGGAAATATTGAGCGAACTAGAATAGCCATTTATGCCCAAAACTTAAATAAACATAGAGAGAGAATGGAATAAAGGGAATTGTTTTAGATTAATTAATTGGCTTTAATGCCTCGAAGGTGGTTTAGGCTTTCATTTTCTTGACCGACTAACTAATAAATTAGTTTTGAGGACCAACAATAGTTCGAAAAAGATTTAATGATACTAATGTGTTACGTAGATTGATTAATGGCGTATAAGTACCAATGATTTTTAAACATGTAATAGTAAAGGCACATACTTTTTAAAAAAGTAACAATCGTATTTTCACATGTTATAATTTTATTAATACTTATATGTTATTTATCGATTTATGTAGCGTGTTAATATCATTAAAACCTTCCTCCTATAGTCAAGCATTGATGAATCTATTGCTTCAGTCCCATGCGATTAGGAGAAACGAATGAGCTATCATCATGGTTAGAGGGGAAATAGGGCAAATTAGGGTTATAAATCTATTGTCCCTATGGTAAGATGCATCGATCCCATTGTATAGGGAGTTTAGACTCTACCCATTTGCATGCAATCAATTGTGAAATGGGATATGAATGTTAAGCTATAAGAATTGCTGAGGATAACAAAGTCAAGCCATCGAAGGAGTGCCATTCCTATTTGCTAAAACAATGGACATAGCCTTGTATTGCCTTACAAAGCTTAACTCTACTTAATAACCCTATGCTGTAGCAACTATCTTCGAGGAGTCAATCATTTTCATATGGAAATTTCCTAATAATGTACGTTTAATTAATTGCAAATTTAGCTACCTGTCGAAGATGATAGTTTATGCTAGGTGATATTTAAAATTGTTGAAAAATTTCATACTCAAGCTGGTCTTGTTCGTTGTAAAGCTAGTAAAGTAGTCGATTGGGTTGCAGCTTATAGAAACCCATAATAAGATATACCTTATGGATTCCCATGTTTATCTTTAAATACTCTTCATACATGGCAATATGTCCCAACAACAACACCATTTGGAAATTATGGAGTGGATACCCTTGGAGAGAATTTCATTTGGAATTCATCATAAAATGGACCACCTAATATCTGAGGTGTGCAAATAAAACCCATAGGACATGGAATTAAATGGTCAAAGTTTTAATTTGTCTAAATTACTCATTGTGATTTGTGGGGGTGACTTAACCCAAATGTCCCATGCTTTCTTTAACATCTAATATGCTCATGCTTTATGTCTTTGACGAAACAACTGATATCACATTGATAATAACAATATTTTTTGGAAGAATTTTTGTCCTATAAAAAGTGGAATTTGTGCTTGTGGAAATTATCAAGTAATTGAAGATGAAAATGAAGACTTAAAATTTTGTAAACAGGAGAGAGTCGTATATTTTCTTTTAAATGAAAAAATAAATAAATATATATATAGTGGATGATGCATTTGCATTGTTTGAAAAACAATTGTATCATTCGACTGTGTTGATTTTTAAACTTTCATAACTTACTCATTTTAACTTTGATTTGAGTGAAATTTGTTTCTATTTTTTCGTTTTCTCACATAGATTGTTTCAAAATCTAAAAAAAAAAAATTTAATTAATTAAATATAATTATCTAAAAATAAACTCAAATATTAAGGAAAATCATAAAAAATCACTAAATAAAATATGTGCAATTAAAAACTCATAAGTGATTCCTTTGATATTTTTTGTTTATTCTAATATCGAAGTCATAAAATGCTTTCAATTTTGGAGATATACATTAAAATTACAATTAAATATATATTGCAATCAAAATTACTATTGCTTTAAGTGATACTAATACCTTCATTAGTTATGTGTAAGCTATCGACATCCCTAACTTGCATGAAACATTCACCACCTAATCCACTTTATGTCCTGTTAAACTTTAGCATCAATCAAGTTTTCTTTAAATGATGTAATTGTTTAAACATTTGGTTGAACTAGAGTAGATGAGACAACAAATGTTTCATACAAGTTAGGTATAATGATAGCTTATATATAATCAATGTAATTACCGATACAAAAAGAAACAGATTATTGACTGAAATACATATTTATTTCTACAAATGTTCCATGCATATTTAAGTTTAAAAGCATCATAATCCACCAATAGTGAAATGAATGGAATATTATGAAAATCCTCGACTTCATCTCTCTTTACTTTTTAATCTCTATATTTAGCTTCATTCCAATTACTTGCAACATTACTCAAGAATAAAAAAGAATAACTTGCAACATTACTCAAGAATAAAAAAGAATAAAAAATTGATACAAGTATTGCAAAAAATAAAGATATTAATGTTTATTACAATACCAACGTTATAAAGGAGTTATAAAATTTAATAGGTGCTCGTCTGATGAGTGAGAGAAGCAACTACTCCTTCAAGGGAATATTGTAAACAAGAAGATAATTAGTG
The DNA here is from genome assembly GCA_024138015.1 of Lumnitzera littorea. Taxonomy (NCBI): domain Eukaryota; kingdom Viridiplantae; phylum Streptophyta; class Magnoliopsida; order Myrtales; family Combretaceae; genus Lumnitzera; species Lumnitzera littorea. The sequence goes on along the minus strand of JAMXBB010000011.1, from coordinate 99,609,618 downwards.
CAATTGACTTAGAAAATAAAACTTTTTAATAGTTTAATTAAAGGATGGATAATATATGAAGTGGTGCATGTAGAAATAAGATTTTGTGTATTTTAACGAACTATATTACTAAAATCTAGAGCCATTATATTGGAGCCATAATATCATTATGTATTTACACTATTTCATGTAACATTCATATTCATCTTCCATTTAAATCATTAAGAATTTCATTAGAAAATTTCATCTCTATTTGAATTTTTACTAAAAGATGATCGTACGTAACGTAATTTTCTCATTTCCTCAAGCATGGTGAGGTATCCCTACATACGTTAAACAGAATAGCATGTGAAGTGTTGACTGAAAATTTACCATAAATGGCCATAATAGATAGCGAATCCAAGTCTATCAACAATGCGAGTCGAACTGTCGGGGTCTTGGGGTCTTTAAGGCCATGCCATGTACATATTATGCTTATCGTTTTCAAATATTACGTTTTTTTCCGTTTAGGAAGGGATCTAAATCCTTCAAAAAGGCAAAAGCAACTTGTTATATGGAGCTTTCTGCATGGCGTGGCGGGGATTTTGTGGTTGTACTCCGTATCATGTCACATACATCTTCTGTCTTTATGTCCCTTTTGAAGTTTCAAGATTTTCAACTCTCTACGACTTCACAAGCTATGAGAGATGTATATATTTGTTAAACCCTTATTAGGGGTGAGACCACCGGTGCAAAAAGAAAAGAATAACAAAGTAGGTGGACCATTGATTTCTAGCATGTGGGAAAGCGTAAGATAATTAAATCCAAAATATATTTTTTCTTATGATTTGGTTAGATAATTTTCAATTCAAACTAAACCAAAAATTTATAATTGATTTAGAAGGATAAATTAAATCAATTAGTAAAATTGAACTAAACTGTTTCACAAAAATTATAATAATATTTTATTTTAACTAAATAACATTTTTTTAATTATAATATAGCACTTAAAAGAATTTTTCTGTTTATATTCATTAAAACATATATGTATTAAACTTTTAATTACCATAACATATAAATTATATATGTAGTTTGACTTAAAGTTTGAAAATGAAATTAGCTATTAATATACATTTGAAAATTTTTAGTCATATGAATATTAATTTTATTAACCTTTACTATGAAAATACTTATTATTTTTATATCAATTCAATATTTTTTACATAAGATTAAATGTTTTGCAAATAAACATTTCTAAACTAGACGATTTGGTTTAATCTGTAAACTAAATCAAATTAAACCAAAATTTTATGGTTTGAAAAAATTCTCAACCATACATTTTGGTTTAAATTTATAAAAAATTCAACCGTATTTTTATAGTTTGGTTTAGAGGAAAAACTAAAGCAAACCAATATGACCCATCCCTAAAGCGAAACCCACATAAAGTTCTATTTCTCTATGTGTCTATCAAAATTGTATATATTAATAAATTAAAAGAAGGTATATATAAAAATTAGCAAAATCTGATTTCTCTTATTCATTCAAAAACATCAATCAATCCATGGAAGGATTGAAAAGAGGGGCGGGGCAAAAGGGGCTTGGCTCCCTAGGTTAAGGAAAAAATTAATTATCTCAAATCATTTTAAAAGTGAAAGTGTGTATTATATTTATTTTTTTAGAGTGTAAATATTATTATATAATTAAAGATGGTCGAGTGGTTAAGTTTTTATTTTTACATCTATAAGATCATGGATTCAATTTTTACTAGAGTAGTTTTTTATTTTTTCAAATTGTGTTTATTGTCTATCATAAATAACTTTCATTATCTTTCGCTTTTTTATTATTTTTTTATACTAACTAATAAAATTAAATTCCACTAGTAAAAAATGATAGTTAATTAAATAAATTTTCGTTAAACATTATTTATTCACTAGTAACTTTATCACAAATAATAATTACATTGTCAATTCTGTAGTCTTTCCATAATGTTATTATAAAGAAATCATTAAATACTATCTATTATAATATGTCTTGTAATTTTTTGTATAATTACTTCTTGCAATTTATTTTCTTAATAACAAAATTTACACAAGCTTTGTGTGTTGATTTTATTTTATATAAATTGATAATTTTTTAAATTGATATATATGCTGTAAGGAAAAAATAAAAGGTTATTCTTTTAACCTTTTACAAAATAAACAGAGTGCTAATAATTAATTCATAAAAAGATTTAGTTATTTTTTTTTCAATTCAATATTAAATTGTATTGTGGAGTGCATTTTTTCAATAAAAACACTTTGTATATATAAGATGTTTTGAAATTATAATAAAAAGTAAATTTTTTTCCAAAATAAAAGAATAATGTTAATTTTAATTGAGTGTATTACTTGCTCTTAATACATCTGAGCAGTTCGGACCCATTCGATTGATTTGGTTAGTCTATATTACGAAAAATGAAGTAAAATAAAGACCCTGAGGGTAGTCCACAGTATTGACCGATTTGCACATCAATAATTTGAGAGTAATCGAAATAGGTCTTCACAATTTTGGATTCTTCAAAATTTTTAATCATTTCGATCAACCGACTTGAATGAATCACAAAATATAGGTTAAAGCAATAAGGCTTATGATGAAATTGCGACCCTCGTGGTTAGTACTATATTTGTTCAATTTTGGTAAATAACTGCTTTGTTTTGCTCTATGTTGGATTTTTTTTTTGTTTTAAATTTATCTCAATAATTCTTTCATTTTATAAGAAAAATAAGAAAATTGTAAAATATAACAATTTAAATAATAAAATTACTGCAAATAAGAAAATGAAATAGAGAGAAGAAAAAGAAGCACTACAACAGGGATTGTGCTTGCTAGACATATGCATAGCGCAAGGGGGGCAAAAAAAAAAAAAATGCTTAAGGTCGTTGACGGTCCACTTAGGAAGGTGGAAACCATCATCCCTTCATTTGAAAAATAAAGAGAAAGTCAGTGAAAATTGTCATTTCACGCGCTTAGAAACTAGGAAAAATCTTTTCTTCTTCTTCTTTCTTTTAAAAACAAAGATGGATAAAATCATAGACTTTATGGTAAAAATTGGCTTAAATATTGTATTATTAGGTTTCATTATTTAGTAATTTTTTTTTTTTTTTTGCTTTGAAACCTCGTCCTAGCTTTGGCTTCAAATTATAATGCAAAAACTTAAAACATTTCATCCAAAATGAAAACCAAGTCCTAGGCCCATCCCATCAAAGGTTAAGGCCCACGATTCCTACCTGCATTCCATTCGGTTCCACTCCTCGGGAGGCGAAAAAAAAAATTATATTCACTATAAAAATATAATTTTTATTTCAAAAATGTCCTTAACCATATAAAATGAAATAGCAATACTAACGAGGAGGAAAATTACAATAAAATATGTTGATATTTGGAGATAAATTTAAATAGAGAATCAATATTTTGAAAAGTTTAAATAAAAAATTAACGTTTTATAAAATAGTTTAAATAAAATTATTTGAATCATTTTACGAAATGTTTATATTTAATTTGAATTTTTCGAAATATTGATATTTTATTTAAATTATTTTATAAAATATTAAATTTTTTAAAACATTAATTTTCTATTTAAACTTAAATCAAATATTGATTCATCTGTTATAATTCTCCCAATAAATTCGAATCTTATTTTATTCTATCGAGCTAAATACAACGTAAGAGGCAAGTGCTAAAATGGAGTATATGGGAAATTTTTCCTTGAAAGAAATGCATAGATTAAAGCAATAAATTTAGAAATGATTAATAAAAATGAAAAGTAACAACCTAATCAAATGGAAGCACAGTGAATAAAACTGTAGCTTTCCAAGTTCTTAAATTCGAGAAAAAAATCTAGATAGCATAGATTTCATTCGATTTAGAACATAGAATGAGATGAGTGATAAGAGTTTTACGTAATTCAGTTTAGACTAGGGCACAATTTCAAACCAGTCTAAAGCTAGCCTTAACATGATTCCCATCGAATTGGTTCATTAGCCACTTTCTTACCAGTTAAACCAAGAAACGGTCCTATTTTAAAATTTTTTTTCTCTCCACATATTGTAGGCCAAACTCCTTTAATTTATTAAAACTTTTTTTTTCTTCTTAATTAAAAGGCCGATCGGTTTAGAACCGGCTGAACCCACCAATTCATGGGTTGGACTGGACCCATCCTAGACCCACCCAACCGGCAAAGCCAACGCACGGGTTGGAACCAGTCATACAATTCCAGTTCCGGTCTTGGAACTGTCGGTCCAATTCCAGGGCTTGTCATGGTTTGAATCCACCCTGTGCCTAGATCAAGTTCTGTTTACCCAACTACACACACCAATCAGCCGAGCCACATCCGAACTCAACTTCCAAGTGTAATGTAAGCACAAATTTAAGATTTCCCATTAAGAACCAATGTTTTTGAGTAAGTATCGAAGATTACGGGGTAAACTCCAAATACAATTTTTAAAGTTTACTCACACAGGATAAACCGATATGGATAAGAGAGAGATATGCGGATGGGGTGGATGATCAAAATTAGCGTGGCGGAATTCGAGCCCATGAATGAGCAAGTAGGCCTATTTTGCTTTCTTTTTGCCGTTTTAGAAAAGAATATAGCAAGTTGAAATAAAATAATCTTTTGTTTGGTTTGTATATAGTTTTTCTTTCTTTTTGAGAAAACTAAATTTTTTGTTTTCAACATTTATCTATTTTTCGATTTGAATCCTTATGGATGTTTTCAAAACCTTAAAAAAAAAAAAGATTTCCATTAGATTTATTAAGTTCTCTATTCATTATATGCATCAACTTCAAAATGGCTCATAATAACTGATTTAACAAAATTATAACATTAAATATAGTTATTTACATAATATGATAAAAAAAATAAAATTGAATAAAATTAACCATATAATACAAATAAAAATAACAAAAAATATATAAAAATATAATTGAAAGTTGGAAAAGGGGTTAGAAAAACATGTGGATACCCTAATTATCTTGCTGGACAAGCTTGAGGCCAAATGAAAGCTAATACATGTTCAAAGTGAAAAGAATGATTAAAATATTTAGCAAAAGTCTTATTTACGTAAGATCTTAAACTATTGAGCACTTGAATAGAAGCAAAGAAAGGTCGAGAACTCAAATAGAAAAGCGAGTAAATGTTGGAAACTAAAAGCACATTTTTTTAAAAAAAATAGAAAATGGTAAAAATAAAAATATATTTTTCTCTAATTAATCTTTCAAATATACAAGTCCTTAGCTCTTCTAAAAGATGGATATTTAGTCAGTTTTTTTTTTACAAATGGCATGCTATATGTCAAGAGAAGGCATAAGATGTGTATGTTTGGCTAAAGTATGTATTTTCAAATTCTTTTGAAATTCGATACAACTAAATATTTGTTATTATCATAAATTTTCTTCGCAAATTTATGAGAATGCAAAAATTAACGACTTTTAATAATAATCTGATGATAAAAAGGTCAACCGTAATCGATAGCAATTGACACCATAAAAAATAATTATAAAAGGTAAGAATATTAAAATCTTACAAGAGAAAGTACCATACATCAAGTGCAATACTTAAGTTCAAAAGGTTCTCCCATTTAGTTAGCTTATCTTTTAGGTTAAATTTTCTCTTTAGACCTGGGTTACAACATTTACTACTCAATCTCTTTGGGAGGCTAATCCTATGGAAGGGACAACCTAAAAAATGAGTGATTTGATGTAATGCTACGTATAAAAAAGCTATTTAGGGAAAGACTATCTAGTGAAATAAAGTATAGCCATTTAGAATTAAAGTTACTTACAGTAGGCAATTTAAACCAAGAAAACATGGGTGTTGACTTTCAAGTAAGTGTGGTAATGTTATAGTCCAGCATGGAAAAATAGTATGAATTAATTGTGATACTTAAGTCTAATGGTTCTCCTACCTATTAAGTTAATCTTTTGAATTGGACACTTCTCTTATGCATGAGTTGCAACAAAGACATTATGGTTCATGGCTTCATCTAACTATTGGTTACTACCTTCTCCTTACACCATTACTCATCGTGGGAGCCACTAGTAATCATCATCACTTAAAAATCACTATATTAATAATTAATGGTTTTAAAACTTTAATCATAATAATTAAAAAAATAAAGTCCTCAAAACATTTTTCCTCAAGTAAGCATGCACTTATTGTATAAATGGACTAAATCATAAGCCATAAATCATTGGTCTTAATTAAAAACTTGATAGAACCTTAATAAGTTCCAATCTCATAAAGAATGTAACTTCACTTATCTGCTAAAGAGGAAAAGAAAATGAAAATTAATTGCATGAGAAAAAACTAAACTAAAAATATGGTGAATGTTATGCAATTAGGTGGCCCGAGTTTGTTTCTTCTTCACATCCTTTTTTTTTTTTTTTTTTGCATATTTCCATGATAAATTCATAAAAAAGAAACTGAAAATTAATGAACCAATAGTGCTCCATGTTGTTATATGGACAACACGACTGGTTCATGCATAGCATACTCGGCAGCATGTGACTCTATATGGCGATCGGAGCGCATACTCCTTCTGGCATGGTTTCTAGCCCCACCAAAGTGATGGCAACTGGGGCTTCACAGCCACTAATCCAGATGTTGCTTACCCTACCCTATTTTTTATTTACTTTTTGGTTGAAATATCTAAAGGTAAAGATGTTGAAAGGAGATAATATTGATCAGTAAGTGGCAATTCATTATAAATTAATGTCTCAATAAGGAAACCGGATTTGCTTTTGATATCGAAAAGCTCTATCAATAGTTACGTACATTATATATATATATATATATATACATACACATATAGATATATATTCTTTTTTTCTCTCCATCAAATATCTCTCCACTTTACAATTTTTAACGTTCTATTCTCCTCCTTCCATGAAATACGCAAAATACCGATCACAATTATTCTCCTTCCTTAAATTTTGGCTTATTTTCAAGCCTTTGCTAGCTACCTACTTACCAGTGTTATAAATTCCATTTTAATTTTGCCTGCATTGTCCATACAGTTACCTTATCAGCATATAAATTTTTTTAACAATAAGAAGATGGTTAGGCCTCTGTTTGCTACATCATTAATAACACCAAGCTTACAAGTTCTTGTCCACGGAGACCCTACTGTTCCTCGTGACTTCATTTTTGGAGACTCAACGTCAATAACAACCACCTTGCTACTAAGGCCAAAGTCGATTATCCGCCATATGGAGTGGACTTTTTTCCGGGTGGTGTCGCCACCGGTAGATTTACCAATGGCGAAACCTATGTTGATCTAATCGGTCTTTTCTTCGATCCCATTGTCGTTCAACATCCTATTATTTACATTTCAATATTGCACCGATATACTTACACGCATTTGCATAAAATTATTGAATCATTCCTTCAATATTTCAGCACAAAAGATTGGCTTCACTGATCTCATTCTTCCATTTGCAACTGCAAAAGGAAATGACATCCTAAGAGGCGTAAATTATGCATCGGGTGCGTCTGGCATCCGTAATGATACCGGAAATGATCTCGTTAGTTGAGTACATAATACCAGCTAATTTTATTTTCTAAGACTACTGTTGGATATGGAGAGTATGATAAATTTAGTCTTCTGTTCGCTTATAATTCTCACCTGAAAAAGTCTGTAGATAGAAAAAAAAAAAAAAATTTAATCATATTAACACACAACGTAAAGCCTTTCTCCTATAGATATGGAAATTAGGTTGATCTTATCACAATATTCATGCGGCATGGGTCTCTTGTTTCTTGGAAACGACGATGAAGCCGGAGTCCATATATAATGAGTATGATCATCCTTTGGAATTGTAGGAGGTTTTATTATATGATATCTCGTGTTAGTGAGAATCGTATTAGATTAACTCATATATAACATTTTAAAATATAAATAACTATGAGATCAGATGGCTTACTTAAAATATAATTTAAAGTATTTAGTCTTCATTAGTTTACTTGTAATTTAAATTTGCCCCCAGAATTTATGAAAAGTTATTTTGAATCATCTAATTGGCCAACATTTAATCCTTTTGACTTGAAGCATGATTTTGATTCAATAATATACATATACACACACACACATATATATATATATATATTGAATCGCAATTTTTTTTTTTTTTTTTTTTGACCGAAGAAAGTCATAATTCATTCGATAACAGTAGAACAATGTTCAACATCAAATAATAGCAGATTTGCTAAAGAGGGAGGGGGATAATCATGCTCGATAAAAACATTACCCCTAATACCTTGAGATGCAACTCAATGTGCGCAAGAATTCGCTTTGCAACTTATTAGAAAGAAAACGATAGATTCAAGACAGAGAGACACAGAAACTACATCACAACTAAAGGTTTTAATGTCCAATCACAAGAATCAGGTCTTCGAATACTCCTTATAGCCACCAATGAATCAGATTCTACAATCAAGGAAGACAAACCTTTGTCATGAGCATAGACTAAGCTTTCTTTAATTGTTAGAGCTTCAGCAGTTGCCACATCTTCTGCCTCGCAAGATTTCAAAACAGCAGCAATCAATTTTCCTTCATGGTTTCATAAGACAAACCCTATTCTAGTTTGACTCTGTTCTTGCAAAAAAGTAGCATCGCAATTGATCTTTACTTTATTTGCAGCTGAAAGTCTCCAAAGATCAATCTTAACACCCGTCATAAAAAACATTCAAATCATTCTGAGTAGAAAAAATCACATGCATTGCAGGCTTCATATATTGCCGTTCACAGAAGGCTAATTGTACACGCTTTACAGCTAACATTGGATCGGGCAATGTGGACTTGAAACAACACTCGTTTCTAATCTTCCATATATACCATAATGTTAGAACAACATGGCACATAACATCTTGTTTTCCTTCTGTCCTACTAAGCCTAGCAATAGACAACATCCAGTTGTCAATCTTAATAACAAAACAGCAATCAAAATGAAACCCCAGAACAGCAGACCAAACATGATGAGTCCATTGACAATGAAAGAAAATGGGTTCAATGGTTTCTGCAAGATTACAAAAACAACAAGAGGGTTCATGTCTCATTTTTCTTTTAAACAAATTCATGTTGCATGTAATGGCATTAGAACATAACTTCCAAAGAAAATGTTTAATTTTAGGCTTGACAGGCAAATTCCAAATTAACTTCCAGATTTCATCAATAGTCATCCCCAAGGTTGACAGTCTGTCATTTCGATTCTCGTAGAACTTCGAAACAGTATGCAAGTAGCCTGACTTAGTTGAGTAAGATCCGCTACTATTGCTAGGCTATATGATTTGATCTTCCACCTTTGAGTTTACAACAGGAATTTTGTTTAATAGCCTGTTTTTCTTCCACTGAAATCAGGTGTTCAATTGGATCTAATCTCCATCTGCCATTGGGAATAGCTAAAATATCCTGGACATGCAAGGCATTAAGGTTAAGTTCTCCTCCATCATTGTTCAACCGAAATCCAGAAATTGAAGGAATCTATGGATCAGTAAAGACTTTAACTTTGCTCACTTTTCCTACTTGACAAAGGTATCCATCTTTAATTAAATCCCCACCTACTAAAATACTTTGCCAAGCCTAAGATGTACTTCTTGCTTTTTTGACCTCTAGAAACTCCATATTTGGGAAGTACACACTCTTAACCACTTGGACCCAAAGGTCATTTGGGCGAATAATAATGTGCCAAGGTAGTTTACTGAAGAGGGACTTGTTAAAGTCTGCCAAATCACGAAAACCCAACTTGCCTTCTCTTTTCGGTTTTGCCAAGTCCTTCCAACACTTTCAATGAATTTTCTTTTTAGTGTGGTTATTATGAGCTCTTAAAACTACGTTAAGGGTAATCAAACCTAGATTTAAAATCTTTGGAGAAAAGTTATTTCCAAATTAAGATAGAAAAGTTAATTAAAGTGATTAAGTGAAGTTAAATTTTAAAAATAATAATTCAAAATCCTAATTTTACTCCCTTAAAGTATAATTATTTAACATAGTATAAAATTGATCAAAATATCTAAAATCGAACTTAGATTGTAACGAAAACTTAAAGATAAGTTAATTAAGCTATAAAATAAGACAATATAATTTAATATACTATATAAATATATATATTTTTTTTTAGTATACTTGGTATATATAATAATTATACTCATAAATTAACCCGAAATTACATAAGTATATATAATATATGCTAAATGCATAAAAATAAGTAGAGAATATATCTTAAAAATAAAAGATATGTTAAAAACATTATTATATGGGTATAAATATATGTTACATGTGATAAATACATAGGATATATATACTTATATATTAACAAAATAACTAAATACTAATATAATATATAGATTATTAATATTTAACCCAAAATCTTCACTAAAACTTATTCAATTGCAATCCAATTTGTTGGACATTGCTAGGAAATTGTTGTGGCATGCTGTGGAGAGCTGGAAGGGCTGATTCAAAAGTGAAACTCCATGTAAAGGCCACTTCCTACTAAGATAATAACGAGGAAAAAGCAAGAAACAATTATTAAAAAATTAAAGAAAGAAATCAAATGACCTAAAATAGTATCAAAAGGATTCAGAACCTCACATTAGACATTTTAGAAACTAGAGCACCCAAAGAAAAATTCATGGAAAAAATAAAAAGAAAATAGTAAAAATAAGGGAGCCATTGTCCTACCCTAATTCCCTAGCCTCCTCACCATTTGCTGTGAAGCCCTTCCACAATCGTAGAGAAACCCCAGCACTTAGTTGTTTTGATATCACCCCCTCTACCGCTAGCCATCGAAGCTCCAATGAATAGGCAAGTCAAATTCTTGCCCCATTTTTCATTTATTTTTAAAAAATAGTAAATTTACCTAGAAAATTTTGAAAAAATTTATATTTAGATTATTTTATATATGCTTTCGTGTGATATTTTTATTTTTGTAAAATTTCAAATATTTTATATACTTACTTAAATAAATTACTATTCATCCGATTTTTGAAATGAGAAATAAATGTATCAAATTATGTTGTTTCTAGCGCAAAATTTTTATGTAGAATATAAATGATATATATATATATATAATTGCTATGTAGCCTAATTTTATTCGTGCATTTCTAATATTTATTGTAATTTTTAGTCCTAAAAATAACTATAATTAGGGTGAAAATGTGAAATAAATAAGTTTTACGAAAATAATTGATGAAAATGACCTATACTGACTTCTAGTGAATTATAATGATGTTAGGATATATTGGAATTAATTTTTTATAAAAAGAATAATATTTGGGTAACTAAATATAATTTAGAGGTAAAATTATAATTTCGAGTATATAAGCGATAAATCGATAGTATGAAACTAAGTAATGATTGAGTCCCTCATATTTTTAGGAGTTTATAGAAATTTTCGAAGAATTATTTGGTGACTCGAGCTATTTATTACTACGTAGTAAAATAGCTTAAATTACGAATTAAGAGCTTGTTTTAGTAATAATAGGTTAAAATATGATAAATATTGAAATAAAAACTATACAAATATTTACTAGTTAGATTTAGTAAAAAATGAGTTTTTAATATATTTAATGATAATTTTACGATCAAGATATGTTATATACATATTAGGGTTAAATAACACTTATATTATTGAGTTATATTGGTAAATTACATAACATATAGTTTAAATACATAAAATAGATATAATGTGATAATATTCATTATAAGCATGTATAGGTATATTAGAAACTCAAAATACCCTTTAGAAGTCGTTTTTAGAAATAGAACTTGTAATACATGTCGTTAGGTCTGTATGAATATAATGACACTACTTTTACTAAAATTGGATAATCTTAGGTAATATACCTATATCTCTATAATATTACGAGAATTTACATATTACGATAACCTTATTATAATTAAAACGTGATTTAACAAATTAAAAGTATGTTTCGATACGATGAAATGATATATTATACTTAATAGTATAATTATATATATTATTAATATTTAATAACTTAATTTAATAGAAAATAATAATATACTTTAGATATATATATATATATATATATAACCGCTTAATGAAATACTTTTACATAAAACCTTAACGTTCTCGTAACTCTACGAATACTAAATTTTGGTTTTGTAAATATATATATAAGGTCTCCTAGTGATCAGATTGTTGAAGACACAAATCTTTTGCAGTAAGCGTCTAGACAAGTAAGTTGAGATCGTGGTTTTAACATTAGTTGAGATATTGTATTAAAGTACTTAGAATCTTAAGAGCACTTTGATTGTAATTGTAAATTAGATGTCTGTATGCATACTATGTGTATGGTTGATATTATGATTATGACAGGAGTTAAACTTCCAAGCGTTGTGTTTTGCATACTTACTTCATTTTGTATTATTGTGAACTTATTTGACCATCTTTAAATGGAAATAATAGCGATTTGATTATTAATGAAATTAAACATATATAGCAATCATTAGGGGAACGATTAGAAGTGTTAGGCTAAATACCAACTCCTTTCAATAAGAATAGTTAAAATGGTCATTTCCCCATCCTTAGTCAAACTAAGTGATAGGTGAGGAGGTCTTAGCAAGGGTGAAGGCTATGATTCGAAAGTGGTTACGGGAGGAGAGTATTCTCCATTGCCTAAGCTTAGGTTTTGTCTCATTTGAGTCATGATAAAACTCCTCAATTTAGGTTAGAGTGAATGTAATTTCTTTGGCTTCATAATGGACTGGATAATATTATGTGATGTTTTAAGTGATTGATTATATTGCATTTCATCATAATTAATAACCTTACTTATGATTGTTTAGTACTCCTCTAACTCCATCCCACTTACTAATCTAATTGTGCTCACATCTCTATAGACACTTTTACAGGTAATGAGTAAAGGTCAAGATGTCCAAATACCACTACCCTGAAGTTAGTGTGCTGTCGGCTAGGAAAGTGAGGAATGGAATAATTTACTGAATCTAGGTTTTTGACTTCCTTTTGAGTTTTAAGGAAACTAATTGAAAACTCCTTAGGACATCCACTAGTTTCCTATTTTTTTTGTAAATAGACTTTAAAACATGTGGTTTTTAGTAAACTCTGATTGTAAATTATAACTCTAGATATAGGATGTTTATGCAAGTACTATTATGTTATGAGACAATAGGTTATATAGAAAAAGTATTTTATAAAACTATATAACAAGTTTAATCATTCACAAGTATCAAAATGGATACTTCAAGTTGGTTGAGTTGTATACGCCTTATGTGGACTATATCTATGATAGCAACTATATAGTTAGTTTCTATCTTAGGTTAGTTTATACGGCGAGACTGTTACAACTTCTTCTATACGGGACATGACAGTCAACACCCCACCAAAATTTTGCAATCAAATTAGATACCTCCTTACACCAAGATACTAGGAAATAGAAAACGCTCATAGCATAGGTTGTGATTGTAAAAGTAATAGATTTAATTAAAACTTCCCTTCCTTCAAGAGATAAAAATTTGCTCTTCCAACCTTGCAACTTAGAGATAATTTTTAATTTAATTCCTACCAGTGCCTTACATTTCGATCTACCCCATTTAGGAGGAAGCCCCAAGTACTATTCGAGCCCATGATCTATCTGAATGTCTAAGATATTCATATAAACCCATCTAATATGTTCATTAAAGTTCTTACTAAAGAAAAATAGAAGATTTTTGGTAATTGACCAACTATCCTAAAGCCTTATCATATGTCTCTAAAATCTTCTTCAAACAATTCAAATTTTGCACGAAAGCCTCTATAAAAAATAAAGAGTCATCTACAAACAAAATGTGGGTGAGTTTTAGACTATTCCTCTCAATTATAATTCCTTTCAGCAAACTATTTTCCTTTTCCTTTTAAATCATCCTAGATAAGGAATTAGCCACTACAAGAAATAAATAAGGAGATATAGAATCTCCTTGTCTTATACCTCTAGTCAATTTAAAACTCCCTACTCTCTTACCATTAACCACAACATTAAATGATATGCTTTGGCCATATCTAAGTAATCCATACATCATTGAAACTAATTTTCTGCATTACATTTTCCAAAAAAAAAAAAAAAACTACTCTACTCTATGATATACTTTGGCCATATCTAACTTAACTACATAGGCATATTTTGTAAAATGCACAATTAGCTACCCAAAGTTTGATTTGTAGAATTTAAGGTGATCGATTAAAAGATCCGATCGAGTCTAAATTATTAAATAAAGTTAAAAATATTAATAAAAGTGATTCCGTAAGTTCGAATTTAAGAAAATAAGCAATAAGATAAAAGAATATAAAAATTCCAAATTTTAAATATATAACTTGTTATTTATTGAAAATACATAAAATGCATTCCGATAACTAACGAATCGTTAGAGATAAATTATATGTATGCTAAAAATCATATAATGATCTAAATAATATTTAAGAATATTTATTTGTACTATATATGAATTTACATGTAGATAGAAATACGCATACTTATTTAAAATACGTGAAATGTGCTAAAATAATACTAAATAATTAAAGAAAATTCATAATTAATTAAGGAAAAATAAATAAAAATCAGAAAAAAAAAGGAATGATCTAAATTTAGGTTATAGCAGCTAAGGAAAATAAGAAAAAAATTAGCCAATTAAATTAGAACAACACAAAAAGTAAATTGGAAGAAGATAAGGCAATTGCCTAATCAAATTAATGCACAGTAATTCCCCAAGAGCTCTATAAATACCCCAAATTTTTTAGAAGCTCATTTTAGATGTCAGGAAGCTTAGAAAATTAGAGAGACGTGAAATTGAGAGTAAATTAGGGTTTTACAAAAATTTAGCAAAAATTTGTGTAGTTAGGGCTTTTAAGGAGAACCCAGATCCAACGAGCAACTGAGAGTAGATGGCCACCACCACCACACGGTTATGGCAACGCCCAAGTGAGCCGATACAGCCATGGCCACCGACGATGGCCGAAGCCACCTAAAACAGTAAGTTCGATTTCTAGCCTAATTTTGTGTAATTTTATAAAAATAGTAAATATTCTTAGAAAATTATGAATTTTGTTATCCTAAAATATTTTAGTATGTATTTTTTAGGAAAAATATTATTTTGATGAAAATATGTCCCGTGATATATGATTCTTAAGAAATCATGCAAAACCGATTATGTTTCGGTTTAAAAATAAATAATCTTAGGAGTGTAGTTTTGAGCTCAAAATTTTTTTGTAAACTACTTAGGTGATATAGAATAGTGCCACAAAGCTCTTTTTCAAAAATGAATTTTCAAAAATTTTAGATAATTTTTAGGCCTTAAAATGAGGCACAAAATGGGTAATTTACGGTTAATTAAGTAATTAAGTGGGTACTTACTAATTTGATGTACAATTATATGTTTTAGGATGTTAAAATCTGATGAAGTATGATACTTATAGCATTTGGAGTGTTAGATATAATTATTAGCACATTATGTAGTAAATATGTAATAGGTAAAAAAAATGAGAAATTTTGAGTTAATTTGGTAATTTAGGATAATTAGATTCAAAATCTAATTTGGGATGAATTTAGATATTTGAAATGTTATTTGATGTTGAGAGATGATATTTGAAGTTATGGGAATATTAGATGTATGTATTTTGTCTACATTAGGTGATAATTTATAATATGTAATTATGAGAAATTAATAATAAGGAAAATATTGGTTAGAATTGATATTATGATAATAATAGGAATATACAATAAATCTGATAGGAAACTTAAATTAGGGTAATTACATGAAAAATGTAAGATTTTCTCATAACGACGATGAATTCGATAATTAAATTAGGATTCGGATATACCGCACGAACTAAAACACTAGTTAGAGACTAAAAACAATATTTAGGATATCTGAAGATAATGTGATTAATTTCACATTATAGGTCGGAATGATTTCTTAGGGTGTACATATAAATCTCTAACCAAAAACTGAGTTAAAAAACTAATTTGGAAATCGATGTAAAAACTGAAACAGAACTTAATACAATTCAAGAGGAATTATAAAAGACTTAAGACCTAGATAATTAAGTATATTAAACTCTAAACAAAAGATAACAATAAGCGTTATATGATAAAACCAACCTATAATAGTTATATGAAAAACTGAAACCATATTTGTGTTATAGGGATGATTAGCAATAGCCTGAGCAAGTTAGACCTTGAGTGAGTAAACGAGGAGTCTAGGTAAGATAGTTGACTGTGTGCATGTGCTTGATTATAAGTGATGCTGTGATTCTGTTTGTTGTTCTAGCTTGTATTGTATAAAATGATTAATCACCCTAAATTGAACTTAACAAAGATATGACTTATAAACATAAATCGGACCTGCATAGCAACCAATTAGGAGAAACCTAAGATTCTTCAGCTAAATACCAACCTCTTCGAAAAGGATATCGCTGGATAGCATAATGGGTTTCTTCTTCATCCTTAATCGAACTAAGTAACAGGTGAGGAGGTTGCGGCAAGGGTGAAGTTAATGGTTCGAAGGTAGTTGCGGGAAAAGCGGTGTCTCAATTGCACAAGCCTGGGTTTGGTTGTGAGCTATTGCATTAATGGTAACTCCTCAACTCAGATTAGAGCGGACGTAATTTCTCTAATCTTATGATGGGCTGAATAACGTCGTACGATGGCATTTGTATGTTCATGCATTGCATCTAACTAAATCGAGTGATAACCTTGTTTGTGTTGGTGGTATAGTTTTAAGTCCTTTATCCTAACTGACTGAGTTGTGATTGCTCACATCCCTATAGACGTAGTTACAGGTGCTAGTCAAGAAGCGACTTCCAACTACTCTGAAGCCAGCAACTACTAGATCTTGGAGAGTAAGGGAAATTATTTGAAGAATAGATATGTATTTTTAAGGTCTAAGCTCTTATCTTAGAATTTTTCATTTTTTAATATGTATTAACTAGGAAATAGATTACGGTGAAACGTTGTAAATGTTAATTATAATAACTGAATTCTAGTGTATATATATATATTCTTACTTTCTTAGGTAAATAATTTATTTAAATTACGACTATTTACTTTAAAACGGGTTACTCGTAGACGCTTTGTATAGATTAGGTCTAGGATAGCAGTTATAAAGCTAACTTTTATTTTAGAATGGTTTACAAGATGGGGATATTATGACTCTACCGCTTCGAAGTGTAATATATTTCTTAGAAGAGCTCTTCTTTTTCAAGAAGTGAAAAATCTCATGGGCAATTATTATGTTATCCTATATGAGGCATCCCTAGATAAAAGCATTTTAGAAAAGGTATATAATCTCATCTAACAAAGGCTTTAACCTATTAGCTAAGATTTTAGAGATAACTTTATATGAAAAATTAGAGATTAATAAGTCAAAATTAGAACACATCCTTAAGGTGAGACACTTTTGGAATAAGAATAATATAAGAGGAATTAAAATTAAGAGGAAAAATACTTGTTCTAAAAAAATTCCCAACCGCTTCTGTGACATAAGAACCAATAGAATTTTAATGAATGCGATAGAAAGATCTAATGAATCTGTCAGGTTCAGGAGCTTTGGTTGCTCCAAGCTGGAAAACTGCATGTTTCACTTCGTCCTCCTCAATATCTCCTGTAAGCTTGTCATTGTGAGCAGGAGTGATTACTGGTTCTATGTAATTAAGAACCTCTGACACATCATTCATAGCTTAAGAAGTGAACAAAGATTGGTAATATTAGTAAAATTCGGATTTGATATTGATTTCATCCCGATCCATCTACCTTCCCTATTCTTAATTCTTAGAATTTTATTTCTGTTTCTTCTCTCCAAGGTCATTTGATGGAAAAATTCTGAATTTCTACCCCTACCCCATTGCTTCCACTTCACCTTGGACCATTGGTACCAAAACAATTCCTCTTGCTGCAACAAAGCCTTGAGTTCTTCTTTAACATTACGCTCCTT
This sequence comes from Lumnitzera littorea, assembly GCA_024138015.1. NCBI lineage: Eukaryota > Viridiplantae > Streptophyta > Magnoliopsida > Myrtales > Combretaceae > Lumnitzera > Lumnitzera littorea. The sequence goes on along the minus strand of JAMXBB010000011.1, from coordinate 99,591,679 downwards.
TTTACAATTAGCAAATAATACCCCACTATTGTAAATACCCCATTTTTTCCTCCCTTTATTTTTAATTTTTAGATTAGGGTAAGGGGTCCTAATTTAAAAAAATACAAAAAAAAATAGAAAATTTAGAAAACTACAAAAAAAATAAGAAAAAACTAGAAAAATACAAAAAGATAGAAATAACAAGAATAAAAAGAAAAGAAAGTATAAATAAATAAGAAGAATAATAAAACTTTTAGGTAGAAGGATTTTTAGCTTTAGGGCTTTAATTAGAGGAGAGGCATTGGCCTGAGCTCAGATGCATAACATTGGAAGTAGCTTAAAGTCCTAAGTTCAAAGCCCACTAAAGGTATAAAAATGCCTTTTTTTTTTCTCTCATTCACAACACACATCGCCAAGCGTCAGGAATCTATCGTGCCACATGTCCTAACATGTAGCACTAGGTGATTGGACCATAGTTAACGTGGCGCCACATAAGCGCCACATTAGTGTCTCCAACATGTGTCACGCCACATGTTTAATACGTAGCACAACATGATTTGGCCCTATAGCTAACGTAGTGCCACGTCAGCACCTTTTCTCTCCTTTTCTTTCCCTTTTCCTCTCTTTCCCCAGCAAAGCCAATCCGTACCCCCCATTTTAGCTTCATATTTTCTCACAATCTCAATGTGAGAATGCACCAATTAATGAGTGATACTTGCTTTAGACATAACTTACTTCAAATTGAGATAAAAAACCACATCTAGATACAACCATTTAATGATTCAAATTGGTAGTGAAAAATCGAAAAAAATTGAAAATCAAGAATTTGCATTCAATCCAATTTTCAACCTTCCATGCTTAACAAAGTTTTTCAATATAAAAGAGATTCTAGGAATTCATTTTAGACATCAACTCTCACGAAAACAAGTAAGAAACATACGTATGCGAGCTTTCTCTCTCTTAGTGTTGGTCCCATGTCCCCCCTCCCTTCCCTCTCTTCTCTAGATTCCCTTTAACGACTTCATTAGTTGAAGGAAACTAATACCACAATTGGCTTTCCCATGACTAAAGCTCTCTAAAGACACTTGTCACACCCCAAAGCGGCAGAGTCATAATAACCCCGCCGTGTAAATCATCCTAAGATAATTGTTGGCCTTACAACCGCTATCTTAGACCTAATCTACACAAGGCGTCAACGACTAACCCGCTTTGAAGTAAACAGTTTGTAATTTAAATAAATCATTAATCTAAGAAAGTGAGGAAATATATATATATATGCTATAATTCAGCTATTGTAATTAAAGTTTACGATATTTTTCTGTAATATATTTTCTAGTTATTACAGTATTTGGAAATGAAAAATTCTAAAGTAAAAGCTTAAACCTTAAAAATATATGTTTATTCTTCACATGTTTTTCCTCACTCTCCAGGATCCAGCAGTTGCTAACTTCAGAGTAGTGGTTTGCCGCTTCTTAGCCAGCACCTGCATGACGTCTATAGGGATGTGAGCAACCACAGCTCAGTAAGTTAGGACGGAGGACTTAAAACTATACCAGAAACACAACAAGGTTTTCAATCACTTATTAGATGCAATGCATGTGCAAGCAAATGCCATCATACAACGTTGTCCGGCCCGTCGTGAGATTAGAGAAATTGCGCCCGCTCTAATCCGGGTTGAGGAGCTGCCATTAATGCAACAGCTCACGACCAAACCCAAGCTTGTGTAATGGAGACCTTGATTCTCCCGCGACTACCTTCGAACCACTATCTTCACCCTCGCCGCGACCTCCTCTCCTGTCACTTAGTTCGACCGAGGATGAAGAAGGGACCATTTTGCAATCCTGCGCAATCCCTTCCGAAGTGGTCGATATTTGGCCGAAGAGTCCTAAGTTCCCCTAACGGGTTGCCATGCATGTCCGATTATGATTACTGGTCGTATATTTGATTAAGTCCAGTTTAGGATGATCAATCATTACATACAAATCATACAATATATGCCAGAACAACAAACAGAATCATAGCATCGCCCATAATCAAGCACATGCACACATCCAACTATCTAACAAGTACAACCAAGCATAATCTTAAGTCTCCAAAATACAGCATTATATTAATCCCAACTTACCTTAGCTCCTCGCTCACTCACTCGAGGTCCGATTTGCTCAGGCCATCGTCGATCATCCCTATAACACAAACATGGTTTCAGCTTTTCATATAACTATTATAGGTTCATTTTATCCTATAACGCTTATTGTTATGTTTTGTTTAGGGTTTAATATGCTTAATTATCTAGGTCTTAAGTCTTTTACAATTATTTTAGGTTTGGGGTTAGGTTCAGGTTCGGTTTTCGCATCGATTTCTAAATTAGGTTTTAGTTCGATTTCTAAGTAATGTTTTAGATTCCAACCCTAGAAATCCGTTTCAACCCATAATATAAAATTAATCTCATTACTTCCCGATCTCCTAAATACCATCATTACCCCTAATCAGTATTTATTTTACCTGGTACACTTAAATCCATATTCGTGTACCGAATTACTCCTAATGTGAGAAATTTTTATATTTTTCATATAATTACATAAATTCAAGTTTCTTAGCAGACTTATTATATATCCCTATTATTTACATAATATCAATTTTTATCCTAATATTTTCTATTTATTATATTTTCAAAAATTACATATTATGCATTATTACTTATTATGTACATAATGCATTTCTAATATTTCTATTACTTTAATTACCATCCCTAAACATCAATTATCATTTCAAAATGTCTAAATTCATCCTAAATCAGATTTTACTTCTAATTTCCCTAATTTACAAAATTAACTTAAAGTTACCTATTTTTCCCTATTAATCATTTATTACATAATTAACCTAATAATTACATCTAACATCCTAAATGCTACAAGTATCATACTCCATCAGATTTCCACATCCTAAAACATCTACTTATTCACTAAATCAGTAATTAATAATTTAATTACTTAATTAACCTTAAATTACCCATTTTATGCCTCATTTTAAGGCCTAAAAATTATCTAAAAATTTCGAAAGTGAATTTTTGAAAACGGGCTTTATAGCACTGTTCTATATCATCTAAGTAATCTACACAAAAATTTTGGGCTCAAAACTACACTCCTAAGGTCATTTATTTCTAAACCAAAATATGCTCGGTTTTACACAATTTCTTAAGGATCATATATTACGGGGCATGTTTTTCATCAAAATAATATTTTTCCTACAAACTACATACAAAAATATCCCAGAATAACAAAATTCATAATTTTCTAATAATATTTACTATTTTTACAAAATTACACAAGAATCGGGCTAGAAATCGGACTTACCGATTTGAGTGGCTCCGGCCACCGCTGGCCGCTGCCACCACCGTGTGGTGGTGGTAGCCGTCCACTCCCAGCTGCTCATCTGGTGTGAGTTCCCTTTAAAAGCCCTAATTACACAGTTTTTTCTAATTTTTTTCTAAACCGAATTTTTCTCTCAATTTTTGTCTCTCCCTAATTTTCTCTGATTTCTAACTGTCCAAATGAGCTTTTGAATTTTTCTTGCTATTTATAGACCTTTTTTGTAATTATTATGCATTAATTTGACAAGACTTTGCCCATTATTCTTGATTTTTGGCTTTTATGTTGTCTAATTTTTATTAGCTGATTTTTCTTTTGCAAATTTAGACCTGCCACGACCTGATCTTGATCCATCTTATCCTCTTCTGATTTTTTCTGATTTTTCCATAATTAATTTATAATTTTCTTTAATTATTTACTTAGTTTTTTGCCAATTTAGGTAATTTCGTGTATTTTTATCTACACGTAAATACATGTGGAGTACTCGTGAACATTTCTAATTATTACTTTGGTCATTCTAAAATTTTTAGTATACATATAATCTATCTTTAGTAATTTATTAGTTATTAGATTACACTTTTTCCCTTTTCGGTAATTAGCAATCATTATGCTTAAAATTTAAAAATTTTATAGTCTCCTATTTTATTACTTATTTTCTTAAATTCAAGTTTACGGGGTCATTTTTACTAATATTTCTCTCAATAGTTTATAATTTGGGGTTTGATCGGATTCCTTAACCGATCCTCCAAAACCTTATATTCTAAGTTCAATCCTATGGTCAATTGGCTTAACTTTGGGGCTTACAACACTAACCCTACAATCCTTAACCACTCATAGAAGCTTCGATGGCCATTTAGGATTTGAAACCCTTATATCTCTCCTTAAACCACTACTCTCAAGTGGTTATTGCTTCAAAATACCATTATGATCGACATCGCAACATCCTAAAACTTAAGAGCACACCACCTTCTCGTCTCTAGAAGCCACTATGCTAGGCGTACAACCACTACCACCAGCGACCAAAACTAACCACCACCCAAACGCCACCATTTAGCTGTACCACTTCGTCTACCCCCCTATTCTCCAATAAGAAACTCACAAATCTACTATTTCCCCTTCATTTCAATGCTTCAAATGGCCTGAATCGACCCCCATCATCTCTTCCTTCTCCTTCTTCTTCTATCTCTCTCTCTCAGCTTGAACATGTGCAGGTTACGAAGATTAGACCTGACCCATAACCCGAATTCGACCATAGAGCCAACTCTGCTCTAATTGTCTGACTCGTATGCCCTACTTTAGATATAGTCTAGCCTCGTTTTAATTTAGCTTACTTTGTTTATTTATTTATTTATTTGTAAATATTGTAATTATAACCTAATAAAAAAAAGGAAAAAAGAAGAAGAAAAGAATCCAAATAAAAGAAAAGAAAAAGAAAGAGCGAGAAGTTTTTATGTTTTAGTAAAGAAATTAAAAAATTAAAAATATATAAAAGACAATAAAATGAAGAAAATAAATAAAAACCATTTTATCACTTAGAAAAGTATTTTTCAATAAAGAAAAAAAATAAAACGAACCTTTTTAAAGTTAGGATTTTTTAGAACTTTCCAAAATAAACACACCAGTCTAAGATACTTTTAGGTATGTTTTATATGATTCAAATATCTTTACCATAGTTTAAGTTTCTTTTTTATGATTAGGCATCTTTTCCACGGTTTATGTTTCTTTTATATAGTTATGGATATTTTTCATAATGTAGGTATCTTTTCTATAGTTAAATATGTTAGTCATCATAATTGTATATTTTATGGAAAGTTGCATTTAGGTATTTTAGGACTTTTTTTAAAAAAAAAATTTAGAATTTTTTTTCAAATAAATAAAAATAAATGGACCTTTTATTAAAAAATTAGGATATTTTAGAATCTTCCAAAAATAAGAACACCAAATTAGAACCCTTTCCTCTTAGGTGTTTTTCTTAAATAAAATTAAATGGTAAAGAACATAAAGCCAACCGTTTTTAAAAATTAAAAGAAATCAACCTGCTCAAATTTTTTCAAAAAAACTACGTACGTCTGATCTCAAATAGCGAGTACGTTAACACTTCTGAGATGACGTAAAAAATGAAAAAATTGGTTTTCTCACTTTTAGTTACTCAATTTAGTAGAAAACAAAAAAAAAAACTTAAATTTTTTCAATTTAGTTTAATTTATCCAATTGAATAGAATAGAATCCAAATCGTTAGCTAAGGATTGAATTTCATTTTTAAAAGGGTAATTTCGAAAAGAAAATCTAAATTCAAAAAGTTAGTAATAGTACTTGTAAGGGTCTAAAAGAGTAGCCTTCAAACTCGATCTCGATTTTCTAGTTTTCAAAGACCCTTTTTTTAGGAATCGGTTTTTTGAGTGGACTAATAGCTAGGTTAAATCGGTTCACTCAATCGATTTAACTTAACCCTCTTTTTCTCAACTTCGATTGGGTAGTGACTCTAAAGAATTTTCAACATACGTTTAAAAAACTGAGTTTTTCTTAACTTCTAGTTGAAAGTTAGTATTGGGTTTAATACTAATCAAATTAAGGAAAATTATAAAAAAAAAAAATCAGGCTTGACAAGATGTCTACTCCATTGGGGATGTCAAAAGAGTTAACCACTTAAAAACTTTTCTAAATTTGCCTTTCTAAATACCCATATTATTTTGTTTATTTATTTATTCATTTCATGTAAATATTGTTGTTTTAATTGCCATTTTTGCATGCATTATACTTAGAATTTTGAGGGGAATGACTGCATTAAAGATGCAAGGTAAATATGGTTAGACCTAGGCTGTATTAGGACCCTAGGATACTGGGGGGTACATTGTGTAGGCTCTAAGTACTGTATTGTAATCATCGCTTAGAGTTGATTAGGCCAACCCCACTTAAGCTTGATATGATTAATGAAAGCATTTTTCTAAAAACAAGTGAGGTCATAAAGCTTAAACACCTTTAAAACCTACCCTAATTGCAATCACGAACCCTTTTCCTAAGATCAGCAAATTGACACAATATAGTAAGACCCAAAACATATATATATATATATATATATATATATATATATTAACTATGAAGTTTCATAATTTTTTCCTTGTAAATGTTTTCTTTTCTTTAAAATATCAATATATTTCCTATGTAAATAGGATAGTTCTAATTTAATTTTCTTTTCATCCTTTTTATAGAAAATGGTTATGTCCTCTCTTATACTAGCCCTTTTCAAAGAAGTCCATATTCATGAACTTTTAAAGCCTAAGGGAATACTCGAAAGATGGCTTTCATTTTTCAATCCAGACCAATAGAAATTCATTTAAGACAAAATTAAGCCTGTCCTCTCACCACTTAAAGTCTAGACTTATATCACCATGGTACAGGTTTTAGTCTACTTCGAAGACCCTCAAAGTTAGTCTTTTCATTTTGGCCCATGCCAACTGAGCCCAACCTTTGAAGAATACTCCCATTTGTTAGGAGTCCCTTTTGTCAGAAATGGAAGATATGTCCTAGATATAATGGCTAGCCCTACAAAGATTTTCAAAAACTCCTAACAGAATCATTAGGGTAGATGATCTTTTTACTTGATTTGCAACCCCGTCTAACTACAACTAAAAACTCTTTTGTAGTAGCTTTAAAGATTGGCAACAATATAAAATCAATGCCTATATCTTGACAGCATTTATGATTGTTTTATTTCCTAATTAGATATTTCACATACATCACAGGATTACAGAACTCGTGACCCAATTTTTAGAAGGGAAATCTTATATCCCAACATTACTAGTAATACAAGGAAAATTGCTCAATTGTCTCTAAGAAAAGAAGAATGGAGAATTGAAGACTAATATGGCCTTACTCATAGTTTAGTTTATCAGCCATATTCAGAGCCATAAACTTGATTTCATTCATAGCAAACACACTTAGAAAATGAATCCTATTGGTGTGTTTGCTACTATCATTGAACTCCCCAAAGACATTACCTATTATTGGGTCAAGGCTTTCAAAAAATTCCACGCTGAAGATATCTCCTAAGTTGCTAGATGAATTGAGGAAGATGAGCTAAAGAAGAGGAAGAAGATTGAAGAGGAGTTAAGATACCACAAGAAAAAGAAGACCTAGACTTTGGAGTATTTGTAATCAATTTTTTAATAATGTAATGGAAACTTCAAAGATGCAATAAAAATCTTTTTCTTGCCATATCATATTCAGTTTACTAGCTTCCCTCTCTGTATCTGCATGCTCTCATATTACATTTTTTATTTCTCTTTACTTGTAAATATTCATTAGTTTCTATTTAAATAAGATCACGAGAGTCGTGTCCATAGGCTTCTAAATATTTGATTTCTTTATAGGTCATTTTCTCTATAACTTCTACTCTAACTCCTTCCAATCTTTTCTCTTATGCATCCTTAGCATTACTTTTCTTATAAGTTACCTTTTAAATACCTATAGATTATCAATGATTGATTGTAAATATTTAGCCTCCTGATCCCTTAGAAATGTTTTTCTACTCCTTCTTTATAACTTGTAAACAAGTCTTATCCTTTAATAAGTCATTTTCTCTCTCTTAAAAAGAATAGTATTCTTTCAAAAAAGAGAAGAAAAAGAAAAGTTGCTAATGGGTAAGAATTCTTTTAATTAGGTTCAAATGGTTGATGATAAGATCACCTCCCTGGAAAAAACGGTACATCAATTGGCCTAACAGTTGTAGATTTTGTTTCCCATAATCACCACTCTCCAAGTGTCTCAAGATTTAAGTCTAGAAAAAAGACTTTCAAACCTAGAAGAAAAAGTAGCAACACTATAAAAGATCGTTACAGATTTGGAAATGGTAATGGGCCTATTACTTTAAAGATTTCAACACCTAACATCCAATACTGATCAAATATCAATAAGCCTAGATACTGAAAGTAGCACAAAGAGAAAAGAGCCAAGGATAAGTGGGAAAAGGCAAGCTTAAGAGACTCGAAGGAGACAATTTACTCAACTGAAGATCTTAATGACCTAAATCTTTCATCATCTAAAGGAAGCAAAGATCATAGCCTGTAAAGCCCATAATCTGAATTATAAACCATACAACTTTGGCCCAGAAGCACGATGCGACTATCATATGAGTTAGAAGGAGTACTCCATTGAAAAATGCTGGAGATTAAAGAAAGAGCGATTGATGCTAAGGTTATTTAACTAGAGCTTCAACAAGTTGGTCCTTCTTCAAGTCAAGAGGGTAGTTCAACTAAATTGCCTAAGGCTCCAATTCTTTTGAGCATACCTATGCCTTCTAACAACGTCACAGGTCATCTTAAGTAGTTGGATGCTTAAATGGAGCAAGTTAAGGCAGGGGCAAAGAAGAATCAAGTTCTTTTAAAAAAAATCTGTAATAAATTCATGTTTTGAATGGCTTTATAACATTTGGAATAAAATTATCTTTGTTTGCCTTTTGAATTGGGTGATTGCATCTTGATTAATATTAAGACAAACGAATGTACATTCTAGTAACTTATTTTGAAGGTCTAGAGTAAAATGAGGCAAACTATATCCCATAAACTAACCTTAAACACTGTGAAAGTTAAGTGACATCGTAGTAAGGACGTTTTAGACTCATTCCTTAAAGGAGGTTTAGTTTAAATTTGATACGTAGATTAAACTGAAGCTAGACATTCATTTTCAAATCCCGAACACAACTATTCATTATTAACCTCATTGGACCAATTTAAAGAATTTTCAAATTTAAACCTTATCAAGAACCATTCTACAATAGGGCAATTCGGAGGTTAGGGTCATTGATTAGGAGAGAAGAATAAAATTGGTTGGTGTTTGCCTTAGTAACATTAATTCAAAGATAAATTTTATTTCTAATAAGTTATTTTTTCTTTAAAATGAAGAAGAAACCAACTCCTTTTCAAACACCTTAAGCTTGCATATGCCTCACCCGAGCCCATATGCTTGGAATCCACGAATTTAAGGTTTTGAATATCTCAAAGACAAAAACTTGGCAATATAAATATTCCCTTTTTGGACCAAAGGAAAAGAGAAGAGCAAGAAATAATAGGGCAACATAATAAATTAGGAAAAAATGTGGAAACAATTAAAAAAATGTATTAAAAAAAAAAAAAGGAAGAGAAAAAGGCTTGAAAATTGGGCTTGTGTAAGAAAAAAGCCCCCCCAACTGAAAAAAGCCTAAAAGATATGAGGCCTATAAATAAAGCCCAAATATTCCTAACAAACATAAAGCCCTTATGTCTATTTTGAACTACAAGGTCAGCCTAAAAACATAAACCATACACATCCATCCTAAATCACAAGATACAAAGTCCCTTTACACATCCTTAATCATAAGCACAAGACCTTTCTACCTATAATATCACCCTTACTTAATAAAGCTCTTCCGATATTAAAGGTTAATTTATCTTTAATAAAAATTGTTTTTGAAATTGGGGTAAGCATACTTTTTATTTTTCTTAAAAGGTTATTGACTTATACATCCAAGTTGCATAAGTAAATCTTTTAAAATAGGCCCTCTTATTAATCTTCTTTGAAACCCTTCAACCAAAAAGCCTAAATTCACAATATTGGATTGAAAAAGACCTGACAAATTGATCAAAGCGTATCACTTGCAAAATGGACTATAATTTTTGGAACTATAGTTAAGAGTGTATTATGGACTAAGAGTTCATAAGAAAGCCCTCTTCGATTAGATTAATCATGAGTTACTTTTTTCTTAGGAGAGGAATATTTAAAATCACAAAGCCCTATTAGGAAACTAAACATTAAGGTTATGAAGAATATAAGAGGCCCCATGTGATTATCAATGGAGGATTTATACCTATTAGCAAACTTAAAAGAGAGAGAGAGAAAGTAAAGGCTTGTTATAAATCTTTATTCAAAGTCCATGTCGGCCTAAGTGGCCAAGTTTTCAATTCATGTCACCTACTTTTTTCCAATGGGATCACACCTTTTAAGTTGACCATAGTAGTCTGGTCATTCTCACTAATGAAGCCTTTTTTTTTTTTTTACATCCATTAATTGTTTTCAAATCAATGGGCCTATTATTGATACCTTTTTTTCCTCATAAATGGTTTTTGTCAAAATTCCTTATCTATAAAAATTTTCAAGTCAGGAAGTTTTTTTAAAGTGGTTACTTTTCTCATTTTACATCTTCAATTCATTTTTAGGGTTCTAGTAAACTCATAGAGCATTACCCCGATTCATTGCTTCTCTTCACCGATTTCTTTTAGGGAGCCCATAGGGCACTTCTGTTTACCGATTTCTTCTAGCGAACCCATATGGCACTTCTCTTCACCGATTTCTTCTAGATAGCCCATAGAGCGCTTCCATTCACCACTTTCTCTTTAGGGTTTTAGCAAGCCCATAAGACACTTCCCTTCTAGTCTCTCCTTCTTAAGATCTTAGTAAGCCCGTAGAGCGTTTCTCTTCACCAATTTCTTTTTGCGAGCCCATAGGGTGCTTCCCCTCTAGTCTCCCCTTCTTAAGATCTTAGTAAGTCCATAGAGCGCTTCTCTTTACCAATTTCTTTTAGTGAGCCCATAGGGTGCTTCTATTTACCAATTTCTTTTAGTGAACCTATAAGGTGCTTCCCTTACCAATTTCTCTCAAGTGAGCCCATAGGGCGCTTCCTTTCATCACCAATTCCTTTTAGCAAGCTCATAAGGCACTTCTTCTAAGTCAATTTAGGGTTTCCTCGAATCGATTCTAGTTTAAAGTTACTAGTCACCTAAAGACGCTCCCGCCTAGGTTAGTGAGCTTCGAAGAGCACCACCAGGTTTTCTCAAATCGATTCCAATTTAGGATTGCTAGTCTTTTAGAGACACTCCTACCTAGGTTAGTAAGCTCAGAAAAGCATGACTAGGTTTTTCCAAATCAATTCCAATTTAGGATTACTAGTCCTCTAGAGACGCTTCCGCCTAAGTTAGTAAGCTTATAAGAGGACGATCAAGTTCTCTCAAATCAATTCCAATTTAAGGTTGCTATTCCCCTAAAGATACTTTCGCTTATGTTAGTGAGCTCAAAAAAGTACAACTAAGTTTTTCCAAATCAATTCCAATTTAAGGTTGCTAGTTCTCTAGAGACGCTTCCACTTAGGTTAGTAAGCTCAAAAGAGCATGACCAGGTTTTTCTAAATCAATTCCATTTTAAGGTTGCTTGTCCCCTAGAGACGCTTCTACCTAAGTTAGTGAGCTCAGAAAAGCACGACCAGGTTTTCTCAAATTAATTCCAATTTAGGTTGTTAATCCCTCAAAGGTGCTTCCACCTAGGTTAATGAGCTTAGAAGAGTATGATTAGGTTTCTCCAAATTAATTCCAATTTAGGGTTGCTAGTCCTCTAGAAACATTCCCACCTAGGTTAGTTAGCTCAGAGTAGCACGATCAAGTTTTCCAAATCAATTCCAATTTAGAGTTGCTTGTCCCCTAGAGATACTCCTACTTAGGTTAGTTAGCTCAAAATAGCATGATTAGGTTTTCTAAATTGATTCTAATTTAGGATTACTAGTCCCTTAAAGATGCTCCTACCTAGTTTAATAGACTCAGGGTAGCACGACCAGGTTTTCCAAATTGATTCTAATTTAGGATTGCTAATTCCCTAGAAACGCTCCTACTCAGGTTAGTTGGCTCAAAGTAGCACAAACCTCCTCTCTCTTTCACCTTTCACTATTCATCAAAGCCCTAGTAAACCAAACTTAGGTTAGTTAGCTAGTTGTAGCATTTCTTAGGATAAACTTCACCACAAAAGAGAGTAGCTGTAAACATTTTATTTTTGCCTCCCTTTATTTTTAATTTTTAGATTAGGGTAAGTGGTCCTAATTTAGAAAAAGAAAAAAGAAAATTTAGAAAACTATAAAAAAAATTAGAAAACAAACCTTAGAAAATATCAGAAAAATATAAAAAGATAGAAGATTTACAAAATATCATAAAAATAGAAAAGTTAGAAAAATCACAAAAAGTATAAATAACAAGAATAAAAAAAAAGAAAGTATAAATAAATAAATAACAAGAATAATAAAACTTTTAGGTAGAAGCATTTTTAACTTTAGGGCCTTAAATAAAGGAAGGGTGTCAAGCCTGGGCTTAGATGTAAATCTAACCTAAGCTGATCTTGTTCATATGTGCAATGGGCTTAGATGTAAATCTAACCCAGGCTAATCTTGTCCATATATGCAATTTGATTGTATATATGAATAAGACACATGCCAATAGCCTAACAGTAATACACTTAAATATGGCATTGGAACTAGCTTAAAGTTTTGGGTTTAAATCTCATCAAAGGCATAAAAATACCTTTTTTTTTTTCTCATTCACAACACACATCACCACATGTTAGGATACATGGCACTCGGTGCACCATAACTGACATGGCACCACATAAGCACTACGTTAGCATCTTTGACACATGTTGCACTATGTGTTTAACATGTGGCACATAACACGTCAGCCTTAGCCACGTGTTTAACACGTAGGACAACATGATAAGTCCCTATAGTTGACATGGCACCGCTTCAGTACCTTTTCTCTCCCTTTCTTTCATTTTCTCTCCCTTTCCCTTTCTTTCCCCAATGAAGCCAGTTTGTAAACCACCCCCCTACTTTGGCCTCATTTTTTGCACAATTTCAACGCAAGAATGTGCCAATTAGTGGGTGATTCCTATTCTAGACATAGCCTACTTCAAATTGAGATTGAAAATACGTCTAAATACAACCTTTTAACAATTCAAATCAGCAGTGAAAAATAAAAAAAAATTTGAAAATTAGAAATTTGCATTCAATTCAATTTTCAACCTTCCATGCTTAACTGAGTTGTTTTCAGTATAAAAGGGGTTCTGGGAATTCATTTTGGACATCAACTCATCTTCAGCTCTCACTAAAACATGCAAGAAACACATGCATGCAAGCTTTCTCTTTTTAGGCGTTGGTCCCCTTCTTTCTCTAGATTTCCTTTAATGACTTCATTAGTTAAAGGAAACTAATACCACCTCTAGCTTCCCCATGACTAAAGCCCTCTAAAGACACCAAGCCCACAGTCCTTAACCACTCATAGAAGCTCCGGTGGCCATCTGGGATTTGAAACCCTCATATCCTTCCTCAAACCACCACTCTCAAGTTGTTATTGCTTCAAAATACCACCACGGCTAACATTATAACATCTAAAAACCTAAGAGTATACCACCTTCTCATCTCCAGAAGCCACTACATGAGGCTTATAACCACTATTGTCGGTGGTTAAAACTAAGCACCACCCAAATGCTACCATTTGGCTACGGCACTTCGTTTACACGCTTATTCTCCAATAAGAAACTCACAAATCCATTGTTTCCCCTTCGTTTTGACACTTAAAATGGCTTGAATTGACCCCCATCATTGCTTCCCTCTTCTTCTTCTTCTTCTTCTTCTATCTCTTTATCTCAACTTGAACACGTATAGGTCACGAAGACTAAACCCGATCAGCGACCCAGATCTGACTCAAGACTTCACTCCACTCTAGTTGTCCGACCTACACGCCCTATTCTAGATTTGGTCTGGCCTTGTTTTTAATTTAGCTTGCTTTGTTTATTTATTTATTTGTAAATACTGTAATTGTAACCCTCTTTTTCCCAACTCTAGTCAAATAGCAACTCTAAAGAATTTTCAAAATACGTTTAAAAAACTGAGTTTTTCTTAACTCCTACTCGAGTGTTAGTATTAAATGAGTTAGGGTTTAATACTAATCAAGTTAAGGAAAATTATAAAAACCAAGAAAAAAATCAAGCTCAACAACTATTTTGTAGATTACTCAACAATGTTGTAATTCTTCAATCTTATTGCTCCCATTTTGGCAATTATGCTTACTCCACTAGATCAGATTACATTTGCACTTCTAAAGCTTCAACATCAAACCACACAGATCTAAAGGTGTTCCATCGCATTCCAGCTATTATCCATTACCTCATTGTATCCTTTAATCTGAGTCTACTTCAACTCATATTTGAATAGCCTTAAGCCTCTTCTATCTTTCACATTCACATTGACCATTAATGAGGAATGGTTAGATGCATACGCACATAAGTACGCAATTTGGGTATTGGGGAACTCAATTAACCAAGCTTGATTAACCAAGCCTTTATCGAGACACTCCTTTACTGCAACTCCTCCAACATAAGTTTTGAACCTAGTAAATTTTGTCCCTTAAAAGCTAATATCCTTCAAATTACAATCAAACATCATATCTTGAAAAGATTGAATTTGCTTAATTGGCTTTTCCCTACGCCCACTTTTTTCATCTTGGTAAGCAATGTCATTGAGATCACCTCTTACCAACCATGGTTACTTCTTGTACCGTGCAATATTTGGCAATTTATCCTAAAACTACAATCTGCTAAGAAAAATTGGATTCGCATAACACCACGACACCCTAACCATGTCCCTTTTTCTAGTAGAATTTCTATATCAGTGATGTTATTTGAGAATTGTAGAACATGAACTTGCACTATAGAACCCCACCATAAGGACAACCTCTTGATAAGCTTCTAGGTTCTATATAGAAACTGCTTTCAAAATATAATCTCCTCTTCACTTGATCTACATAGTCTCTTTTGTTTATTGTTTCCATAAGGAAAACAGGCTTGATTCTCTCTTTATGTATAATTTGTTTCAACGCTCTAACTATTAAGGGTGGACCCAAACCCTAATAGTTCCAAGATAGGGCAATCATGATGACCTAGTAGCTAAGTTAAGCCATCTACCATAGCCTGTGATTTCTAAGCTGTTAACTTCTTCAATGTTAACCTTAATTAATTTATCATCGAAGTCAAGTTTCCCTTTTATCGTCCTCTTTCTATGTAATTGCATCTTCCTCCTGCCTTTGCTTACACCCATTTTCTTTGTACTTCCAACTTCGACCTCCTGGACATATTGTTCCTTACATTTCTTTGACCACAAAAGGGGTTCTTCCTTATCCAGAGTCTCTCTCGATCTCTTGATAGAAAGACTACTTAAAGCCTTCATTATAGGAGAAGGAAATGAATCGTAGTAGGAGTAAAGGAGTTGTGTGTATTGAGGTTCATTACTTTCATGAACAGTGGGCTCTTGCAATCGAATTGTATTAAGGGTGCAGATCGAATAGGACTCGATAGTTCTCTTACAAAGTATGTTGTATGATTGGATGAAGAATTTGTAGAGTTTAGAGAGGGCAAAGGTTTAGATTTGTCTATTGTGGATGATAAGTTTGGTGTAAGCAAAGGCTAGATAGATGTATTTGGAGTGGTCAAAGAAGGTATGAAGCTTGGTGTGGACAAAGATGATGTGATGGACAATGTAGATAAGGGGTATATCATGTGTGATGTAAGTAAGGGTTGTGAAGTGTAAGGTATGTGCTCAGCAGTTGATATAATTTGATTGGTTGAAGGGAATGGTGTATTTGGAATTTGATTTAGTACAGGCTTGGACAAAGATTTAGTTGGCAATTGTAGTAGAGAATCGATAGTACTTATGGAAGTCAAAGCATTAACCAGTATTGTTAAGGGAAAAGGTAATGCAAGACCAGTTACGTTCTTTGTTAAAATTCTTTCTATACTGGTTTCGACACATTCTATATTAAAAAAAGATGTGTCAAATTTAGTGCCACATGGAATGAAAATATCAAGAGAAGATTGACATCCCTCATTATTCATGGGAATGTTAATAGCCTCATTATTTCTTTCCATAATAACATTCAAAGATTGTCTAGGATTCATAATAATAGTACTTTCATCAATTGACTCTTTCCTATAATGTTCTTCTTCTCGATCAATGCCCTAGCTTTACAAGTCTGCCATAGTCGATTCATGCCTCCTCCCTTCGAAATCTATAATTTTTTGGATCGTTGATGCTTTAAGCTTAACCTTCAAATGTCTATGCTTGAATCTAACCTTCATGTTTTCTTGATAATGATTTCCAATATGGCCAATTAATCTACACGCATAACAAAAGTCAAATAGTCGCTCATAGCAAAAGGAAATCTAATGCTTATCATTTGATGAATCTTTAATCTACAATCTATTAATCAACGGTTTAATGATGTTACATATCACCCTCATTCTAGGAAAGTATCGCTTTATCACAGCGCAATCCTCTACTTCAACAACTCCCCCAATGCTTTCATCGAATCTCCTTGCATTAGATTCTGTCAAACATTAGAAGAGGTAAGCCGTAAATTTGCACCCATATTTTGACATATTCAAATCTTAGATCTTCAACCTTCTGTTTTACATCCCATTGCTTTAACACCACTAAGTGATCCATCACTGACCAAGGGCTGAGATCCATTATTTTGAAAAGATTCCTTTGTTGCTTAATAGCAATAAGGAATAGATTTTTTCGAAGATGCAAAATGGATATATCTCCGAATAATTCCCATGCATGTTATAGGATATTGACAATAGCATTTTTATTCATATTCTCGTCTGAGATAATTTTCCCCACCATGTAATAACCTTTAGACATGTTTTTAAATTCCAAATAAGTGATAACGAGAGATTCATTGTATCATCGTTATTGGAATATATTGATTCCATCGCAAAAAAACAATCAAAAACTGGAAACATAAAAGAGGACACAACCCATAAAGTGAGATAATGATAAAAAATGACATACCACAACGCACAAAAGAAGATAAACAAATTGAGAATAGAAATAATACTAGAAAAGATAATCAATAGATATAGGAAATGACACTAACTAAGAGAGAAAAACTACTTATAGAGGTAAAGACATGAACATGCAAAGAAAAGCACTAACAATAAAACTGAGTATTACACATAGATATAAATAGAATAGGACAAAGACGATAAAAAAAGGGCAGAAAATCAACATCCAAAGTGAAAAAATCCAAACGACACCATATAGGTGTAGATACGCCCAATGAGGGAAAGAGAGCTCTCGCTAAGGGAGAGAGATTTAGGAGACATGCATGCTTAATTAAATTGCAATTTATGGTTTAAATCGAAATTCCATTCCAAAGAAACAAGTTCAAACCGTTTGGTTCGGTTGGCAATTTAAATAACTTTTTTCCCTTCGTTTATTTTCCATCATTTCTAAGGTCTAATTGATATGGAAATAATCTCACCTATTCTTGCCATAGACAAAGATAAGTCCTCGTTCATCCATGGAAAAGAATTTTATGCAAAGTGATACAAGTACTAGAATTTAAAGTGTTGAAATAGATTGGAATGAAGTAAATAAACAAGTCCAAAAAAAACCCATGTTATAGTAACAAAGAGATAGATATTAGAATATAAGTGTCAGATTAGATAAAATAAATTGAAATAAATAAGTTAAGATAAAATCAATGGTATAGTAAAGGAAAAGGGATTTTGTTGCATAGACACAAAAAAAAAAAAAAATTCTCTCTCTATTTTTTTTTTTTTCCTTTTAGCAAATGAGTTCAAAGTAGATTAGTTTAGCTTTAGTACTGAACTGACATTAAAAAGTTGAGGAAAAGTAAATCGTAAGCTAAACTACATTATAAAAAAATCAAATTTATTCTTGATTCAGTTCAATGAATACCTCTAGCTAAATTGTTGTATGATTATTTGTAAGTCCTTCACTCATTATTAAAACGTGGTTAAGTTTTATATGGTGTCAGAGCAAGGAAGGTAGCATTGTTTACCTTAGGGCTTATAGGATGTATGTAAAGGATGTACATAAAGGATGTGTGAAGGGGATGAATAACGCAACTATAGTTTTCAACTCCTTATCAAAATCACTCATTGATAAGCTCAACCAAGAGTTAGTTGATTCAAAGTTCATATTGATTGATATCATCGATGTAGCAACTAATGATCTACCCATAACCAATCTTATTTATATATCTCATTCAATTTTTTCTTCTTTCATTACTACAAATTTAAGCACATACACATCTATTATAACTTCAGAAAATATGCTTGCATTTTCATTTTTCATACTTAGCTTAGTTAAATATTATAAATAGACATAAGCGATGCAATGTGAGGTAAGAAAAAATAGAATTCATAAATGCTAAGATTAGAAAAATGAAAGATGAAAGAGTCTTTGGGTCTTCTTGGCACCATGCAGTCTATGTATTAATTTATAGCATTTAAGAAGAATTGTTCTATACAAGAAAAAATACAGATATGTGAAACATAAAATAACTAAGAAAAGAGGTACTAAAAGCTAAAAATAGTCCATAATTATGTTTTCTCAAATTAAACCTTTCCAATATATCAACCTACCTCTTCTAAAAGCTGGATATTTAGTTTATTTTTCATACACTTGAGGTGCCATGTCAAAAAGGGTTAATGTGTTTGTTTTGCTAGAAAATGTGGTTTTGTTTTTCATTTTTTCAATATATTTCACAATTAAAGTTTTCTAACTATTATCTAGTTGCCTGAGAAAGTTTAAGTTGTAAAAACTAATGACTTTTATTGATAAGTATAGTGGAAGGCCATAATAGATGTAGGTCACTATTGATGGTAGTTAATACAATGGAAAATGATAAGAAAAAATAAAATGTGTTGGTCAATCACCATAACCAACCATCATCTACTAGCATCATCATACACTATACTTAATTGTTAAACATCACTATCAATTGCAACTATTTGAGATTGCTATGACAATTTTACCAATTTTTAAATCTTTAATGATAAGCTTTAAAGTTCTTTGGGTTCAAAACAGGCTTGATAGAGACTAATAGGTTTGAATCTTCATATAAGAAAAGTACCTTAATTCATTTATATTCTAAAAAGGAAAAGAAAAAAAATCCAGACAAAACCATACCATATATTTGGTAGATTTTCTGTAATTAAATGGCTTACATTCATTTTTGTTCATATTATTTTTTTAATCATTTTATTCATATTTTCCATCTTAAAATTTATAGAGAAAGAAACTAAAAAAAGATTAAACTGGGATTAACAATTTAATGAATCTCCTTTCATATTTCTAGAATTATTCATACTAAGTCCTCCATGTTGTTCCTTAGACAAAACGACCTATTTTTGCATAACAAACTCCATACATTATGCTGATCGAAGCTTACACACCTTATAGGATGGTTTCTATCCTAACTAAGCAATGAATCAACTCATTCCAAGTTGGGCTTAGGGAGTAACTAGTTAAACTATTGATTACCCTACTAATATCTCAAACCTTTTCCAATGTTGAATTCAACTAATGGTACTTCTATAGGTACTTCTGTAGGTATCTTAACAATTGCTATCCTACCATAGTTTTTATCTTTTTTAGGTTGAAATTTCTCATGTAAATTGTTGAAAGGAAATAATATTGAGGTAAATAAGTGGATACAATTCATTATATTGTAGTTTATCCATAAGAAACCCACAATGTCAAATAATATACGCTTTTTTTTTTCTTTCCAATTCTTTTTTCCATATGTTAGGTACTAGTCATAATATTAAGAGATAGTAACACTCTAATTAGGAACAACTGTTTGCAAAATACTAAGCCTAATACAAATAAGATGTCAAGCAAGCGTGTTTTGGAATAATTTGCTACCCTTTGCGTTTTTGGAAAAAGAAGGTTGAAGACAAAATATCAAATCGTAAACAATAAATTATATGATTTTCGAGGATGAGCATAATAACTCTAACGTGAATTCTAAAATAACAAGATTATAGACCAAAGATATAACAAAAAAAAAAAAAAGGAAAGTAAAAGCATACAAATTGAGGAACGATAGTAATTCAATATTTTGTATCTCTTACAACCATATTGCAAATACATGAATGTCCATTTGAAATCATATCCAATAATCTTATCATGGAAAAAACATTAATAATTATTGGTTGACTTAACTGAGCATGTCCCATTTAGGAGACCAATATTTATGCCCTTAAACTACAACAACCTTAGTTTATTTTTGGGAATTAAATCTTATAGCTTTTAACATTTGTACATCTTGGTACTGTAGCGATTGTAATTCCCTTGCCTACCTTTGGTGTTCTATCTTGATGAGATGGCATGTCTAATATCTAGATACATATTTAGTAATCTCTCTCTTCATGTTATTCTACTATTAATGCATTTTCAAGTCTTTGTACATCTTTATACCACTAGGATGTATTATATACCCTGAATAATGTGGCTCCTTCAATAGCTTAGCTTTTAAATCCAGTTTATTTGAAACACACCGTCTACCATTGTATCTCAAAACTCCTTTCATATCCATGCTAAACTCAGTAGTTCCATAAGTTTCCATTTTCCTCGTAATCTCTCAAATGGCCTCATCCTCTATTTGGGATGCCTTAATTTAGTCTATTAAGGTAAGTTGGATTCGCAAACTCTCTAATCTAGCGCTTATGTCTCTAGTTAGGATTTCAAGTTCCAACTTGCACAACTTTTTAAGTAAGGGTCGTTGTAAAGTTATCATATAGGCTAAATTTCCTTGTTGTTTCCTACTCAAAGTATCAGCCACCACATTAACTTTCCGTAGATGGTGTTGGATATCTAAATCATAATCTTTAATTAACTCTAGCTACTACTTCTGCCTCATGTTCAAGTCCCTCTAGGTAAAGAAGTGCTTGAAGTTCTAGTGGTCTATGAATACTTTATACTTCTTCCATCAAGTAATGCCTCCAAATCTTTAATGCATGAACCACAACCGCTAACTCTAAACCATGAATTGGGTAATTCTTATAAGGTTTGAGTTAGCAAGAAGCTTAAGTTATTACTTTGCTGTTCTGCATCAACACACATCTTAGTCCATAAATTAAGGCATCATTGAAGATCACAAACTCATCACCACTACAATATGGCTAACACCGAAGCTGATACAAGCTTATCCTTCAACTACTAAAAATTGTGCTCACATTTATCATCCCACTAAAATTTGACTCTTTTCTAAGTTAGATGAGTTAAAGGAGCTATTAACCTTGAAAATCCCTCCACAAATTTTCTATAATAACCTACCAAGCCTAAGAAGCTTCTGATTTCTAACATAGTTTTAGACCATGGCCAATTCACTATAGCTCTAATTTTCTCTAGATCCACTACAATTCCATCTTTCTTTACAATATGGCCCAAACATGCTATATGTTCTAACTAGAACTCGCACTTTCTGAACTTTGCGAATAACCTTTCTTCACTTAGTTTACTTAGAACAATCCTTAAGTGTTGTTTATGTTCTTCCTTGTTTTTAGAGTAAACAAGAATATTGTTAATGAAAACCACTACGAACTTATCCAAATATTCTTTGAATATCCTATTCATTAGGTCTATAAATGCTGCTAGAGCATTAGTAAGACTTAAGGGCATGATTAGGAACTCATATAATCCATATTTAATTTAGAAGGCAATTTTCTCTTTATCTTCTAGTTTCACCTTCAATTGATAGTAACCAAATCTCAGGTTTATTTTAGAGAATACTTGTGCTCCCTACATCTAGTCAAATAGATCATCTATTTTAGAGAGAGGTTACTTATCCTTAATGGTCACCTAATTCAAATCTCGATAATGTATGCACATTCGTACACTACCATCCTTCTTTCTTATAAAGAAAATCAAGGCTCCTTAAGGTGAGGAACTTCGCCTAATAAAGCTCTTATCTTGTAGTTCTTACAACTGCTTCTTTAACTCAACTAATTCTATAGGTGCCATTTTATAGGTTGGCTTGGAAATAGGGGTAGTACTTAGGACCTATTCTACTCTCAACTTAATATCTCTATCTGGTAGTAAACCGAACAAGTCTTTTGGAAAAAATCCTAAAATTCTTACACTACTAACATCCCAGCTTCAACAGTTTCCACTAGTGAGGTTGCTAGAATAGGCTTTTCCCATAACTCATATATAGTACTCCTTATAAACCTTCGAGATTCTACTTGATAGTAAAAAGGCTCTTCTCCTAGCATCTCAAAAGCCACTACCATATTGTGACAGTTTATAGCAGTGTGATGCCTTGAAAACTAATATATTCTTAAGATGATATCAAAATTTGACATATCTAACACCATCAAATCCGCCATCCATATTTTTCCTTTTACAACCACTTCAATATTTTAACATATTTTATCCATAATTGCTCTACTCCTTAAAGGAGTATTTACAGACAAGGGAATAATCAAAGGCACAACACACAAACCATAAGCATAAAGAAAAGACTCAGCAACATAAGAATGTGAAGCACTAGTATCAAATGAGACATAAGCACAGCAGTTAAAGACGGTGAACATACCTACCATAATGTTTGTTTCTAGGACATCTTGGTGCTATAAGGCAAAGACCCTAGCCGAAGCTCTCTAGTGGGGTCCTAGCTACAAATGCCAAGCTATACAAATGGGAACTTGAGGTAAAGCCGACTAGTTTTCTTGGGGTATTGGGTTCCTTGACTCCTTATAATATGTAGCTTGGTGCCCTTTCTATTGTGGCACAAAATAAAAACCTTGATATAAAAGCATAGGTTCATTACAATTCTTACTAACATGATCAATCTTATCACATAAGAAGCATTGATCAAGAGTTCATTTACTAGCAAAGATGTCATGTAAGCCAAAACAACGAGTACATTTGACTGGTACTGGCATAGACAATCTAGACGATACAAGTGTTAGCCACATAGTTGGTTTGGGTGGTGTAAACACTGGCTTACCAACTCCTTCTTTGATCATAATACCTTAGGCTAGGCTTTTATATCTATCAAGCACCATATAGCTTAGCATCAGTCTCTTAACCATAGCAATCTTCCCTCTCTGCATCAGCAACTCTTCTTTTCTTTTCATCCCCTATTCTAAGCTTATTGTCATCTCAACTATATTGCATAGGTAGTGACTCTGAACCCTACCATCCTTTTCGGCAAGTCCAATTCCAATCTTATAATGCCCCACTCTCTGGGCATCTTCTTTTACTTTTTCCTTCTAACAATCTCATGGTATTGGGGAAATGGTTTACTTGATGCCAACCCCAAGTTAGAGATACGACAAAGTCAACTTGTTTTGACAATGATAAATCTCAATATACAAATGGAATCATCATACTTCTCTATATTGACAATAGATATAACTTGTGAACACATTACAACATAGGCCCACCATAGAGTATTACATGTCGGTTATTCCAAAAATATGACATAATCCAATTCATGACTACATCATTACACTCAAGTCAATTCATCAAAACCCATGGGGTAGCATAGAGATCTTCTTAAGAGTTCACATCCTAGTACTAACATATAATCTTCTAGCTAAATGTTCTTTTTGTCCCATCTCGATTTCCAAGTGCTATCATTCCTTATCTTCTATGACTTGTAACTTGAGATTAGTATCCTCCACTTTGAATAACATCTTCGAGTGCCTCGTTATTTAGTTAACCTATAATTAAGAGTTGTATTTGTAAGCCCCACAACCAGTCACTCAAGGTTTCGATCAGCTGAAAAATCCGATTAAGCCTAAATTATAAGTAAAACCAGAAATATTAGTAAAAATAATTCCGTAAGTTCGAATTTAAGAAAATAAGCAATAAAATAAAAGAATATAAAAATTTCAAATTTTAAATATATAACTCGTTATTTATCGAAAATATTTAAAATGCATTCCGATAATTAACGAATCGCTAAAGATAAATTATATGTATACTAAAAATCATAGAATGACCTAAATAATAATTAGAAATGTTCATATATACCCCACATGTATTCAGTGTAGATAAAAATACGTAAAATTACTTAAATTGGCTAAAAACTTATTAAATAATTAAATAAAATTCATAATTAATTAAAAAAAAAGAAAAATTAAAAAAATAAGGAATGATCTAGATATAGGTCGTGGCAGCTGGGGAAAATAAAAAAAAATTAGCCAATTAAATTAGAACAATACAAAAGGCAAATTGGAAGAAGATAAGGTAGTTGTCTAATCAAATTAATGCACAATAATTTCCCTAAAGCTCTATAAATAGCAAGAAAAATTCAAAAGCTCATTTGGTCAATTTAGAGAGTGAGAAAATAGAGAGAGGTGAAATTAAGAGAAAATTAGGGTTAGAAAAAAAATAAGAAAATCATACAATTAAGGCCTTAGAGGGAACCCACACTAGACGAGCACCTGGAAGTTAACGGCCACCACCACCACACGATGGTGGCAGTGCCTAGACCTTCCGACAAGGCCATGGCAGCCGGTAGTGGCTAAAGCCACCCATACCAGTAAGTTCGATTTCCAGCCCGATTTTGTATAATTTTGTAAAAATAGTAAATATTCTTAGAAAATTATAAATTTTGTTATTCTACAATATTTTTTTATTTAGTTTTTAGAAAAAATATTATTTTAATGAAAATATATCCCGTAATATATGACCCTTAATAAATTATGCAAAACCGAGCATGTTTCAGTTTAGAAATAAATGACCTTAGGAGTGTAGTTTTGAGCCCAAAATTTTTGTGTAGACTACTTAGATGATATAGAATAGTGCTATGAAGCTCATTTTCAAAAATTAATTTTTAGATAATTTTTAGGCCTTAAAATGATGCATAAAATGAGTAATTTAGGGATAATTAAGTAATTAAATTGTTAATTACTGATTTAGTGAATAATTATATGTTTTAGGATGTTGAAATCTAATGAAGTATGATACTTATAGCATTTAAGGTGTTAGATGTAATTATTAGGTTAATTATATAGTAAACAAGTAATAGGGGAAAATAGTAAATTTTAAGTTAATTTTGTAAATTAGGGTAATTAGGTGTAAAATCTGATTTAGGATGAATTTAGATATTTTGAAATGGTAATTGATGTTGGAGATGGTAATTAGAGTGTTAGAAATATTAGATGTGTATTATATACATAATAAGTGATAATACATAATATGTAATTATTAGAAATATAATAAATAGAAGATATTAGAAAAAAATTTAATATTATATAAATAATAGGGATATATAATAAATTTGATAGAAATCTTGAATTTATGTAATTATATGAAAAATGTAAAAATTTCTCACATCAGGAGTAAATTTGGTACACTATTAAGAATTTAAATGTACCGGATATAATAAAATACCGACTAGAGGTAATTATGGTATTTAGAATATCTGGAAATAATGTGATTAATTTTACATTATGAGTTGAAACAAATTTCTAGAGTTCGGGTATAAAACAGTACTTAGAAATTAAACTATAACCAAATTTACAAATCGATGCGAAAACTGAACTCGAACCTGGCCCCAAACCCAGAATAATTGTAAAAGATTTCAAAACCTAGACAATTGGACATATTAAACCCTAAAAAAAAGATAACAATAAGCATTATAGGATAAAACTAACCTATAATAGTTATATGAAAAACTAAAACCACGTTTGTGTTATAGGGATAATCGGCGATGGCCTGAGCAAGCCGAACCTCGAGTAAGTGAGTGAGGAGTCAAGATAAGTTGGGATTAATACATTGTTGTATTTTGGAAGCTTGAGATTATGCTTGGTTGTGCTTGTTAGATAGTTGGTTGTGTGCATGTGCTTGATTATAAATGATGCTATGATTCTGTTTGTTGTTCTGGCTTGTATTGTATGATTTGTATGAAACAACTGACCACCCTAAACTAAACCTAATCAAATATATGGCATGTAATTATAATCGGACCTACATGGCAACCCATTAGGGGAAACCTAGGATTCTTCGGCCAAATATCGATCCCTTCGAAAGGGATAACGCAAGATTGCATAATGATCCCTTCTTCATCCTTAGTTAAACTAAGTGATAGGAGAGGAGGTCACAACGAGGGTAAAGTCAATGGTTTGAAGGTAGTCACGGGAGGAGTGGTGTCTCCATTGCACAAGCCTGGGTTTAGTCATGAGCTGTTGCATTAACGACAACTCCTCAACCCGGATTAGAGCGGGCACAATTTCTCTAATCTCATGATGGGCCGGAAAATGTCATGCGATAGCATTTGCTTAAACATGCATTGCACCTAATAAGTTAGTTAATAACCTTATTGTGTTTATAGTATAGTTTTAAGTCTTCCATCCTAACTTACTGAGCTGTGATTGCTCACATCCCTATAAACGTCATACAGGTACTAGCTAAGAAGCGGCTTACAATTACTCTGAAGCTATCAACTACTAGATCTTGGGGAGTAAGGAAAAACATTTAAAGAACGAACATATATTTTTAAGGTCTAAGCATTTATTTTAGAATTTTTAATTTCTGAATAATGTAATAACTAGGAAATATATGACGAAGAAATATTATAAAAGTTAATTGTAATAACTGAATTATAGTATATATATATATATATATTCTCACTTTCTTAGTTAAATGATTTATTTAAATTACAAACTGTTTACTTTAAAGCAGGTTAGTCGTAGACGCTTTATGTAGATCAGGTCTGAGATAGCAGTTATAAGGCCAACTTCTATCTTAGAATGGTTTACACGGCGGAGCTGTTATGACTCTGTCACTTTAGGGCGTGACAATATTTTAGTGTCTATATAAGTCACATAAATGTTTTATTAAAGCTTAAGTGTTTAAGTAAGAGTACTTTAGTATAATTTATGACCTTTTACATCACCTTTGATATGATCCTTTTGTTAAGGTCCTTACCTACTACACAATCTTCTATTGGGGTAGAGTCTTCATTTGCTTATGGTTCTAAGATTCATGCTCAAGGAAGCTTTGTACTTCAACTTTTACTCAAATTTACTTTTAGTTTCCACTTTATATCTCACCAGGGAACTTTCCATCAGAACTTCTACCTAAACCTGTTTTAGTTTTCTCATTTAATTTTAATATCTCACCGATGACATTCTCTAAAAGCTTGTACTAACTATCTCATTAAGGTCCTCGTTATATTATATTTTACTCCAAGCCTTTTTCTTTTTCATTGCTTAGTCATAGGTAACCTTCTATAGAAGCTTCTATAGGGTTAATGAACCCCTAAACTTATTAATACTCCATGTAGCCATTAAGACTCATTGAGCTTAGGATATAACCAATAATAAAACCATCCTAAAGATCAAATTCTAGATTCGAACATTTTTTCAAAAATTTGTGCATGCTTGTTTTTCAACTCATAATCATTTGGGTTTTGTGAAACTAATACTTTTAACTTGTAAAAATTATGATAAATCACCTATTTAACCACTATAGGCCTCATAATCACATATAACTTCATGAAACATCATTTTAATACCAAAACTATGAATAAAAATCAGATTGGTTCAAAGATACTTGAAAATCAACCATTTTTCTAAAATTTCCAAATTTAGCAGTTTTAGTAAATCAAAATTAACAAAAATCTACTTAGCAAATTTGGAAAAAATTTTGCTACGGCTTGTAAATAAACATTATAAGGAGTCTATAGGAAGAGTTTGAGCTTGAAATAATATCATTTTCCCTTTTAGAAATCAAATAAAAAAATTAGCTCAAAATAACTTGTTTCTTAAGAGCGATTATTAATCATGCATATTTTGAAAAAGTGATATTTTTCTATGAAAGATACGCTAAAAATAACCTGAGAATATAAATTTTCATAATTTTTCAACTTAGCTTACTATTTTTAATGATTTATTAAAAATCAGGTAAAAACCGAGACTTACTAATTTCGGGTTTTCCAATGAATGGAAGGCCATCACTCTATGTCATCACTTCAAGGCATTACTTCTCCTTTCCAATGGTGGTAATGGTTGGTTGTTAGGTCGTCACTTGATCTAGGTTTCGCATATGCTAAATTGCATGCTATTTTCGATTATTTGTTTTAATTTCTATAAAAACCCTTAGTTTTCCTCCATGAAGTTTTCTTAAGCTCCCAATTTGACCAAAGAGTATAATTGAGAGAGGCTTGGGGCTTTTATACATGGTTTAGGTAGGGAACAATATTGCAAGTGTTACTTTGCTCTAAAATCAAATTCAAAACCATGTAACAAAACCACTAACTCTCTTTGTTTTGCAATTCAATACCATGGTTCCCATAGTTTATTTCCTTTGGTTTATAAAAACCATTTGCAACTCTAGGTTTAGCTCAACACCTCATTGAATATTATATTTATTTATTTCTTTGATTATTTCATATTTAAACCATATAAAGGGGGTTTCGAAGCTTCTACAGGACTCCATTCTAAATCATATTTCCTTCCTTATTTATATGCATTTAATATAGAAAATATTATTTTCCAAATATATATTATCTTTAAATAATATTTCGAGCCTAGTTGTAAACTTCACTATTTAAATAACTTTTGATATTGGTTAACCCAAGACTTTATTTAATTATTTCATATACACACATTATTTTAACAATCTGACTTCATAGGATAACTTCTTCTAATTTTTATGGCTTAATTATGAAGTTTCACTTAATTTCATTGATGCTTCTTAATGTCTTAAATTTAGGAGGTTTAAAACCTTAGCGTTCTACAAATCCAAAGATGAATCTTCTTACTCGAGATCTCCTATCTCTCCCTTGAGCTTTTGGTAAGAATCGAGCTAGGCAATTCAATTCCGCCTCGTATTCTACCACTAATATGTTACCCTATTTCAAGTTTGATAAGCAAGCTCCATCTAATCCTTAGTGTTGTCAAGGAAGAACTTACCAAAGAAAAACTACTTGGATCAGCCATATCTCTATTAGTCTGAAGTGCACTTTCCCACTACAACGCTACCTCATCCTTAAGAAAAAAGGTAGCATAGGTTACCTTCATCTCCTTTGGTACCTTAACCATAGCAAAAGGCTTTTCAATGTTGGTGATCCACCCTTTAACACCAATTAGGTCATTCTTCCTTAGCTAGTTTAATAAATCAATCAAAAGCAGTTCATCTGGGTTACCTACTACCATTACCTTCTACCATAGTTCGTCTTTCTTATTTCCATAACTCAACATTGACTTCGTTCACCTACATATCCCTTCAGTTCTGTTGCTGCTGCTATTGTGCCATTACTCCAATCATGGCATTCATAGCATTCAGCATCTATGCAACAATTACTATGTCTTATCCCTAACCTGGTTTGGGAACTATAGTAGTCTACTCTTATCCTTGGTTATGTTAAGTCTAGGTTTGATTTAGGATAGGTGACCCTTGAGGGGCTTGGGGCTGCCTTTGACCTAGCTATGACATACCTTAATTTAGAGGATACTAACCTTAAACTGGTAGGAGAATGCAATTCATGTTAGTGACCCGATCACCCTAGGAATAAGAAGAGAAGTTAGAGGTGGTTCCATGTTTAGGTATACTATAAGAAAGGAAACAACAACAAAATATCCAAAAAGATAATCAGCTTAGGAAAGGAAAGACAAAGAAGAAAGCAAGGGAATGAAAAAGGTTTAATAAGAAAAGAACAACTATTTAGTAGAAATAACACCAAAGAAACATTTACAAAGAATAATATGTAACCACCATTTAAAATAAATGAACTTAAACCTCAAAATTTCACTTTATTCCGAAATAAGGAAATACATTGTTTTTATTTGAAAACATTCCTATAGTAAGAAACTGTAATCCCTAAAGTTAAGCCAATTGACCGTAGAATTGAACTTAGGACATAAGATTTTGGGCAATCAGTTAAAGAATCCGATCAAACCCAAATTATAAATTATTAAGAAAAATATTAATAAAAATGACCTCGTAAACTTAAAATTAAGAAAATAAGTAATAAAATAGGAGACTATAAAATTTTCAAATTTTAAGTATAATAATTGCTAATTACCGAGAAGGCGAAAAGTGTAATCTAATAACTAATAATTACTAGAGATAGATTATATATATACTAAAAATTTTAGAATGACCTAAATAATAATTAGGAATTTTCACGTATACCCCACATGTATTTACGTGTAGATAAAAATACATGAAATTACCTAAATTGGCTAAAAACTAAGTAAATAATTAAAGAAAATTATAAATTAATTATGGAAAAATCTAAAATAAAAATTAGAAGAGGATAAGATGATCCAAATCAAGTCGTGGCATGTCAGGATCTGCCAAATAAAAATCAATCAATTAGAATTAGGCAACACAAAAGCCAAAAATCAAGGAAATTGGGCAAAGTCATGTCTAATTAATGCATAATAATTACAAAAATCATCTATAAATAAAAGAAAAATTTTCAGAACTCATTTAGGCAGTGAGGAATCTGAGAAAAATCAAGAGACTTAAAAATTTGAGAGAAAATTCAGAAATAAAAAAAAAAAAAAGAAAAGAAAACTGTGCAAATTGGGCAAGTGAGCCAAACCCACACCTCACCACCACCTGGAACCGAGTCACCACCACCACCCCACTCCAGACCCACTGTCTAGGCCGGCCGACAAGCTTGGACCGAGCTTGGATGGCCAGAAAGCATCGAACCGGGTGAGTCTCATAATTATCCTGATTTTGTATAATTTAATAAAATTAGTTATTTTGCCTAGAAAATTATGAAACTTGTTATTTTGAGGTTTTATTGTATGTAGATTTAAGGAAAAATAGTGATTTAGTTTAATCACATATAAAAATATAGGGTTCTTAACAAATTGAACAAAACCAAGCATGATTAGAATTAGAAATAAATAGGCTTAGGAGTGTAGTTTGGAGCTCAATTTTTTTCTGTAGGATGCTCATGTGATATAGAACAGTGCTATGAAGCCCGTTTTCAAAAATTAATTTTCTAAATTTTTAGATAATTTTTAGGCCCTAAAGGGTTAATTACTGATTTAGTGAATTAGTACATGTTTTAGGATGTTGAAATCTGATGGAGTATGATACTTGTAGCATTTAGGGTATTAGATGTAAGTATTAGGTTAATTATGTAGTAAATGAATAATAGGAAAAAATAATAAATTTTAAGTTAATTTTGTAAATTAGGGTAATTAGGAGTAAAATCTGATTTAGGATGAATTTAGACATTTTGAAATGATAATTGATGTTTAGAGATGATAATTAGAGTGATAGAAATATTAGAAGTGTATTATATACATAAAAGATAATAATGCATAATATGTAATTATTGGAAATATAATAAATAGAAAATATTATAATAAAAATTGATATTTTGATAATAATAAAAATGTACAACAAATCTAATAGGAAACTTGAATTTATTGAATTAGATGAAAAATATAAAAATTTCTCACATTATGAGTAAAATCGGTACACTAGTAAGGATTTAAGTGTACCGGGTGAAATAAAATACTAATTAGAGGTAATGATAATATTTAGGAGATCAAGAAGTAATGTGATTAATTTCACATTATGGGTTGAAACAAATTTCTAGGATTAGAGTATAAAACACTACTTAGAAAACGAACTAGAACCTAATTTAAAAATCGATGCGGAAACCAAACCCGAACCTAACCCCAAACCTAGAATAATTATAAAAAACTTAAGACCTAGATAATTAGGCATAACAAAACCTAACAATAAGCGTTATAGGATAAAATGAACCTACAATAGTTATATGAAAAGCTGAAACCACATTTGTGTTATAGGAATGACCAGCGATGGCCTGAACAAATCGAACCTCGAGTGAGTGAGCAAGGAGTCGAGGTAAGTTGGGATTTATACGATGCTATATTTTGAAGGCTTAAGATTATGCTTGATTGTGCTTGTTAGATAGTTGAATATGTGCATGTGCTTGATTATGGGTGATGCTATGATTCTGTTTGTTGCTCTGGCATGTATTGTATGATTTGTATGGAATGATTGATCACCCTAAATTGGACTTAATCAAATATACAACCAATAATCATAATCGGACATGCACGACAACCCATTAGGGGAACTTAGGACTCTCCGGTCAAATATCGACCCCTTCGAAAGGGATAGCGCAGGATTGCAAAATGGTCCCTTCTTCATCCTCAGTCGAACTAAGTGACAAAAAAGGAGGTCACGGCGAGGGTGAAGACAGTGGTTCGAAGGTAGTCGCAGGAGGAGCAAGGTCTCCATTACACAAGCCTAGGTTTGGTCGTAAGCTGTTGTATTAACGGCAACTCCTCAACCCGGATTAAAGCGGGCGCAATTTCTCTAATCTTACAACGGGCCGGACAACATCATGCGATGACATTTGCTTGCACATGCATTGCACCTAATAAGTGATTGAAAACCTTATTGTGTATATGGTATAGTTTTAAGTCTTCCATCCTAACTTACTGAGCTGTGGTTGCACGCATCCCTATAAACGTCATGCAGGTGCTGGTTAAGAAGCGACAAACAACTACTCTGAAGCTAGCAACTGCTGGATCCTAGGGAGTGAGGAAAAACATTGGAGAATAAACACATATTTTTAAGGTCTAAGTTTTTATTTTAGAATTATTTTTCATTTCCGAATGATGTAATAACTAGGAAATATACTATAGAGAAATATTGTAAACTTTAACTGCAATAATTGAATTATAACATATATATATAATTCCTCACTTTTATAGGTAAATAATTTATTTAAATTACAAACTGTTTACTTCAAGGCGGGTTAGTCATAAACGCCTTGTGTAGATCAAGTCTAAGATAGCAGTTGTAAGGCCAACTTCTATATTAAGATGGTTTACACGGCGGGGCTGTTACGACTCTGCCACTTCGGAGCGTGACAGAAACGAAACACGTTATTCTAAGGACTTTATCTCAACATATAACCACCCAAACTATATATTAAGAACATAAAATAGAGAAGTCTCATGTAACTTCCCAATGACCTAAGGAAAAGCAAAAAAACAAGCCTTATTCTCAAGTAACAAGAAAACAAATACAGAAAACTCAATAGATCCGCTTCCCTCATCAAAACTATAATACTCATAATATCTTACTGCATCTTCATACAAATCAGGATCACCATGGTCAAAATCCTCATATCCTTCATAACCTATGCTTGAAAACTGGAAACTAAAAACAAAAAATTTCCTAAAGGATGAGTAAAGCTCAGGATAAGATATATACATACATGCACATGAGCAGGCGAATTTTCACATCCACATATGATTCTTATTAACTAATGCATTAACCACAAATTTTTAGTATTTATTTTTTTACACCTCAAAGTGATAGAGTTGTAACAGTCCTGCTATATAAATCGTTCTAGACTAGAAGCTGATCTTACAACCACTATCTTAGACCTGATTTATACAAGGCGTTCATGACTAACATATTTTGAAATAAACAATTCACAAATTAAACAAGTTAATTATCTAAGAAAGTAAGAAAAATATATACTAAAATTCAAATATTACAATGATTTCATAGCATAATCTTATCTAAGTAATACCTTATATGATAATTGAAGATTCTAAATTAAAAACTAAAACCTTAGAAAAGTATCTATTCTTCAATTTTTATTTCCTCACTCCCCAAGATCTAGCTTTAGGGTAGTTATATAGCTACTTTATAGCTAGCACCTGCAACAATATCTATTATGATATGAGTAATTAACTGCTCGGTAAGTTGAGACAGGGATTTAAAACTATATATCAAGCACAAGTAAGATAATCGACGAATTATTTTAATGCAATGTAACAAACTAATGCCATCGCATGACATTATCTTGTTTGCCGTGAGATTAGAAAATTTTCACTTACTCTAATCTAAGTTAAGGAGTTTAACACACATTTCAAAAGCTCATGACTAAACCTAAACTTGTATAATGAAGATATTACTCCTTCTGCAACTACCTTTGAACTATTAACTTCACCCTTACCGCGACATCCTGTCCTATCACTTAGTTTGATTAAGGATAAAGAAGGAACCAATAATGATATCCAATGCTATTCTTTTCGAAAAGGTTAATATTTGGCCAAAGAACCCTAAACGTTTCCTCTAGTGGGTTGAAATGCTTGACGGTTAATTTTATAAGCCATATATTATTAAGTCAAGTTAAGGTGATTAGTCCATATTATACAATACAAAACAATTAAAAACTAATATAGTAAGCCAATAATACATAGTGCATTCAAGAACACACACACATAGGCATGCATACATTCAAACTAATTATAAGCACAAACAAGGATAATCTTAAGCTTTCAAATACTCTGAAACAGCACTCCAAAATACAACTATGTATTGATCCCAAATTTACATGAACTTCCCATTTGCTTACTTAAGGTGTGACTTGCAACAAGCCGTTAGCGATAATCCCTATAATACAAAAGCTATTTTAGTATTTATATAACTACTTTATATAGGCTTTATTCTGTAACTCTTATTGTTATCTTCAGTTTAGGATGTTCTAACATCTAATTATTCAGATTTTAAGTCTTATAATTATTTCTGCTTTGAGTTGGGTTTTGATTTAACTTCTAAATTAGGGTCTAATTCACCTTTTGGTTACCATTTACTTATAATTATTATAAATGTCTTTTAACCTTTTTCTTATAATTTGTTCAGGTAAATATATAACTTTTGGTTCAGATTTTAGTCAATTCTCTAATATACTTTTATCAGTCTTAATTCTGATTTTTACTTCTGAATCAGATTTTAATCTAGAAATTACCTACATTTTTAACATAACCACTTATACATGTGTATGTGTGTGTGTAGGCTTTACATCATTAATTTTAGTTTAAAATTATAATTCTACTCATTTGTTCAAGTTCTATATTCCTCGTAACTAAGTTAGTTCTAAACCAATTTCTAATTCAATTTTCTGAATTAGTTTCAGAATTAGGTTCTGTTTTAACTTCTGATTACTGTTTTATTTATAACTCTATGAATTCTTTCCAAACCAATATATGAAATTTATCTAACTATACTTAGGTATTATATATCTCTATTCTAGCTCTTAACTAGTATTTTGATCGGTACAATACGCTATATTCCTAATTTAACTATTGAATTTATTCCTGATGTAAGTATAACCTATATTTTTTGCATAATTTCTTAAATTTATATTCAAAGTAGATTTATAATATTCTCCTATTATTGTAATATTATCAATTTAACTTAATATTTTTTCACTTATTTATTCTTCCTTTTTCACTTATTTAATCTTCCTATATTACGTATTACATCTTAATTTACACATAAAGCATACATCTAACCTCTTCAACATTATAATTATCATCTCTCATCATCAACTAATATTCCAACACATCTAATTACACCTTAAATAAGAACTTAAGTCACATTAACCCTAAATCATAAAATTAACTTAAATACACTCTTTTAACTATTATTCCTTATACATATTTATTACCTAATATGCATAAACCATACAACTAACACCTTAAACTCTCAAAATATTATCCTACATCAATAATTAACATCCAAGGATATCTAATTATATAGTAAATCAAAATTTTTAACAAATTAACCTTAAATTATAAAATTAAGCCCACTAATGTCGTTTTTATGCATGATTTTAGGACCTAAAAATTAAATCAAATTTAAGAAAATAAATTTTCAAAAAAACTCTTCCTAACACTGCTATGAATACCCTAAATAGTTTACATAAAAATTTTGTAATCAAAACTACATCATTAATGTTATTTAAATTAAAATCGAAAACTAACTCAACTTTAGTGATTTTTTAAAAGCAGTATATCCTGAAATCTAATTTTATCAAATTGATTTTTTTTCTTCCTAAATCTACATACAAAAATACCCTAAAATATTAATTTTCATAAATTTACATGTTAATTTGATATTTTCTAACAAATTAAACAAAAATCAAATAAGAAATTAAATTCACCTATCAAAGAGTTTCCAACCACCAATGGTGGCTCCGCCCTTATCGACACAACAAAGTGGTGGCTCCACCATTAGGTGGTGGTGGCCCTTCCTCTCCAGGTAGTCGTTGCGTGTAAGTTCCCTCATAATGCCCTAATTGCACCATATTTTGTTTATTTTTTGTAAAATTGGTTTCCCTCTTCTTCTCACCTCTCTCTAATTTTTCTAGAGCTTCCAACTGATCAAAATGAATTATGGATGAGGGTTTCTGAATTTATAGATAAGTTTAGGGGTTTTCTTTTAATTTCCAATTACCGCATGTCCTTTATCTCTTTCTTTTTCACTTTCTAATTGTCTTAATATTATTGGTTGATTTTTTTATTTAAATCTTAGCATGCCATGCGTCATTTCTAGACATCTCCACACTTTTCTATAATTTTTTTTTATTTTTTATGAATTTTCCTTAATTATTTGGTAGTATTTTAGCATATTTTAGGTATTTTAAGTAATTTTGTATATTTTTATTTACATATAAATACATATATGGTTATACATATATGGTTATAGTGTGCATATAATTTATCTCTATCGATTTGTTAATTATCAAAACTCGTTTTACGCGTTTTTAATAAATAATAGAGAATATACATATAATTCAATATTATAATTTCTAAATTATTTTATTATTTATTTTTCCTAAATCCAAACTTACAACATTACTTTTACTGATATTTCTAACTTCGTTGTAAAAATTGGGCTCGATTAGATAACTTATTCGATCGCTGTAAATTTTATGAACCATTTCTAAACCTACCGATTGTGAATTATTTACCAGTTTTTGTAGGATCTCACGTTTTAGTCCAACAACCAACACAATTCTAATATCCTTAAACTTGAAGTAACTCATGAATTCAAATGAGTAATATATAATACTATATAAATATAGATATTGGATCTCCTTAGCATCCTAGAAATAAAGAATCTACCTAGAGCTACTAAGATCATTTCAATATAGAACTCAACTCACAACACGGTCGCACAAAGATCATCAAGATGCCATCTTAAGGTCATCGGTCCTCCTAGTCCCTTGAGCTTAGCCAAGCACATACAACACACAATTCTTTGGTAGCCATATATTAATTAAGCCCAGTTAAGTTTTCAAGCCTATAAGCACAAATATCATACAATATCTCATACTTAACTCTAATGGTAACTCGAATTCAGGCATGACCTCTTCACAACCTATAAACACCATAAACAACTCAACTTAGGTTCGACCTCACTTTTACGATTGTCTCCTATTCCTGAAAGCCTCACTCCTCTCATCTTTCAACTAAGTCATTTAAAGGATACACAACCCAAGATGAAGATAAAATGGTACAAGAGCAGTTTTGATTGTTAGATAAGGTTGAAAATTACATTAAAAAGGTTTAGAAACAAGAAAAGAAGCTTAGAACCTAACAAGAAACAAAGGGGAAACAATCTGTGACTGTTCAAACACATAGCGTTGGGATGCTAGAGGATGTCATGTCTAAACGCCAACTAACTAAGAGGAAATCCCCCCAATGTCTCAACGCTAATAGGGATAGCGTCTAGACACCATGCTGTTGTTGGCAATGCACAGAAACATCCCTCCTTTGATCCTCCACTTCAACCCCGAGCAAAATTACCGCTCTCGAGGGTTTTTCACACCTAAAACTTGATCTACACCTCTCTAATCATTAGTTGACAATTCAAAACGAATTCTTTTATTCATTCTACACTACTAAATCAAAAAGCAACCCCTCCAACAATATCACATAAGAAACTCAAAATAACAACAACAAACAAAGATTAAAACTTATTATATGGACTAAGATTTGATACTCCTTTCGTTTTCTTGTCATTTAGAACCATAGATAATGTACCTTCATTCGTTTCTCTCCTTACCTTAGGTGAAAAACGAATTTTCTTAATCCTAACTTAAGAAATTCATTGAAACAACATCCAATACCATACTTACCTTGATTTCTTTCTTCAATTTAGAGAGTTTACTATTGTTTTTTTGTTCAATCTTGTGTAGGAACCTCTATTCAAACTAGTAGCATGTGTGTGAGGGGTGGGAAAAGAACAACCGTTGACCTAGTCCTTTGTTTTTACAAGGTTACGGTTACCAAAGTTTATAAAATGTCAAAAACACCCCTATTTTTAACTCTTATTATTATTCTTTTTTTTTTTTATTTCTCTTTCCTTTATAACTCTTGTTATTTTAATTTCTCAACCGTTACATAATTGGTTTTATCATATAAAGAACAAATTGTTATTTCATATATCATCATAACCTTAGTAATATTCCATTTTGTAAGACAATAAAACACTGACATATCCATTGCATGTTTAATTATTTCCTATCGTTTATATTGGACTTTGGCTCTTTATATCTCTTTGTATATATATTGTTATACCTATTTCATGGTATAAGCAATGCTATCTCTTAAAACCAGCCATAAATTTTTGATAAATAAGCATGGATGACAGCAAATGATGGACCTGGAAATTAGGTTACTGATTTCCATGGCCGTAATCTAAGAGTTGTCGGAATCCATCAGATACGTTTCTATCCAACGAAATGCCACTGGATGAAATGACAAAGTCTGTTTTTTTTTTTTTTGTTAGAGAGAGAGAAAGATATAGCCCTGTTACTAAGTCAACAAAATGATATTAAGAACCCAACCGCTACAACCTATGACAAAAGTGCCTTTTTTGACAATGTGCTCACAGCATTTATAGCCCCATTCATTCATGCATGTGGCGGAGAGTAGACTTATAGCTAATTCCATGCTCTACAGCAACAGCACGGCCATAGTCTACTGTATATTTAGTGTCTCGCATTACACATACACAATATTAAAAGAACGCTGAATATTTCAAAGACCGACTATTTATTAAATGCCTTTCGACCTATAGAGACTTTTCCACACACCATATTTAATACAACGGACGGGTTTCAGATCTTTAGGTAGCACATTAAAACCTTAGAGAATTCTTAATATTTTTATGGATCGTAATAACACGCTTCAATCTATCGAAAATTAGAACGGAAAGATAGCACATATATCATGGGAAAAAAACATTTCATTAATATTAATGCACAACTTATGCAGATAGTGGACAAGTATCAATTACTTTTAGGTACGTATTAATAATGATAGTACGTAGTTTTTTTAAAAAATTACCATTTATATTTTCACATATTAAAATTTTATAAAAACTTAGTTATCATTAATCTATTTGTATGACATATTAATACTATTCAAACTTCTCTGATAAATTGTTTTTAATAATTAATTTTGTTATATAATTATATATCAAAAACATGACATGATGTATACAATATGTATAATCAAAATATAGCGGTGAAATAAAGATTCATTATATAATTTTAGAAAAAAAATTACACAATCATAACCTATGTTTTAAGCTTTTATAAATCGGTGTCCTTAATTAGGGGCACTTGTTAGTATCTTATTGGTAAATGATTTATAACTATCAAATATATTTAATTTGATAAAAAGAAAAATGATGAAGAAATGAGTGGAGGGTGGGAGATATGAAAAAATAAATAAATAAAAACCCAATAAAATTTGTGCCACCCATCCAAAGGCAGGGTAGCAAGTGGATTACGTCGTATGGGGGTATGTTCTTGTCAATATGATAAGGAAAATTTAATAATCCACTGGAGTGGTAATCATCTAGCCAGCATAATAAGAAAAACATAATAATTTGAAAATAAGGTACTTACGATCGGTTGTACCTTATCATATGGATGTAGTGGATCTCTTTTTTGTTTTATTTCTCTGCAATTCTATCAATATTTTTTAATAAATTAGTATTATCCTCTAGCTCATTTTTAATTTAATATTTATTAAATCCGAACCATATATTTTCAATGGTTTAATAATTGATTATTTTGACCGGATCTTCTCCTATGATTGACTTCTTCTCCTACAAGTACAAATTTAATGTCGCAGTTATGAAAGCCAAAATATTTATTTTGGTAATCGAGAAGCGAAGCCGACATTCTCGTGATCAAAAATCCAAAATTTGCCCAAACTATTCAATAGTCGACATCTCTCGCCTCTTTTCCTTTCATTTGGTCCAAGCATGGCTTTTATAATTAATAATATTAACATGCTACATATTTTAATGATGATAAATAAATATTAATAAAACCCTAATACATAAAAATATGACTCATTATTATTAATGTGTACTAAATATCATCCATATCAGTACATCATTCATCAAAACACGTAATTTATTAGTAGAGGAGAGCAGATACATGATGGATACGATAGAAGGCCTTACTTCCTTTACCCTATGGATATAAATTCTGAAATTTTACTACCTATAACAGAACTTATGGCATCCTAAAATCATTTTAGAGTATAGGATAGCCTAAAAAACTAGTTATTTTTTTTTTCCTTATAAATTTTAATACAGTTAATTTTCAAAAGATAAAACAAACCTGATCTCTTTTTTTTTTTTAATTTGAAAATTAACTATTTGATTTAGCCAATCTTTCAAATGACGCCAATGAATAGAGTCCATTAAGGTTTATTTCCAATCATTTTATTTCCTTAAATGGTTTTTTGACTATTATTATTATGAATGAATTTTATGAAAATATTATATAAAATATTTTTTTGTGTAAATAAAACATTCATTTCATAATAACCACATTACAAATACATTTGAGCAAATAAGCACACTGTTTTAAAAAAATGAAAGTAGTAAACATCGTATTTAATGTGAGATTTACAAAGTTTATTAAAATTTGAATAAAAAATTAACAAAATTATATAATTCAATAATTACAAATGCAATGATAATATAAGATCAAATAACTAACCATGGGAAAATGAAGATAACATGAAAAATGGTACCCAACATAAATTTAAACTAATATATTTTTCTTCCTCAAGGTACATATATTAGTAAAATAATCTCCCTATACTCTAAGAAAATCAGATTTCGCTTTAACAATAATATCAAATCTTTTGTTAAACATAAAACCAAAAAAAAAAAACCATTTCATTATAAAAAAAAAAAAGTAATTGGCTTATAATGGATTTAGTAAAGGAAGAAGGAGTAACATGACAATTGAGTAAAAATTAAAAATAAAAAATGGAAGGAAAAGGACTAATAAACATTTAGTTTAGCATTTCTAATAGTTAGACATTACTTTATTTTAATGCGATGGTATCATTTATTTTGATACCAATAATGGAAGCCGTTTCAAACTATAAACCAAATTTAGGAAAGATAAATAGATCTGTTTCAATACAATTGAATTATGTTCATTCAATATACTATTGTTAATATGAATATAATTTTATCTAAACTACTATTATAGGGTAGGAACCTTGAAACCCATATCATATATACTTTAAATTATTGGTTCTAAGATAGTTACAAGTATCCTAATTTCTTACTTATACCTTATTTTACGAGAATATGTTTTAAAAAATTATTACTCGAAACCTATCATTTAGCATTAATTATTCACTTAAAACCTATCTAGTTGAACAAAGTTCGAATAAATACTTTGTACGATAAAATTATCTGCTAATCTCTATTTATTAATACCATAATTTAAACTAGTATTGAATAAGACAAAAGCTTCAAATAGATCAATTCTACTTGTCGACAGATCAATATATCAGACAACCTTTAAACAATTGCCTTCTGATCTGAAAGGGAAAAAACAAAATTACTGATGACGTGTATTAATAACTGGTGGGTGAGCAGTTATGAAGTTTGAACAGACGGAAAGCATAATTAGTAATTAAAAAAAAAAAAAAAGAAAAACTCCTATTCATTTTCATATACATTATACGTGACGAATTTTCGTTGATACCTGAAGCGCCTCCAATCATTCAACATCATCCGCTCTTAATTAACGGCAAACTAGACATTGGATATTGTAGATTATGACAATCTTATCCTTTTTGGACTTTGAGAAAATTTTTTCAATGAACATCATGTTTTCTTAAAATGGATTTCTACATGAATTCCGTGATATTTCTCAACTTGTCGTAAGATAAGCAGTACCTAGCAAGCAACAGCATCAAAAGAGTTTGAGCCGATTTCATTTTACCTTCTGTCCTATAAAGGAAAGGGGGAAAAAAGAATAAAATCGTACTTTGACATTAACTCTCAAATCACGCATATATACAATTAAAAGTGTTTCATTAAAACATGTTGTATTTAAATCAATAAAAGCAAGGGGGC
The DNA here is from genome assembly GCA_024138015.1 of Lumnitzera littorea. Lineage (NCBI taxonomy): Eukaryota > Viridiplantae > Streptophyta > Magnoliopsida > Myrtales > Combretaceae > Lumnitzera > Lumnitzera littorea. The sequence continues at coordinate 99,549,496 of JAMXBB010000011.1, read as the reverse complement.
TAGAATGACTAATTAGATACTGGAGACAGGGCATCTAATAATTATTTTATTATCATTATTCCTCGTTCGAGAACTAAAAAGTTTTCCTAAATTCGTAAAACTCTACTGGACCTAATTTTTTTTTTTTTTTTCTTTTTTATAGGTCCAAGCAAAAATAAGGAAGCTAGGACAACTTTGTAGTTCTCGAACAAGCAATAATAATGATAGATGTAATCTATACATGGACCTATGTCAAGAAGCGATTTTGCATTTATTAGGGAAAAGCATAATTTTCCAGAATCAGACCTGTAATGTTTAATTTAAGTCGTAAAATCTTTGAAGGGTAAATGGCTCAGTTTACACTTTAATTTTATTATATTTTATAATTATATATCTAAAGTTTCGAGTTATCTAATTATATACATTTTTTAAAATTTAATTATCGCTATCAATACCTTAATTAGATCTAATTTATACTATTAATCCAATCAACACAATCAACCAATGAGATGGTCGTTCATAACCTTCACAGAGTCACACAATCCCTTAAAAGTAGTAGGCCATCCGTTACAAAATAGTAGGTTGTGACATATTTTAAAAATATGGATCACGAGATTCAGTGATGGCCATAGGTGGCTATCCACGATTTTAGACATGTTGCATGGCCACCTTAGGGCCCACCTCTAGAGTTATGGGCTACCACTTTATTGACTAATGTGAATTAAAGTTAATTAAAGTGTAAATAGTAATAATTAATCTTCAATTTAACTCATCATTAGATATGTCAAAATTTTATGTATATAATTATAAAAACTGACAAAATTAATAAACGAATATATTAGAAGTTATTGAAAGGTCATATATATGACTTTTAACATTGCAAAGAGAAGTAGATTTTAGATCCAGTAATTAACTAATAACACATATAAGATACATATAATAAGGATCCTATTAAAATGTACCTTAAGCTTCCATAGAATTAGTTAACAAGTTACAATATAAAATTTATCTTTCGAATACTTAAAATTAAGTGCACCGCCAAGGTGTAAAAGATTTTCAGTTTGTTAGCAACAAAAAAATTGTAATGATTTTCCATATAATTAATAATAATGTTACCATCAATTATCATCATCATCACAATCATTGCCATATATTATATATATATATATATATATGAGAACCGACGTCGGTCGTTGACTAATGTGTACTCATCAAATATGTAGAACACCTCAAGCAAAACCTACACTAAAACAAACCGGCGCGTGAAATTTAATGTTTGTATCTAACTCCCCCAACTACAAAATAAAGTCACTAAATCTCACCCAATGTGACCCATTCTTTGTCCTTTAAACTTTTGCAATACCCTTCACTATGTGACCCATTCTTTGTCCTTCAAACTTTTGCAATACCCTTCACAAATATATATATATAACCCTTGCCAATCCATCAATTTCCAACAAGGTCCTCTCATAGATCATCAACAATCACCCTTTCACATTACTTGGCTTTTTGTGAGTGTACGTGTGTGTGTTCTAGTGTTTTCAAACATTAGGGCCTAACAATGGGTGGTGTTGAGAGAAGGCAATCTTGGGTTGTGTTTGTTTTTGTGGTTTTGTTAGGGTTTTGTGTTGAAAATGGGTTGGTTTTAGGAGCACCCCAAGTTCCATGTTATTTTATATTTGGAGATTCATTGGTTGATGATGGGAATAATAATCAACTTAATTCTTTAGCTAAAGCAAACTATAGGCCTTATGGGATTGACTTCCCAGCTGGTCCTACTGGGAGGTTCTCCAATGGTAAAACCACTGTTGATGTCATTGGTAAGACCTCTCTGTCTCTGTCACGGTTCTTTTCACTCATTGCACTATTTATTCTACTAATTATATGGCATAATTTATACTACTTCACTTGGACTTATGCGATTGATTTTGTAATATCCGTGGAGTTGACGGAGCATTTGAAAATTAATCGAGATTTCCAAATCTGGAATATTTCATGGAAAATTCCACCAGATTAGATAAACCTTTTGGAAAATTCTACCAAATCTATAAACCTTGTTATACTAAATGGATAATATCTTTTCGTCGGGACTCTATGGAACTAATAAATTTCTAGAAAAGCTAGAGGAATGACTTTGACCTTTTGGCTTTTACTTGTATTATGATTTATATACGATTGAACTAGTATTATTCGCAAACTTGAAGTGTCAAATAATGTTATTTACTTTATTTTCTGCTAAAAGTTGAGAAATTTTTTTTTTTTTTTTTTTTATCTCCTCTCAAACAAAAACATGGGCATATATTTATTTTTATTCTCGAAATAATAAAACGTAACGACTAATGCAAAATTATTACATGGTGTTTGCGTTTTAATAATGTGAACTTTATTAGGGTTTTGTTTCAAGCATAAATCATCACGTTTTTTTTCTGTCCAACACCAAACTTGTTGACAGTTGATACATTAAATGTAATTGATGAGCAAAATTAAAACTTGGTCTGTCACAGCTGAGCTTCTGGGCTTCAATGGCTACATTCCTCCATATGTGACAGCAAGAGGGCGAGCCATCCTTCAAGGAGTGAACTACGCATCTGCAGCAGCCGGAATCAGAGAGGAGACAGGGCGGCAGCTGGTAATTACATCTATCTCTTCTTGTATCAAACATTTTCCATTTTCGTCATATTTATATGGAATCGTAGTAAACGATCTGCATATGTTTGTTATAAATGTTAGGGGGATCGCTTGAGCTTTGCAAGGCAGGTTGCCAACTACAGGAGCACAGCGTCTCAAATAGTGAACCTACTAGGAGACGAAAATACTGCGGCAAATTACCTTAGCAAGTGTATACACTCGGTGGGAATCGGCAGCAATGACTATCTCAACAACTATTTCATGCCTCTGTACTATTCCTCCGGCCGCCAGTATACTCCAGACCAGTGGGCTGGTTTGCTTATCCAACAATATTCTCAGCAACTAACGGTAATCTCTTTTTCTCCTTATAGATCCCCTGCATTTTCATTCGTCTTTTTATCTTTCGGTGTTTTCGGGAACTGCTCAAGGGTCACTTATCTCGGCATGGTAGAAATCTATAGAAATCGAAGGAAATCAGTAGAAGCATTATGTTTGAATATTAAAAATGAGGATGGAAATGGATAGAATTATAGGGGAATCGGTAGAAAAACTTCCAATTACTTTCTTTTCACTTTTAAAAAGAAAAAGAGTAGAAATGGATAGAAATCAAATAAAATTACAAAAGTATCTTTAAAAGTAAAGTTAAATACATAATTTTAGGAATATTTTTGTCCGTGGCTAACATGGAAAGAAAAAATTTCCTTACATTTCCTCTCGTTTCCATCTTAAAAATCCAAAACAAGAAATGAATATTATATTTCTTCTCATTTCCTTTCTTTTTCTTTTCTACATATTTCCATTGGAATTCCACCTTTTCTTTAAGTTTACCAAACACGAAGTTTAACGAAGCATTTATAATGATTGGATTTTGTAGAGTTTGTACAACTATGGAGCAAGAAAATTTGTGCTGATTGGGGTGGGTCAAATAGGATGCAGCCCAAGTGAATTAGCCCAAAACAGCCCTGATGGTAGAACCTGTGTGGCTAGAATCAACACTGCCTGCCAAATCTTCAACACCAAGCTCAGGTCACTTGTCGATACTTTCAACAGAAATCTCACCGATGCAAGATTTATCTACATCGACGCCTATGGCATTTTCCAGGATTTAATTTCAAGCCCTGCATCCTACGGTATGTTTTCTCCTTTTCCCATCTAAAAAGATTCATCGGTACCGACACGCGCTTATGTATGGGTGCTTTCAGGGTTTCGGGTGACGAATAGAGGGTGCTGCGGTGTAGGCAGGAACAATGGTCAAATTACATGCCTTCCTTTACAAAATCCATGCCCAGATAGGAATGCACACTTGTTTTGGGATGCTTTCCACCCGACGGAAGCCGCGAACGTGATAATTGGAAGAAGATCATACAATGCTCAGAAGTCGTCTGATGCGTACCCTATCGACATCAATCGTCTCGCGATGCTTTAAAATATGAAGACAAATGGCGGATCAAATGTTTCCATTAGATGAACATTAAGAAAAACGTTATAGCTCGTTTAAGAAATTTCAACCTAATTAGTTTGTGTTTGATTGTTGGATTAGGGCTATTGTTCTAAAGAACATGGTCTATTTTCATTATCTTGTTGTAGCTTAATATATAGCTAATATTGGATGTCTTTCAATGCAATGTAAACGGTGAAACAACTGCAATAAATTGCAATGATCAAATTCAATTGCTAAAAATTCGTGATATTGGCTAAAAGCAGTTCCCATTTTGTTCAAATTATATGCTATCTTGAAATTTTTATGATTTTGTGCATGTAAGGATTAATTGAGTTGATTTATTGTGACAACTTAAAACTAATTGAAAGGGAAATGGCCACATAATAGAAGCTCCTTAACGGTTGTTGTCGTACTTCTTTACTCAGCCTCAATGGTTAATATAATATTGATACTTTTTTTTTCCCTCCTTTTGCTATTCTTAAGGCTCTATTTAGTTTATATATTTTTCATCTTATTGATGTTTATTTTGTATCTATTTGAATATTGATATTTATTTTGTATCTACTTGAATCTTACATTTAATAGGAACAAGACACTAAAAAGATGGAAAAATAAATCAATATATACCCCTTTTTTTAAATTAATTATCTAATTAAAATAATTATTTCTAATGCATAAAATATATTTTTTTCAATTTTTTTCTTTTAAAAGTACGTAAAATTTCATTTTCTGATTATAATACTCTAATCACTATTTTTATCATACTTATGAAACAAAAATAAATAAAATATATAAATACAAAATAGACACATAATAGATACAAACAAAAAACACATACCACGTAAATAGGTCCTAAAGTACTCTCCGACATAACACAATAACCAATTAATGACTTTTGATTGAAAGAAAATGATCCCCAATCGACATTGGCATGTTTAAGTGAATTGAGAAAACTATGGGAAGAATATAACAAGCTAAAGAATAAAATGTGAGATAAACAAATCTACCTATTGTTAGATAAGTAATTCATTAAGAAGTGTGCTTAAATCTTTGTCAAGTTTCCCTCTATTAGGCAACAGTATGTTGGCTGACTTGAAAGCAGTAAGTCTTACATTAGAGAAAATATTAAAGTTTGACAATCTTAGACTTATTTCTCCCTACCACAGTTATATATGGCCGTTAGACATAACATTAGAGATGTACAAGTGGTTTAAACTGGCTAACCCGATCTAACCCATTTTGATCAATAGGTTAAATGGGTTAGGCTTATTTGGCTCATTTTCTAAACCATCTAAAATACATAGACCTTAACTCATTTAAAAAGCAAGTTAAATAAGTTGAGACAAATCGGCCTACGTTGATCCGCAAGTTAAATAACCAAACTCATTTGGCCCACATTTAAACAAATTAAAAAACTTTAGTCCAAACCCGTTTAAAAAGTGAGTGAAACGGGTTTGTCCATAAACCAAAGTCTACTTGTACACCTCTATGCAACACGGCTATTTGGCTGCTTGTCATTTTTTTTTTTTTTTTTCAAACAGTCAAAGAAAATATTATTATAATAAGCAACTACAATAAAATAATTTTTTACATTTAAAGAATCTTTAAAAAATATCTTAGTGTTGGATTGAAAAGTAATGATTCATCAAGAGTTGAAATTGATAAGCAACTTTAATTAAGTACTCCTTTATAAAGTTCGGGGATGCTTAAAAAAAAAAGGTACTTAAGATACAGATGTGACATTTTAAGCACTTCTCTTAAGTTTCATAAAACAATATACCAAAAAGCCATCAAAATTTTAATAAGTAAACAATGATTTTCAAATCTTACAAAACCTTTAACAATAAGGATTGAGATATCTCTATATCCCATTATCTCGAAGCTGAGTTGAGTCCATAAAGTGACAACCGAAGCTTGCATCTATCATTAAGGTCATAAAGAACTAGAAGGAACTGAAGCATCAGATGACGAGTCATGCTTAAAAGGGAAAACAAGGCTCATCGAAAATTACATCTCAACCTATGACAATTTTATTATCATGCATGTTAAAAACTTTACATCCTTTTATCTATTTACATAACCTAGAAAAACACCCAACTCACAGTGTAGTCATGTAAAATAAAGAACAGCCTTATGAATTTAAATATTTTTGGGCTTTTAAGGTGTTTAGAGAAAATAACAAGGATATAAACGTGAATAATGCTAGAGACACGCATTAGAATAAAATAGAGCTAGGTTTGGAATCTAAATTGGTGTTTGATAAACTCACAAGTGCTAAAATTAACATGGTGTGTTATAAGATTTTAGTATGACTAGTAAAATCAGTTTGCCACAATCAAAATTGATTTTAAAAATTCTATGGATTAAAGGGGAGTAAGTCAGTAGTCGTAAAGAAACTTTAAGAGAGTTCTCCACTACAAGATTTAAAAAATGTATATACCTTTGTCACTTTGTACTCCTACTATTAGTAGTCACTCGCTAAGCTATTTTCATCAAAAGTTGAAATTTTCACCTCACGGGTTTCAATTCTTAGTGCCGGATTTCCTTCCCTATGACCATTTCCAAAGTAATTTCCATCATCCCAACGTCATCATGGTGCACAAGGAAAAATAATCTATAACATTTTTTTTCCAATATGTTTTCCATGTGTGTATTTCTAATGTTTACGTAATATATTTCTAATGGGAAATATATATATAGTGCAAAATATAAAATAATCCAAACATATATACGTAAAATAAAGAATGGAAAAAAAAAAGTATATTTTCTCTAATTAATCTTTCAAAGATATGAGTCCTTGGCTCCTCTAAAAATTGGATATTTAGTTGGTTTTTCTTATAAATGACGTATCATATATCAAGGTATGGGATATCGAAAAAAGATTTAATAATACTAATACACTACTTGAATTGATTAATGACGTGTAAATACCAAAAATATTTAAATATCTGTAAATAAAGGTATGCAATTTTTAAAAAAATATTAGTTATCCATGTATCAAAATTTTAGTAATATTTATACTTAATTTATCAATTCACGTGATATATTAATATCTTTAATATGTTTGTTTAGCTGGAGAATGTTTTTAGCATTTTTTATTTTTTTAGTCTGTTGAAATTTGTTAGAATTAAATTTTTGTCGTCGTCATAAATTTTCCTAGCAAATTTATGAGATTGCAAAAACAACGATGAGTGTAGATAAAGGCAACGACAAAAAGGTCAACCATTACGGATGGTAATTGGCACCATAGAAAACAATTACTAAAAATAAGACGTCATGGTTTACCGCTACAACCGGTGTTTATTACTAATTTTCCTTTACGCGATTACATATTGTTGAAAACTAATAGTAATGGCAACACTTGAGATCACTATGATGATATCTAACAGTTTTAAAACTTTAATTATAATAATTATGAAAACAAAGTCCACAAAACGTTTTTTCATGAGATAAGCACAATCTTAGCATATAAATGGACTAAATTATTAGCCATAAAGCTCGTTGATCTTAGTAAAAGCCTTGATAGAGCTTAACAAGTACTGATCTCAAATAAAAAAATGTAACTTCATTTCTCAGCTGAAAAGGAAAAGAAAATGAAAATTAATTGAGAGAAAACTAAACTAAAAATTTGGTGGATTCTATGCAATTAGGTGGCTCGAGTACATTTTTTGTTCACATTCTTAAAAAAAAAAAAATCGATTTATTCATATTTCCATGATAAATTCATAGAAAAAAAAAATGAAAGCTAGAGCAAATTGATATACTAAATCCAGAATTTGGGGGCTACTTAGTCTAGACTAAACATAAAATTTCTAGAAGGTAACTAGACTCCAAAATGGCAATGGACTTGATTTTATCCCATTTTGATAACACATCCTTTTTTCACATGCTTTATTTACATGCAAGAGAAATTTACATGTTTACTATCAATATTAATATATATTATATAATTATAAATTATATATATAATATTATCAAAATACTATTATTATGTGGTATTTTCCAAATGTGATATTACTATATACATGTATATCGTATCTTTAAGATATAACGCTAATATTTATAGTTATATTGTATTTTTAAAATATAATTTACGAACAAAACAGTTAAATCACATCCTCTAAATGCATTTGTGTAATTATGATTGTTGCATCTCTAAGATGTAATTTAGCTTTAATAATCATGTAATTAATTTTCTCTAATTCGCATTTTTAAGGATAGATAAACATGTGTTACACCCTACTACTACTAGGAAAAAGCTTAAATCCTTCAACCAGGTATGTGTGTCTTTAGCTCTTAGAGAGACATACATGGTAGTGGACCACTTAGCAATCCCAGCTAGACATGTGAATGCTGTTGAAGTTGTCGTGCTAGTTCCACCTCATGTAGTCTACCATATATAGTGGCTAAAAAAACTATATGTTGTATTAAGTACGGTTACAAACGAATCGAGGCAAACTTCTAAAGTCAACTCGTTTAAAAATTATCAAACTCGAGCTCTAATTAAGCTTTCTATCAGGCCTAAAATTAAGGCTCAAGCTCGGTTTGTTTAAATAAACAAGTTTCGTCTTGAACTCGAGCTCGATTTGTTTACTAATCAAGCTTGAGCCAAATTAAGCTTAAAGTAAGTCGATTTCGAGCTTATTAACGAGTTTAAGTATTCAAAATTAAGAAATATATAAATAAATAGATTAATAAATAATGAACAAGGATTAAATTATATATTGTATATTGCATACTATATTATATATTTATATATATTATATAGATAGTAGTCTTTAAATTTTAATAATATATAATATTTATAATATATATAAAATTCGTAAATCTATTTACGAACCGACTCGCAAACTTGAACTAGATTTCAAGATCAGCTAATTTAGATAAACGGACTTTAACTTGAGTTCAAACACAGTTTGTTTACTAATCGAGAATCGAGCTTAAGTAACTTACAAATAGTTTGACTCATTTATAGCCCTAATACCATAGATGCTTTTCATATACATGTACAGCAATTTGCTCAAAATGGGGTAATGCCCCCATAAACTTTGGCCATGCAATGTGTTTGTCTTATAAATAAATAATCGCTGCATGTTATTGCCAAAAAAAAAAAAAAAAAAAAACAGAAGAAAAATGATCAAGCAATAGCTCTTATTGTTGTCTTAAAAGATGCAACCTCATCCTAGTTTTTATGTTTTTCTAAGTTGAATTTGTTGAAAGGAAATTAAGATTGATGTGAATAGGTGGACAATTCATTATAAACACAATGTCCCAGTAAGGAACCCGCATTTGAAATGGGTCTTTGTTTTCTTTTCTTTTGCTTTTGATATCGAAAAGATGCAATTACATTATATGTATGTATACAAATATTCTTTTTCCTCAATTTCTTTTCAAATTCACACACCTAAATTTCAATCCCTCAAATATCTCTCCACTTTACAATTTTTAACGTTCTTGAATTTTCCACCTTTCTAAAATAGGCAAAATACCAAGTCATAATCTTCCTCCTCCCTTAAATTTTGGCTTATGTGCAAGCCTTTTGCTAGCTACTTACCAGTGTTATATATTCCATTCTAATTTGGCCTGCATTGTCCATACGGTTACCTTATCAACATGGAGATGGTTAAGTTCGTGTTTACTACATTAATAATAACATCAAGCTTACGAGTTCTTGTCCATGGAGACCCTATTGTTCCTTGTTACTTCATTTTTGGAGACTCATTGGCTGATAGCGGCAATAACAACAACCTTGCTACTAAGGCCAAGGTCAATTATCCGCCGTATGGGGTGGACTTTCCGGGTGGTGTAGCCACCGGTAGATTTACCGATGGCAAAACCTATGTTGATTTTATCGGTCTCTTTTTCAATCCCCTCGTCGTTCAACGTTCTATTATTTAAATTTCTACATGCATTGCCCATGCCTTTTCATATAAACAAGAGATTATAAATGAGATATAGCGGCACTTTGATTATTCTATACGATATAATTGAGCATTTCTACATATTTATATATATATATATATATATATATATAATCCTTAATTATAATTTTTATATGTATCTTTGCTTTATGTAGGGTCATCTCAATTTCATTTATTTGCTTATAAACGCATGATGCACACTTACACATGCAAAGTTATTGAATAATTTTTTATTTTTTTTTAATAATATTTCAGCACAAAAGGTTGGCATCACAGATTTCATTCTTCCATTTGCAACTGCTAAAGGCAAAGACATCCTAAGAGGTGTAAATTATGCGTCGGGTGCAGCCGGCATCCGTAATGACACCGGAAATAACCAGGTCGGTTGAGTACATAATGCCAGCCAATTTTATTTTTCTAAGACTATTGTTAGTGTGATAAATTAAGTCCAATATTATGTGATTTTACAGGGTGAACATATATCCATGGATGCACAACTAGTTAATCATAAGACCACCATAGCAGCAATTTCTCGTATGTTGGGTGATCCTAATAAGACTAGTGAGCTATTGAATAGTTGTTTGTATACAGTAGGAATCGGTAGCAACGACTACATTAATAATTACTTCATACCCGGAAGTCCGTTGAAATCACAGTATAATCCTCAGCAATATGCGCAATCTCTGATGGATCTTCTTCATCGTCAACTCCAGGTAGGGTAATTTGATTTATAATTGTGGTTATAAATTAAAATAAGTAAATAATAACATCTTAAATTTGTTGTGAATAATTTAAAAGTATATATAGATAGAATTTAAAAATATAATTTATAAAAAGTTATTTTAAATGATCTAATCTGCCAACACTTAATCTTTATGACTTCAAGCATGATTTTGGTTCGATGCATATATGTATGATTCAGAAGCGGGCAAATTGTGGTTTGTCTTAGTGTTGAATCAAAATGCAATTTGAAAAACTTTTTCTTTCCTTAGTTTATTTACCATCTTTTCTATGGTTTGATTGATATGTATATAATCCCACCCACTATTGCTATAAACACAAAGCAAGTCTGATTTCATACATTTGGAAAAGGGCTAATATGCAAAGAGAGACGAAATATTAGAATTTCAAGTGTTGAATTAGGTGGGAATGAAGCAAAAAAAACAAGTCTAAATAAAATTCATCATATTGTAAAGGAAAGGACGCACTCACATACAATTTAAAAAAAAAATTCTTAAAAAGAAAGATACTATAAATTAAGTGTTAGATTAGATGAAAATAAAATAAAAATATATAAATTTAAATAAATTCAATGGTATGGTGAAGGAAAAAAGACATTCCTACATAAACAAACAAAAAAAATTGTAGCTTTTTTTTTTTATTTTTATTTTCTTGGCAATTAGGTTCAAAGTATGTCAGTTTGGCTTTGGTGTTCACTCAATTACTAAAACGTGGTTAGGTTTTACATGTTGCGGGAGCAAGGAAGGTTACATTGTTTGCCTTAGGCCCGATAGGATGCACACCTTTTGAAGTTGCAAGCTCAGGCGGCAAGGGATGTGCGCAGGAGATAAATGATGCAGTTGTAGCTTTCAACTCCTTGTTGAAACCACTCGTTGATAAGCTCAACCAAGAGTTCACCGATTCAAAATTCACCTTCATTAACATTCCCAAAATAGTGATCGGTAATTATATCTTATTCACTTTCTTCTTCTTTCATGACTACAAATTTAAACACATACACACCCATGACTCTGAAAACAAAACATACTCATACATTCATCATTTTCATTTTTGCATACTAAGATTAGAAAAAGAAAGATCGAGGAGCTTTGGGTCTTCTTAGAACAATGTATTCTTTGAATCAATTTATATCGTTTAAATAGTATTTTTCTATATTGGAAAAAACACAGATATGTGAAATATAAAATAACTAAAAAAAAAAAAAGAAAAAAACAGGTACACAAAGTAGAAAATCATTCTCAATTATGTTTTCTCAAATTAATCATCTCGAATATATCAGTCGAGCTCTTCTAAAAGCTGGATATTTAGCTTATTTTTCGTGCAAATGAGATGCTATGTTAAGAAAAGAGTTAGCTAGTTTGTTTTGCCGGAAATCCTTTTTTCTTTTTTTTTTTTTTTGTTGAAATCTTTTACAATTAAAGCTTTTATAGTGTTACCAAATTATTGTTGAAAGTTTAAGAAGTTATAAATACTAATGACTTTTAATGATAAGTATAATGGAAGGTTACAACCAAAGTTGATTGCTACTGATGGTAATTAACACGATGGAAAATGATAATAATAATAATAAAAAATTAAAAAAAAAATGATGTGCTGGTTAACTATCATAACTAGCCATCAGCTATTATCGTCATCTTGCATTATCAACTGTTATGATAATATTTAACAATTTTAAAACTTTAATGATAAGTTTTACGACTCAATGGGCTTAAAATAGGCCTGATTTTTCTTTATATTCATTTTTTTTTTTTCAATCGATTTATTCGTAATTCCTTTTTAAAATTAATAGAAAAAGTATTTATGAAAAAATTATAGAGAAAAGAAACTAAAGAAATGATCAACCTTGGGAATAACGAGTTAATGAATTTACTTTCATATCTTCAGAATTATCAATACCAAGTCCTCCATGTTGTTCCATGGACAACGCAACTGGTTTATGCATAGCAAACTCGACACCTTGTGGCCATCGAAGTTTACACGTCTTTTGGGATGGTTTCCACCCCACTCAGGGGGTGCATCGACTCACTGCAGATATCGCTTGGTTAACCACTACTCCAGATTTAGTTTACCCTATTAGTATCTCAAAACTTCTCCAATCTTAATTTTGATTAAGAGGACTTTGTTGATATCGTAGCATATGTTACCCTACCCTAAATATTTATCCTTTCTAGATTGAAATTACTTTTGTAAATTTGTTGAAAGGAGAATAATCTTTAGGTCATTTAGTGGATGTAATTCATTATACCATAGTGTATCCATAAGAAACCCATCGTGTAAAATGGGTGGGTTAGTTCTTGTTTTGCTTTCTTTTTCTTTCCTGTTGATATCGAATAGCTACATATCAATTCAATTTCCATCAATTCCACATATCTAGTTATCATTTCTCTCCTTAATTATCTTCCCAATTTTCAGTTTTAAACAATCAAATCTATGAGATACACAAAATACGGAATCATGTTAGAAGCTGTTTTCTTCTTCTTCTTTTTTTATTTATCTATTTGTTTATTTTACCTCGCATATGACATTCTTTTTCTACATGCTAGGTACTAGTGATAATATTAACGGACACTAATACTATATCTAGGAACAATCTCACTTTTAGGCGAATCATTTCATTTCCACAAATATTAATGGAATAATTATTGTTTGCAAAATACTAAAATCGATATAAATAGGATGTTGAACAAGCATGCGCCAAGTGCGTTTTGTAATAGTTCATTAGGGAAATATCACCACAATTACCTTAACTTTATGTTTTTTTTGGAAATTTTACATTTAAATTTTAAACTTATCGAATTATACACCCAATTAAAAACTTTGGTTATCACCATCATTATTTTCATTATGTTATCATAACACCATCAATCCAATAATTTTGAAAAACTTATAGAAACAAGTCATACTTTTAAAAAAATGTATAGTATTTATATGCTACCTAATTTTTTTCATCCTAAAACTCTTTACTTATATAATTTTTAGAAAAAAATGTGCATGTTTTTGCTAATTTATCCATATTCTTATTGTAATGGCTTGTCTCTCCTCGTTTTAGTATAGTTCCTACTAAATTTTTTTTTTTTTTTAAATTGCAAATAACCCTCTACGTTTTAGTATATTTCCGACTAAATTTTTTTTTAAATTACAAATAACCCTTTAAATTTTGATTTAAATATAAATTCACCCATTTAACTTTTAAAATATGATTTTTTTTACCCTTTAAACTTTAATATATTTTTTTTAATTAAAAAGTATCACACTATAATTTAAGTCTTGAAATATATTTTGGTAAATTAAAAAGGTATATACTTTAAAGGTATTTGTACACCAAAACCGAAGTTGGTTTAAAGGATTATTCTTAAGCCGTCCAATGAAATCAACTTTGAAAGTTTTACATGCCCTTCGTTAGAAAATCTCAAATCTCATCTTTCATTTCGACCATCCTGTTTATTGTAAAAATTACATTAAAAAAAAAAAAAAAAAGGGATTGGGGGAACTTATAAGTAACCATAATGAATCGGTATCTCGAAGCTTAAAAACCCGCGAGATTATTTACCGCATGCCCACAACACGCCCGCTATGCTATTAAGAAACTGAAATCTGTCCGAAACCGATTAATTAAATATAATTTTACAAAGCTGCTTTCAAATTCTTTAAAGCTCCGTCATCAAACCAAAAGAATATACAGTGACTAAAACTTATAAATAAATAATATTATAAGCTTAAGTTTATAATATTCTCTATCTTATAAGTAAGTTGTAATAGTATTTATTATCAAAATAAATAATTTGTTTGATAGAAGTACCTGAATTAGACATTTGCCACATTTAAAATAAAATAATAAATTATATATGACCACTTCTATCATAGATGATGTCTGAAACCAAAACATATTACAAGCATTGTGATATTACGTCCAGCACACGTACACACACCCACACACATATATATATTATATATATTGAGAGATTAGCATTTATTTACTATATCTTAGGAGGAAGTTAAGGGAAGGGTGCTCTACGCTTCATCTCAGTTGAAACAACATCTATCGCAAATCCTTTGCCATGTTGCTTCCAGTAGTCTGCATTTGGATTGATCCACTCCGGTTCTTCGATCTCCAACCGCGACGCCTTGATCGCATCCGTCGAGATGTTATATTTGTCATCCCTATGCTGCACCAGTGTTGGCTTCACCAGCCCCAAGTTCACCCCTTGTGGGGACATCATTAGGGCCGGCGCACCTAGTGGAAGCGTGTCGCCTTTTGCTCATCACAGAAAATTTTATTACAATCAGGAATATAATATATATATTCGACATTTTTACAGCAAATCGTAAATACACTCCCTAAACTATTAGTTAGATAAGAACTAACCTCTGTCGACCTGCCAGGTGCACCAGAACTTGCCAAAGGTCTTGGCCAGGTTCTCGAGCTCAGGTTTTCCTAACATTTCCGGAACCCGAGGATTAACCCATAAACCCGACTTGATCTACATAAATTGTATGAAAAATAGATGTTAGAGAATGATCAAAGACGCGTAAAAATTAGTAGCAGGAAAAAAAAAAAAAAAAAAAAAAAAAAAGGTACCTCATATGCATGGGAATGCCAGAGCTTCTGCTCTTCAGGAGGCAGAGATTCAAATATACTGTCAGAAACTATATACTCCACCCCTGCATTGATTTCTCCTCAATCATCGGATGAATCGAGCTTAGATTTCATTAACCAAAAGACTGGCGAAAAAAGTAGATGATAACTGTTACCGATTAGATGAGCGGAGGAGTCATCGGTGTCATAGACGGCGCATTGGAGGAAGTCCTGGTTGATCCTAGTGACGTAGTGGTGAGTTTCGATCTGCCTAGACATGTCATGGCTATAGAGTGCAAAGGTGCACACATGTTGGTTCATCTGTTTGATGGGCTTTAGTGATTGCAGCATAGCAGCACCCTTATCGAGCATAGCCTGGCCCATCGTTAGTGGCTTTCCGGGCGGTTGCCCCTTGGATGGGGGCATAGGAGCTGGTGGACTGTCGCTTGAGGCCATCGGAGAGAGGTGTTTGTCGATTTGCTAGGATTTGTGATGAAAAAAAATGAGAGGAATTACAAAAAGAGTACCCAAGGGGTGGCTTTTTGGATTATTATTTTATATTCATATGAAAAAAGGAATGAGTGCAGTGTATAACACGTTGACATGCAGAGGTTTGATAAGGTGGAGCTGGCTATTCGAACGAGAATATGGTGCAAGTGTGATGCTAATCGAGAGACATTTGGCTTTGGTTATAGTGATGGTGGCATGCATCAAATTTTGATGGAAAATAAAATAACATTTTAATGCTAAAATAAATGGAATTTTTTTTTCCTGTTAAAAAATAAATAGAAATTTTGCGATGTGTTAATTTATTTTTCTTTTAAAATAAGCTAAACTTTAATTTAATGTAAAAACTGTCTATGTAAACAAAAACTCATTTATATTATTAACCAACAGGCTTATAAATAGGTTTATAAATAACCTACGAACAGACTTACGAGCTGATATATTATATATGAAAAAATCTAATATGAGAATAAAAATAATATAATTAAAAAATAAAAATAATATATTTTAAAAACTTTGAATTAAGTTCAAGTTTTAATTAAATCTCAAGTTCAAGCTTAAACTCTTTTAGGCTCATTTATCTAAACAAATCGATTTTGAGTTTCAAATTTCTTAGTGATCTAGACCTCAATCTGTAATTTTCAAATTAAGTAATGTTTTGGCTAGTTCAAGCTCGATAATCTTAGTATTCAAAAGGTCAACACAATTTGTGATTTAATGATTGTGACGTGTTTAAGTCTTGAGAGGCAAATGCCCGTGGAAAATTTTATAATAATTAATATTTTATACAAGTGATACATATATAAGATTATTATGGCTAAGTGTCATGAATATTAATCTCTTAAATGGAATTGTTCATATTCAAATTGTTTTTCCAAAAAAATTTAGCCCTAATCTCTTTTTACAATTTGCCATGTGAACATCAAAACGTGAAACTTTAGTGTTAGTCAGAAACATCTATTAGCAAGATCTGATATTGCAATTAAATAAAAAAAAAATTGCTATGGAAAATGGAAATTATAAAACTATAAATTCTTTTACATTTTAATGTCTCTTAAGGTCTCAATGCATATATTTTATATATATAATATCCTTACCAACTAAATTACATCTATTATATTCGAGGGGTGTGCTTTCTTCCAGCATGAATTATACAGGTAAAGAACAAACACTGTTCCTTTTCTTTATTTGCACATTGAGAATCATGATTAAGTGTGTAAATAAGTCAAATATACCCATAATCTATTCGAGTTCGATTCGGTTATTACACGAATTTGCTCGGTTACAATCCAAATCGAATCCTAACTCGAGCTATTCAAGTTTTACGATGTTCATCTAGACAAATCAATCAACTTGAGTCGAGTTCGAATATTGAGTTCAAACAGAATATAGCTATTGTTATTATTTTAATTAAATTTATAATACTTTTTAAGATATCGAATTGAAACAAGCATAATCAAGTTGAACATAAGTTTGTTAAGTATCACTTCGGGTCAAGCTTAAGTTTAGAATTATAAGCTCAATTGAGTACAAGTTCGAACTCAAGCTCGATCTTTAAAATCTCAAGTTGAACTCAACACTATATCGTCTCAATTCGATTCATTTGTAGTACAAATCATCACCTTATGAGTAGCTAAACAAGAAAAACAGAAACAAACAAACAGAAAATAGATAATGAAAATACAAATCCAAGAGACTAAAATGGAAGATTTCATGCGGTTTCCATAGAACAAAGTAAGTCACACCAGAAATACACGAAAATGATAAAACAAGACAACCCTTATCTTATACAAATTGCTAGACATGATGATTCTTACTTCGTTAGACTCCACTTCTGCTCATCTTTATTATGTGTCTGATTCGAGACAACAACATTAGTTTGTGCCCTGTACTTGTACCTGCTTGCAACAACCAAGTATATTGCAAAGTTGATCAAGCTCAGTATGGAAAGCAACAAGTAGAACAAATTCAAATGGTTCCTGTTAATGTTGTTGCCTGCTAGCCAACCTCCACTCCTCGTTATGTCTTCCGTCGCGCGGTTAACTATCTTCACTAGTATAGTGCTGAAGAAGTAACCAAACGACATGGAAGTCCATAGGAAACATGTAGAGACCGATTTAAGCGCTTTCGGTGCTTCGGAGTAGAAGAATTCGAGCAATCCTACGTAAGTGAACATGTCTGCGATCCCGAATATGAAGTACTGGAATGAAAGCCAGAATGTGCTGATTGGGAGTGGCTGTGACACGGGGAGCGCATCCAGCATGTTGTGATCCCGTGCCACTGATTTACGCCTCACTTCCATGATGGAAGCTACCGCCATCGATACGGATGATAAGACTAGGCCAACTCCTATCCTCTGAAGGTGCGTAATTCCGGTTGGACGATCAGTGATATTTCGGAGAAAGGGTACGATGATCCTGTCATAGATTGGGACTATGATGATGAGGAATCCGAATGGAAGGATCGGGAGCGAAGCAGGAGGTATGCTGAATGAGCTTGTAATGCTGGAGTCCATCGTTAGGCCTTGTTGGATGGAGAATGTCTGGAGTTGTGCAAGACATAGAGTCATTATTATGGTGCAACAGAAAACAGGGACCATCCCGAGTACAATCTTCGCGTTCTTTACTTGAGTGACCCTGCAAAGTTTCCATGGATTTGGAGCCTCTGATGTTCCGTTTGGAAGTGGAGAGGCTGTTTGAATGGCTGCTTTGTCTAGGAACCTTCAATACGATAACAAAAGTCAAAGGAATCACACAAAAAGACCGAAATAATTGAAGATTTGAAAGAGGAGATGAACATAATAGTTCAACAAATATAAAAATGTAGGAAAAAATTTTGATATTATTTGGATCGAAGTTTAATACATAGCTCGAGATAACGGGAAAGTACCTGAAATTATCCCCATGAGGTAGGAGCTCTTCTTCCTTTTTGTCCATGTCAATTTCATAAAGCTCAGCAGGGTCCTCAGGAAGTTGAAGGTTTCTGTTGCGAAATGCAGCAAAATATACCTGCCATGGAGTAGCAAAAAAAAAACAACATAGCATGCTGCTTCATTAATTTGAATATGATATCAAGTTAGAAATCACAATCATCTTATAGATCATATCCCTTTTCTACCTGTATACTAATAAACTTCAAATCTAAAGCCATGTGTTCTAAAAGCTAGAGTTCATTAGGTGGTTCTATATTTACTCGCTAACACTTTACCTTTTTTGTGAGTTGAGAATTCGATTCAAGGCCATCAAGGTTGCCAATTAATTAGGGTGATATAGGCCCATAGGGATCCGAACTCAAGACCTTCTATTCTGACACTATTGTCTGTATTGTTTAACTTGTACGATTTTGAATAGACAAAATAACGACACACCTGAATAATTTCGATGATGGCACTGGTTCCTTGAGCAACATGAATTCGATATAATGGCAATCCAGCAGTGAAAATCATTATTGCCAAGAACATGGCAATTGTAGAGATGCCAAATCCCCAATCCCATCCTTTGTTGTCTTGGATCCACACAATCAGTGACAAACTGGCTATACCGCCAATACATACTGCTAGCAACAGGAAATTGAAGAAAGTCGACATGTGTCTGGCTTCTTTGGGGTCCTTCTCATCGAATTGATCTGCCCCATGGGTTGGTAAGACCGCCTTAATTCCAGCAGATCCAGCAGCCAATAAGTATAGGCCAATAAAGAGAATAGCAGCCTTTCCACCACCAATTTTCTCACAGTCAGAATTGGGATCAAAGATGTTGCATGTTGGTGGTCTAAGACTCGAATAATGAGCTTGTATTGTTAAAAGTGCTAGTCCCTGGAATATTACTTGATAATTAGACCATGTTTGAATGTTCTTCTAAACAATCCAAATAGAATTGGATGGATAGGATAAATAAAGGATCAGATATAATAAGGGAAGATAATATATGATAGGATTTGACATGGAAAATGTGCCCTAGGTATCATTTACTGCTAGGAATAAGATCTATACCACAAAGTGACCAATTTTAATTCTAAAATTTTTCACAATTCACCAAATCTTGAAGCTCGATATCTCCCCTGAATGAACCATTTAGCCAACGTAGTAAATATAATGGTCTACACTACATCTAAAAGCTTAAAGCTTTTAGATAACACCACGACTAAAAGCTTAAGTTTTTAGATAAAACGGTTATGGTACTAGTCATAATAAAGGAAAAACCGTAAATTAGAATATCTCTTATCAGACCTTTAAACTCAAGAAAAAAACTAGTGTTATTTTATTCACTCTTTATCTGGACTATTCTATACGATATGCACGAATCATTAGTTAAAACCAAAACCTCTCATGTGGACTACCAAGCATAGTGTTAGTAGTTTGAACAAGCGTACCAAAAACTCCACACATCCTGAGATGACAGTCGCCTTGAACCTGCCAATATAAATGTCTGCAGTTACAGCCACTACAATGCAGAGGATGTAACTGCTTCCCATGAAGTTAGTTAACTGGTTTGAGGCATCAGCTATGTTGAAGTGCAACTTCCCGTTGAAGTATGTCACTCCATTCACTTGAAATGCCACAATTGCCATTTCCTCAAACGCAAATGCAGCTGCAGCCAAGAGGATTGATTAATAATCCTAATGAGCATTGGAAATACTCGCACTTGAGGTAATGAACATATTGCATTTCATTGGAAATAAAATTAGATATACCGAAAATAAGCAATGAGGTTCTGATTCCTCCATGCTTGTACTTGAGAGCTGCTCTTCCCTTCCAGTCCACCTTCCCTTCAACAAACTCAGGCTTTCCCTGCACCCAAAAGAAAAAGGCAGAAGAAGATCATATCGCAAGTTAGATAACGAGTACTTCCCTAGTCAACCCTTGCACAAAGAGAGTGCATTTTCAGCCTTAAAAGTTAAAACCCAAGCCTTCTGCCTCCCCCTCCCACTAGTTTTAAATAATCCAGATTTCACAGATTGCATAGATTTAAGGTCAGCTGGCCACAGTGCACTCCATTTGTTAGTAAATTCTTATGCTCGGTGGTCTAAATAGGATTTGATTAGACGAAAATTTAGATGCATCTTTCACTGACTTTATAACTTAATAGAAAAACAAAACCTATGTAAGGTCACCGCTTACTACATGTGATCCTTAATATCCTATATATTGGAAAGTGAATAATTAATTCACTTATAAGGTGCATAAGATCATACATACCTACCTTCTACTCATTTCAATGAGTGATCGATCAAGTATCATGATTTTCAAAGCAATGTAACAACTTCCACATAAAAGCTTTATTGTAATTGTGAAAACTTTATGATGCAATTGGTAACAATACATGAAAAGCTGTAACAACTGAAATTTTCTGCTGATCCCTACAAGCGTATTGTGATTAACTCTTAAATAATCAAATGACAAAATCCGAGAAACTTGTTTGAAGGCAAAGTGCATACGATATCTTCTACGTCCATTTTTGCAGCTGGAAAAGATGAAGAGGAGACACAATAAGAAGCTCTTTTTTGTGGAATCTGAGTTTGAGCTAGCCACTTATAGAAGTAGAAATGCTAAGATACGTACCGCAAAAAGACTCAGACAAGTTCCTAGGAGAACTTGTCTGTTATGCAGAGTCCTCTTTTGCATGTCTTATCCAAGATTGGTCAGTAGGAAACAGGACATTAAGAAAGATTAAATAGATGACGTCTCAGCAACATTGATGTCAAGTTATGTTCTTAGATATTCTTCGTTCGGTTTTGTTATGCCAAAGACAAATACTTGGAAGAACAAAATAACACATGAAAAGTGACATTCTGGTATACGTTTAATGTAATGACATGTTTGTCTGTAGATTTTAACTCTACATTGGTCCGATTTACAACTGTGATCAGTGATGCCAATGTCTATAATTCAGACCAGGTCTTAACGAAACTGGATTTCCTTTTCCCTAGGCTGAGCTTTGTGCATAATTGCAAATATTGGTTCCATTTGTTTCGCAGAAAATTTTTTAAGATTATTCCCCTTATCATATGTTTTATCTCCTTTTGTAAAACTTCAAATTTCTCAAACATTTGAAAGCATAAGTACCGCACGATATATAGAAATGTAAGAATATTACTATGTAATGAACAAATATACTACTAAAATCATTTATTTTAAACACGCATATCAGGACAGTCGTTAATTGATTTTAATATACAGAATAGGACATTGATTCCCTTGTACTCTAGATGTTAGCCAGTGGAATTAGGGAAAAGTCATGACTCAGTCTATTCTGAACTAGTAATAGATATCACATCATTCTTTTAAAATTATGTTAATGGAAAAGACATGTTGTAGATAGTTTCAATGAGACTAAACGCCAAAATCATTATCTTCTGAATTTGTATAAAGCAGATTCGCATCTGCCACCTTTTTTTTTAACTGTAGTAGCAAGAAGTAACTTTCATTCTACTGTACCTACTACTAAACAACAAAAAAATGTGTTCATTCTCCAAAACTTTCTGGGCTAAACTCCATCACCCTTCAGAAAAAGGGAGATAAACACCAACTTTTCTCGAATCAGGATTGGTTTCACTGAGGGTTATGGCCATACATGGACCTGTTACCTACGAAAGCACTGCACCAAACGAACCTTTTTGTTACATCTCTCCTTTTATATATCTTATCGGATGTGATATGTATCTATTATGAGACTATCCATATATTTGTTATTTTATCTCTCTTTTAGTTATCTTATAGCAAATATCCAGTTATAAATCAGTATCTAAATGATAAGAATACGACAAGACGATGAGCCAATGAGCCAAACAGACCTGCTAGTTTGCGTTGCACAGATACTTATAAGAAATGCTCATAGTGAGAACAAATTAAATTTCCATTGTTTGGTTATTGGAGCAATCTAAATTTCACTCTCGGCAAAAGCAAAGAAAGAAAAGAACCATGTAGTGATATTATTATCCATGTTACAGGAAATAATAATTTAAAAAAAAAATAGAATTGGCCAGAACAGGCTCCAAATGGTCAATAATGAGACCGTTGCCTAAAGGTGGGTAGAAAAAAATTGACACACAGAGTAAGAATGTACAGAACTCAAATATCTGTGACTACCTGTGCAAAGAATGCCTTCCTATGCTTACCAGTACAAGACACAACCTATAAAATGAATACAAGGCGTGACTCCTCAATAGTTCAGCAACGAATACTTTATGCGCAAAACAATCTTACCCTTGTCAACTCCTAGCTTAGCCCCAGTAACCAACCAATGCCCAGGAATGTCTTGAGGCCCCCTGCACATTTCCGTCATGTCCACAATTTTTGCCAATTTTCCATATTGACCCGTTGCATCCTCCTTCTTTTCGCTGGAAGACTTCTCTTTAGAACTTGATGAGGAGGCACCATCAAGCCTTTGGGCTGTAGAAGGGCTGGCAGGACTATGATCCCACACTGATCGTCTTATTGTACAACCGGGTACTTTTGAGAACAGGAGCTTGAGGTGTAACACATTTTTGGAACCGAAATCCCAAACACCAAGTTGAGCCCCTGTGACAATGTGAACCCCAGAGAGATCTCCAATGCTAGTTTCAGCGTGCTCTATTGGTGCAGTGCTGACATGGGAAAAGTTCTTCCACTTGATTGGCTCAAACCAACGACTGTCTTGCTCTTCAGGGCCCAGCCACTTGGGAGCACCTATTGCCATGTGTGCATCCCAATGGGGATGAAGAACTTTTGGAAGAGAAACAAGGTGTTGCAAATGGATTGCAAGACGATTTTTCTTACTGCCTTCCAAGCTAAGTCTCAGTCCAGTAACAGGTTTTCGGCCAACAGTCACCTGGAAAAATTAACAAAACTTTCAGTCATCATGGACCCATAACGTAAGTTCACAGTGGTCTTTGTCGTTTCACTGGTAATTATTCTCAAGTTTAGAGCCTCCATAACCTTGTAAAAAGGCTAAGCTAAAGAGAAAAACTAACAGGAATCATCCAAATCCAAGCAATGAAATTTTCTTACCACTAAGCAATCAGCTTTCAGTCAAAGACATTGAAAGCAGATTTAGAAGCGAGACAATACCCGAGTTCACTTGATAACAAATGAGCTGGTGGAAGCACACATTTGACATTCCTTTGGGGCAGGAATATAGGATTCCAACATTTGAGAAACAAGACATTTTTCAAAACATGCAATTATAATAACTCTCTTTCCGTTTACAGTAGTACATAATGTGCTCGTTACTCTACAGGCAATCCACAATTGATGAAAGAATTGGATACCTGATCAGGGCTGATTTGGAGCTTCGGACCCATCAAGCTGAACTGCAGGGATTGGCACACGGGCTCTTTCCTCTGAAGATTATTTTGTTCAGGAGCCCAAAGACGTGCAATTTGAAAATCCAAGAAGTATTGCAAATCCTCAATGGGCGGTTTATCTGGAAGAAGAATAAGCAAAATATTAAAATTTAACGATTTAATGATAAAGAATATCGGTATCCATCCTGGGGCAATCGAAACTGACTATTTTGAAAATGACTATGACTAATATATGTAAATGCATGCTGCAAAGGTAAATATGCTCAGACTGAAGTAAGTTTCCATAACTTACCAGAATAGAAAGAAATTAAAAGCAGCAGCAAGTGAATCGATCATCATTTGGAGATTAATCCAAATCTCTAGCCTGGATAGTAACTGAAGCTCCAATATCAAGTTTCTAGAAGATGGATTTACTACTGAACTTCCAATTACTTTCTTCCAAATCATTATATGAATTATGAACAAGCAAAAAGATTCTTAAAAAGGTTATGCAGCTTCATTATCACGTACACAAGTAATAAAAAGACAGTATAAGCACTCACATTCCAGATATAAGTCAATAGCCCGTGCCAAATGCTTTATACCAGGCACTCCTTCAAGAAGAGAAACAATTGATGTGAATGCCATGTCAATAACATCTGGAGATAATCGAACCGTCTCTGCCCACTTGGCATGATCCTGCTCAAGGTCATCACCTCCCCGCCTCCTAAAAATAACAGTGACATCCTACAGCAAAATGAATTTCCCCCTATTAGTCAACGCAAGACAAACAGAAAAACAACGATGCAGGTACACAAGATTTAAGCTGAAAGCTGTTGGAGAGCAACAATCTATAGTCCAACGGGATGCTTATAAACAAGTGCAAAGGATGATGAAATACACTCTGGAATAGCGTAAATTCTTAAAAAGATCCATCAGGTTTTCAATGAAGAGCGTTTGGTTGTCAATAGTATTCTAGTACTAACCTTGTCCTTGTATTTTGGAGGCCCAGCAGTTGGCTCATTTCTTGACCCACGAAATCTTTGATCTTCAATGTCCCTAACATAGTTTTCAATGTCAGATGCTGACAGAGAAGATGACTGGTGCTGCCTGATGTAAACTACATCTCTTCCTCCAATTGTCACGGACGTAACAATGTGGGTACCATAATTTTCAATGAAGCTGAAACTCAGAGAAATGGTGAGGATTATTGTAACCTAAAAGAAGCATGTTCATATCTTCAAATAAAACCATAACTGATCTTATGCACTTGAGCTTTTTTATCAATTTTAACATGGGATTAGAACAGCAGGTCAGTTTTCAAGTCGCCACATCATTGTTCACTTTTCATTTGATTAGTTCACATAATAGGTCTTAGTTGACAACTTTGTGCACATGTGAGAGAAGAGTTGAATGTATTATTGGTTCTGCATCTATATCTTTAACTGTAAGCATTTAGATAAGTTGGCTGAAATGGATAAATAGCAAACATCATGTCACAAGAGGCTTATTCCTTAGCCATGACAGAGCAGATGATTCATGGTAATCAAATGCCACACAGTTCCCAGAAAGCAAAACCCATTCAAGCCAATGCATTATGATGCATGCTTCAGAAGAGCTTTCAAAATGTACAGAGATTTTCACCAAGGCACACTAGAATTTCAAGTATTATTATACTAACATAACAACAGTTCTACCAATAACACTCATTTCCTTGTGTCTATTTAATTAATTCATATAATAGCTATCAACACTTGCAAGGATTTCTAGAAGTTATAATTCCAATTGTAACCCATATTTATAGCAATCCCGTTTGCATAAATATCTATTATGGATTCATACCTTGCCAAAGATGCAGGATCCCAGGAGTAGGGAGCAGCACGCTTGATATCTTCTACCAAAACTAAGTTTGGATTTGTTAATTCAACCTTATATAAGGGGATGAAGTCTCCAACCATTGCAAGAGATTTTGTTGATGCTGCATCTACTTGCCAAGAGCCAGTGAAATTGAACATGGAATTGAAACTCCCAAGTGGAATTGATCCTGATATAGATGATTTTTTGTTGAAACATTCGGCCATCTGAAAAATTTTATCGTGAAGGTGCAATTAAGCTAGTCAAGCCAACAGACTCCTTAATGCCCAAGCAACCAGATACATTTTGCAGTCGTACACAAAAAAGAATAGAAAAGCATTACAATTGAGACAGTATGTCCATCTCTCGACGAAAGTGTAACACTGACTGCAAGGAAATTCATTGAACCAAGGAATGAAAACACAAAAAAAACACTTGTCACCTAATCAAACAAGAGATGGATTGTTCTGGAAACATGGAGCTCTTGTAACCCAATTTTGTCCACAATTATGTTAGAAAGTCACCAGCTAACATTGTTGAAACAGATATTTCTATAGCGTTAAGCAGGCTCTTCTATTTCTTCCATCTAAAGGTAACCAATTCACATGAAAGAAAATGCCACATTAGGCCTTATGAGGGAGAGCTTTCTCTCCTAAAAATAAGCAAGCTAACTCAGTAAGCCATAAGTACCTCTTCTTGTGACTAAGTGGCAAAATGACTCATCAGTTATGACAAAGAAAAATGCCAAAACAACTGAAAAGAAACATGAAGGTGTTCAGAAGATTGCCACGCTTCCCAAACAATGCACCACTCTATCAGGTACAATAAAATTATGAGAAGATTATGTATTATTCATATACTCCTACAAGCGTGATAATTGGTTTTATCTAAAACATTTTACACAGAACAAAACTGTCACTTCCCCAGCATGCAATCCTATCAGGAACATCTTATCTACTAAGATGCAGAGAGATCCAATCTATTTCATGAGATGAGAGATAATGTATATAGTAGAAGAGAGTTACAGAATCATCTAAGGTTTTATACAGTGACTCGAGCTAACAATCATTCTCGAGCATATAACGAGCAATTGGATTCAATATCTGACTATAAGATCAGATCATTTTTATATTTCGAACTTCTTCAACATTGATGTCGTGCTTGTACAGCTATGCAAATCCACCAAAATACAAATAACGAAAGATTAGCAAGCTTGAAGAAGCCAACAACTGTACTTTCTGTATGATAAAACCCCAAACAAATTGATACAGCTGTAGCACAAAATATAGAAGGCTTTGCATTCTCCAGATGCTCCCATGCAAACTACTTATTGTATTCATTAGATGGATTGCCTAAAAAATGCAAGGAGAATAAACCAAACAGAGCAGAATAAGTTTGGTTAATAATAGTGTGAAAAATACATTAACAAGTTTTAGGCAACAGTATCATCTACATTATATTCAATTTTCAGAAGCTACTTATCAAAAGTTATGCACAAAATCTATCTTGCTCTATTTTTGCAAAGTAATTAACCCATGGATGTTGCTTTGTTGGTGCTTTTTCACCTTCTCTTCACTCAGGAGAGGTGCACTACTGGGCAGAAGCAAATCAAGCTAAGCATTTAATCAAAATGATTCAAATGTTTCCGCAGTTTGAGTAAGAACATTTGGCCACTTCAGTCAAGCTAAAAAGAAGATTATAAAGAGTTATGACTGAATCAAACACTATAGATTTTGACATGCTGGAAAATCATGTCAAAATGATTCAAATGTTTTCCCCTCATTTGTTGGTTTTTCAAAGTGGAAACAGATGATGCATCCACTAAACAAAAAAGATTCTTACTAGAGACCTAAGAACTGGAGCATAACACCTGACATAAAACAAAAAGGTGTCAAGATCGAGATCTTGGCAAGACAATCAAAGAGAGCTATCACTAGCATAAAAACAAGAGAGAATGGTTCGGGTCACATCCAAAGGAGTACAATTGTTTAAAGTCTTTTCTCGTTTGTTGCTTTCCAAACATTGTAGACCACAAAACCCATAATAAGCTTCCATTTTGGGGACAACCCAGGTCCAACCCTATTAAAAAGTTCTACGATGCCAATTGCACTAAAAGGTAACACCCCAATATCTTGGAGAGAGTCTTACAAGGCAGCCCAAATCTCCAACACAAAGGAACACTTAAGAAAAATGTGACAGTGTGATTCGGTAGTAAAATAGTATTCCAGTGAATTTATTATTGAGTTTTCCCATGTGGGTATGTCCTTCTTGCCATCAGACTTATCCAACTATAGCCAGCACTAGCTAGCCTCTATATGTAAGGTATTAAGCGCAAAGTTCCATTCGAGTATTTTAATTTTTGGGGTAAACTCCTTTTCCTACCTACTCCTAAAAAAAACTTTGGGATACCAATGTTGATGGAATGCACATATTTAAAGTTGTTACATAGCTCAAGTTGCTCAAGTTGGAGTTGAAAAAAATCAAGAAGTATGAGTGTTTGGACTTACAATTACAAAGGAATTAATGAAGACTGAGGAAAAGCTACAACTCATACAGTCCACTAAAAGATCTGATGTGGTTGGCACTGACTAGGCAGATGAAAGGAAAGCTTTAGAGGATTACTATTTTCTAAGTAATGCTAAAGAATTCGCTTAAAATTGATGTTTGGAATTTTTCCTTCTTCCGTTCTTTGAAGTTGAGGGAGAACAGAAATTCGATTAAATATCTAAAAATTTCTGATGGTACCACTATTACTTCACCTGCAAAATTAAAGAAAGATACCTTTTTTTGAAGAATCTCTTGTCAGACCCAAATCTGGCTAGGGATTCTTCTTCAATACTTGATTCTCTTAGAAGGAGGGTAATTTCTGACCAGTGGGAAGGACATAGAAAACCTATGGGGCAAGAAGAGTTCTAGTTGGCCATTTTTGAGCTTGTCCAAGATATGGCACCTGGTCCCAACAGATTTAATGTAAATTTCTTCAAGAACATTGTGATGTTGTTGGATTGGATGTTGCTAGTGCAATGCAAGACTTTTTTGCTTCAGAAACACTTGAAATCCCTGAATTGCACATCTCCAACACTGGTTCCTAATTGCTCAAATTCATCATCCATGATGAACTTTCATTCAGTTCATATTACAACACAATCTACAAAGGTATTTCAAGAATTTTAGCACAAAGAAAAATCCACCATCTCAATCTAGTTGGAATTGAGTGATGTCCCTTTACAAGTGACCAAAGAATAATTGATAATATTTTGGTGGCTCAAGAATTGGTGAATGGCTGCCATACAAATTCTAAGGACCAAGATGTGCTATAAAAGTAAACCTTACCTAATAAAACATGTGCTGTTAAGGTAGAAATCATCAAAGATTATGACACGGTTGATTGGGCTTTTTCTTAGCAATTGTTGCTTGTACTTAATTTTCCACCTGAGTTCATAGGTTGGCTGATGGAATGTTTAGGAAGTCCTCATTTTTCCTAATATTTAAATGAGGAATCGGTGGGAATTTTTCCCTAGCTCAAGGGGATTAAGACAAGGGATATTGTCTCCCCATATCTTTTTGAATTAGGGATGGAAGTTTTTTCTTATCTCCTTAGAGAAAAATCAAGAAGTGTGAACTTTTTAAGTACCATTGGAGATGTAAGAAGAAAAAACTAACCCATCTTTGTTTTGCTAATGACCTTCTCACCTTTGTTCATGGTTCAATAAAGCCAATTAAGTTGGTGAAGGAAGCTTTAATGGAGTTCGAAGAGTTATTGGGTTTAAAGGTTAATTCCACAAAATGTAGCTTTTTGTGAGTGTAGTGAAAGAGTTTGTACAGCAATAGATTTCTGCCCTGTTGGGTTTCTCGCTGAGTTCATTGCCTATCAAGTACTTGGATGTCCCTCTCACATCAACCAGGCCAACCAACTCTATGAGTCAAGTTTTGGGGGAGACAATTCTTTCATGCATAAGCCACTGGACATCTAAGTTTCTTTCCTTCACCAGGCATGTCCGATTGATCAAGAGTGTTTTGTCTTCAATTCAAGTGTATTGCTCATAAAATTTTCTTCTTCCCAAAAGAATCTTGAAAGAAATGAGGGCTGTAATAAATCACTTCTTGTGGAATGATGAAGCTGAACAAAAGGCTAAGTTGAAGGTTGCTTGGAAAATTATTTGCAAACCAAAAAAATAGGGTGGTCTAGGCATATTGGATGTGTTCTTATGAAACAAAATGGCTCAATTGAAGCATATTTGGAATCTTTGTGGGAAGAATGAAAATTCCCTTTGGCATATCTGGGTTATCTTGTATTTTTAAAGGAAAAGCTTTTGGCAGTGCAAAATTCATTCTTCTTGTTCTTGGGGACGGAGAAAACTCCTGAGTTTCAGAGATAAAGCAAAAGATATGTCACAATGAAAGGCAGGCAATGGAAACTATCTCTCTCTGTAGTATGATCCTTGGGGAGCAATTACTCGAAATATTTGTTATTAGATTGATTAGTTGGGGAGCAATTACTCAAAATATTTGTTTCATGTGTAATGTTAAAGAAAAGTCAAGTGAACACCTCTTCTTTTGGTGCTCTTTTGCAAGGAACCTTTGGGCTAAGAAACAGTTTGGGATGGATACCTGAAGTAAACTGTGTGCTTTTGAGCTCTGTGGTTTTTCTGAAAGAACTTTCCCTACCATCCAAGATAAGTGATGGTGAATGACAGCTGCTACTATCTACCACATTTGGAGAGAGAGAAATGGTAGTCGTTTTGGAAAGCAAGAAGAAAGTGCCGAGTAGTGCCTGCTATATAGCTAGGAGTATTTGTTTATGCACTACTTTCTTTCGTGTGCAGTAGTGCACTGACAAATATTTGTTTTGTGGGCTTTATTTAGGCTTTTGAGGCTTTTTTGTAAGTCATATATTTTTCTAATGAAATTCTTTCTAAACTTATCCTGCACAAAAATGAAAGAAAAGAAAAAAGAAAGACTTTTTCCATTTAGTACTAGAGAAATAACTTCCAGATTTCAAATGATGCACTCTAAGACTAAGATTCATCCTTCAATAACTATCTTCATCCTCTTTTTACTTATTTCTTTTGCAGGACACTGCAAATCGGAACAATGCCACCTTGTGCTTTCTAATATATTAATGCAACTAATAAATAAATTACCCAAAAAAAGCCATTAATGGAAAAATAAGCAACACACAAATCCCCACAACCTCAGACATGAGCAACTTGTCTAGACATAAATTAATGCAATGCTTCTTTTAGGCACTAAACCACTATAAGTCCCACAATTACCGCAATAATGCTGGAAATTGAACTAGCAAAGAATAGAAAATTGCCCAGCAAGTATCAAGCCACATTTGAGTGAGCAAGGAGATTTTGAACACAACAATTTAAACTATAACTGACACTTGAGCAGGTTACAGGGAGTTCCAGGCTCGAGTGCCCTCTATCAATCTCAATCGAGAAAACAAATAACATAAAACTATTTTGGTTGACAATTGAGAATAATATGGAACAATGGGCTTTCATCTAACTCATCTAAAGGTTTATTAAAGTCAACTTTCCCTCAAAACACCCCAAACCAATAATGTTCCATCAACTTTGTGGTAAACATATCCTGATTGGTCCCATTTATTCATTTTTACCATTCAGCTTGTATTATCGTATCACATTTACGCATGAAGTGGCAGAGAAAATCTATCACCTTAGACCCAAGTAGCTAATAAATCAACCTAGCATATTCTCACAATGACTTATGATTTGCCCAAATGCAGAAAACGGCTAATGAACTAACATAATAGCAGTAGTAAAACACTGCCAACAAGTACCAACTACATACCAAAAAACATAACACTGCTACAAAAAATGTTTCCCTGTCCCAAATGTGTCCCCAATCTCATCACTTTAACCACATATTAACATATGAAGAAATGCAAAAGGTCCGATTACAGATTAAAAATTGTTGATACATGTCAAACAACGTTTGAATAGAAAGAAGAGATGAAGGACGCCATTTGGGACAGGGAACTCCATCCACAATCATGCCAGCCTAGCAAATAATCCACAAAATATAGAACCAAACACATTCCTTCAAACTCACACCAAATCCAACATAAGATACCAATCTATGTGCATAAGGAAAACAACCCATACAAACTCAACAAATGAAGACACCACAAGATGACTCCCAGAAAGGAAAATATATATATATATATATATCAGATCAAGACAGATACCAAACTCACCTCATGGAAAGAACAAGCACTGATTTTTTTAATCCCACCCTTTCCTTCATGACACTCAATATCAACAGAAACATTTGGTAAAACAACATCCTTAGAAACCTCAAGATCCCTCCTTTTATCATCATCAATCAAAACTAGCCTAGACCCAGGAACACCTTTACAATAAAGAAGCCTAATATCAGAAGTAACATCAAACCCACGACCCAATGCCTGAACTGAGTTCAAAATTGTACAACTCAAAGCATCTGAAGAAACTGAAACTTGTGTATCCATAATGGACGGATCTTTCATTGAATTCTTAATGATATTTTTAAGTCTGCTTCATCTAAATATATGGAGAAGAATTAAAAAGGCTCCTTTTTGTATTTAGTAGTAGGTGTTGAGTTTTGGGTTTTCCTCTCTTTTTTTTTTGTCTAAAGAGATGCTTTTTGACTGTAATATTGGTGATGTACTAGTACTTGGGGGTAAAAAGAAGAGAGCGCGTTGTTTCGTGGCGCGCGCGCGTGTGGAGGATTCTGGTTTGACTGGTCATGCGTTTTTAGAGCCGTCTAAACAAAAACCAAAACAAAAGTCAATGGTATTCCATGTTTTACTACCGTACACCATGTGTGAAAAGGCAAAATGCTTCTAGGAAAAGGTACGCGGCGAAGGAATTAAAAGAATATATATATATATACATATTCTTATTTTTTAGAAATTTTATATATATACATATTTAGTTATCAGCATTAGTTACCTTTTTAAACGAATTCTCAACTTTTTCATTTGTGGTTTAATTTCAGTGTGGCCAAATATACTTCATTTAAACATATCAAAGAATTAAAGATTAAAAAGATAAACCGAGTTAAATCACAATTGAACCGACCTAGTTCTATAAAATGATCAAATCGAATTAAGTTCAATTATACGGATCAATCCGATTTTGATAACATTATTAAATTCTTGATGTTTTTCAACCTTTATAAATTGGACTTCTCTTAAGTTTGCTAAATTTTCAACTACTTCTAACGTGTATTAACTTACGATTGATGAACAATAGTTATACATATTTGATTGAATGATATAATGAAAATAAAATAAAATATAGAAAAGTATAATCATTAAAATCATCCTATGAACTTTAACAGTATGTTTAGTTAGCTTTGTGAAATAAAAGAGACATTCCTCTTATACAGTCTTGTTTTTGTGTTTGGTTAGCAAAATAGCAATTCGATGGGATTGTTATCACTAAAATGAGACATTATAATCCATTTAAATGATGCAAAGGATAACTATTCTTTTAAAATATACCCATTAAATCCAAATGAACTATAAGAAATAACTATTTCCTTTTAATTCTCTTATTAAAAAATTACAACTCTACTCCTACCTCATGTTATAAGTGCTTTTTCAATTTCACGTTTGAAGTTTGAAGTTAATAATTGCCGCATTTAATTGAACTTTTACTTATTAAATTTGCTACCTTCATTAGATAACATGATAAATAGTCATTAATGGAAGAGTATCAATTAGAGATAGGATAGCAAATTTAAATGAGTAAAAACTTAATTAGCAATTTCAAATTGTATGTTAGGAAAAGAAAAAAAAGGAAACGTATCAATAATTGGACAAGGAAAAGTTCAAATGAGTATAAGATATAACAGTTTCAAACTATAAGTATAAATTGAAAAGATATGCAAGGTTCAAGTAGTTATTTTGACATTATTGTATAG
Source organism: Lumnitzera littorea (assembly GCA_024138015.1). Classification (NCBI taxonomy): domain Eukaryota; kingdom Viridiplantae; phylum Streptophyta; class Magnoliopsida; order Myrtales; family Combretaceae; genus Lumnitzera; species Lumnitzera littorea. The sequence continues at coordinate 99,515,649 of JAMXBB010000011.1, read as the reverse complement.
AAAATTTTTAAAAGGGAAGAAAAAAACCAAAAATGAAAAACAAACATTTTTCAGCTCCCCCATTAGCCCCTAACAAGGGCATGCAAGCATTGCCATGTCCTAAGATAACTAGTAAGAGTACAATAATGATGGTGTATTGCACCTTATCTTTGAGTGAGTCATATAACCCTTTACTACCAAAAAAAAAAAAAAAAGAGAGAAGGCATATTCAAAAATATATATATATCAAGTTGTAATCAACATGCAATCCAATAGCTAACCAATGTGCTTTTTTATGATTTTTTTTCTTCTTTTTCTAATTTTGATAATCATCTACCATTTTAAGGGATTGTGCTATTCTAAGATAGTGAATAATCAACCACCACCGTAGTAAGTTACATGATCCATGATCTAGCATTTGTTGTTACGCCCCTATCAACCATTATGGGATTAGAAAATGGCTACAAAATGTTTTTTTGCCTTTTTTAATTGTTTTTCTTTTATTTCTATTATAATATTTAGTTATATATATCTAATAATATTATTTTATTAAATCAATTACTGTTGACAACTTAGAAGTTAATGTATGCTAATAACAATGGAAAATTTAATGAAGATAAAAAATCTTTTATTTTATAAAAGTTGGAAAATACTGATTATAAGTTTCACCAAAATATATTGAAACACCTTAATTCAGCGTTTTATTTAAATCGTAAACTTCTTATATTAGTATAGTTAAAAATTGAAATTAAAGTTCCAATTTAATTATTTTTTTAACATCCTTATTTTACATACATAACGAGCATATTAAATTTTATATTTTACGAATGGAATACGATATTTTTTATTAGTACTTTACATTGTAATATTATATAAAAATCTATTTTTTCCTATGCAATATTTATATTTATTTATTATTAATTCTTATTTTCTTTTTCTATATTTAAATGTTGACCTATATACTAGAAAGTTCTAGAGTCAACCTTAAACTCACACGACCACAATTTTGCTCTTTCTCTACCTTTACTCTCCCTTTCACCCAATTAATTCCTCTCTCTCTCTCTCTATTAGTCTTCTTTCTCTCGTCACTGTCCTTACCATCTGTCTCTCTCACCTCTCTCGTCAAATTTCCCCTTCAACCATCCAAATCCCTTAATGCATTGGAAACCTCACTTCCCCAATTCCATTTAATCCGGATGCCACCCCTTTCTCCCCAAATCAATTAATCACACCGAACCCCACTCCTACTTTCATTCTTCTAACCACCGCAATTGCTTAACTCTTTCTTTGCTCTCACCTTCTCTCGACTTTTGTTTTTTTTTTTCGCTACCTTCCATAATCGAACCCTACCCGCTCATCTCTACTCTCCCCAATTCCTAAACCCTGACTTGTTTCATAAATTCCTCTTAGCCAATTGCATTTTATACACAAACCTACCTGTCCCTATCCAACTCGTGATGCAAGCTTCAATTCCCATTATCCATTTTCCAATTTGAATTTTCAACAACTAGTCCGAAGTTCCTTTATTAGACTTACAGTTAGATTAAATTATCCTCATTTCTCTCGTTTCATTTTAACTTGGTAAATATTACTAATCAATTATTTAGTTATATTATTTTACGAATTATAATTTTTGTATTATTGTTTGGTTAGGTTCTCATTTGTGCCTATCTAGTGATTCTCTTCTCAATTTATCTTTGCAAGCCATTTTCAATTCTATATTCAATACCGTACTTATAGTTTATAGCTTATTATTATCATTTTATTTATTATTTCCGTTGATAGTATTGGATTAAGCATTATTAGTATTCAGTTTCCACTTTGAAATCATTGATTATCATGTTATATAATGTCATTTTATATAAGAATCATTGTTAAGTATATTTGTCATATTTCAGATTATTAGTTATAGATATATATGTATGTCAGGGTCAAGTTTCTATTTATTTATATAGTAAGTTAACGATCATACTCTACGTATGTCCTTATTACCAATTATTATACTACGAATCTTTTTATTATTAGCACGATTTATTATAATTATTATTATTATCGATATTTTCGTAATCTAATTATTTCATTACATTAGTACTGTATATATATGTAGCATATCATATATTATGTAGTATGTCCATTCTATTTGTCGGTGATTACTTTGTCATTCTTTACAAGCATTTACAAATCATACTATCTTTCATTTAAGTACCTTATTATTTATTTACTATACCAATTCGATAATTTATAGTATTCAGTACTCTAGTTTTGTATCAATTGTATACTATCTTTTATATATATATATATATATATATATATAGATATGTTATATATTACGTACCTTACGAACTTTTATAAAAAGTGATCTTATATATAGTCATATCACTTTTTAGCTTAATCATCTTATGTTCTTATTAGTTTGACTTAACAGTTTCTTTTAGGACCTTAATTATGCAGGTCATAAGCTCTTAGATAAACTCCTACGTAGGACTTCATCTTAAAATGTAAGGATAATGTGCTACTTGTTTTCTTTTAGATTCTTAGTATTCGGTTTCCCTTGTCGAGGTTTGAGTTTTGTTCAGGTTTGAGATCAGAGTATTGTATTCAATTTTGAAGTAATTCTAGGTACGTGGTGTCGATTATTACTTGTGTTTGATAGGACTTAGTAATCAAATCTGACTAACTTATATTCAGCCCGATTAAACTTTATTGCTAGTTTTGCTTGACCTGTCCACTCTAAGGGCCTACATTGGCAAATTCCTAAAGGGGCAACTGCTAATCATATGTAAGGTTTCCCTAGTGGACTTTCACATGGGACGACACAGCTAGAATGTTAGGTTTTGGACTTTGGTTTCGAACTTTGATTTCTAGGGCGTATAATTATATCTACCTATGTATGTGGGCAAAGACCAACTATGGCGGGGTTTGAATACCCCTTTGTTGTTCTATGGGCCTAAATTGAGATAATTAAACTGCTAATTGTATTATCTACTATTAATTGTATATTTGTATGTGAATGATTTATCTGGCATGCATATGTGTTTATACATCCGTACTGGGCTTCAACTCATTTTTTTCTCTTTCAGGTGCTGGATTTGAGGATTTCCTTATTTATGAGGAAACGTTTGTCGACGACATCCAGGAGGAGGATAGAGTCAAGTATCTATATTTTTATGATGACTAAATAAGGTGATATCTATGTCACTAATGGTTTATGTTTTGTTAGGGATTTTATATTTTGAGAAAATGGACTCCTTTCGATATTTGAGGATTTTAGTCATTTAACATATCTTATATTTTGGTTGTAAGTTGGGATGCTTGCGAACTTTTGGATGTTGCAAGTTTATATGAGTTTATTAATGGATGCATTTTCTCACTCCTTTGTGGATATTTATATGTTGTTTAATATGATTCTTCATGTTTCGATTATGGACTTAGAAAGTCTTACATAATTAGGGCTAGCCGGGTTATGTGGCAAGTTGTAGCGCCATTTAAGATCTTAGGGCATTATAGCTTTAGGTGATATCGGAGCATAAGGTTCAGGGAATTTTAGAAAAACTAAGAATGGACTTGAGTTCTTGTTAAGTACAAATCATAGTAGACTAAGGTTTGATTTATCAAGTTAAAGCTGCTGCATTTTGTATTGAAGTTGGTTTAAGGTTATTAAAGACTCCTGTATTGTTTGCAAATGTCTTTCTAGTTGTCCTTTGCTAAGATTCTAAGTAACTTACCCTCATTCTTCTAACTTCTTGATGTGTTCTCTCATTTCCTATTTACTTCTTGTAGTATGCCTCCAAGATGTCTTTCAAGACCAAGATCTTCTTCCGTTGGGGGACAAGACATCCTAAGTGACGCATTTCCTCCCAGGCTGCCACACCCAAGAGGTGTTGGAGTTCAGGTAGGCTCGGTTTCTCGAGGAGATACTGGAGGTTAGAGGGATTGGCTTAGGCAGACTCAAGCTCCCGACACTACTTCCATGTTACTTGAGACCATGAACTATCTAATTAGGGTATTGGCACAGCAGACTGCTCCTAGGAAGAAAGTTATCAGCTTTGACAAATTTACTCAGCAGGTCAGTGATTTTAACTTGAGGGGTAAGGATTTTCTTGCTACTGATCGATGGATGGAGGACTTGGACGGTGTTTTTGCTACCTTCCATGTGCTTGATGATAGGAAGGTAAACTATGCTACTTTTAAGCTTAAAGGTATTGTTGCAATTTAGTGGGCCATGAGCCTAGGAGGATTGAGGGGCCACTTACTTAGCTAGAGTTTAAGAATCTGTTTTATGCTAAGTTTTTCCCTACTAGTGTGAGAGATTGGTTACAAGATGCTTACTTCAGCTATCAGCAGGGCCGCAAATCAATTGAGGAATATGATGTCACGCCCCGAAGCGGCAGAGTCGTAACAGCCCCACCGTGTAAACCACCTTAAGATAGAAGTTGGCCTCACAACCGCTATCCTAGACCTGATCTACACAAAGCGTCCACAACTAACCCGCTTTGAAGTAGACAGTTTGTAATTTAAATAAATCATTTACCTATAAAAGTGAGGAATTATATATATATATGTTATCATTTTATTATTGCAGATAAAGTTTACAACATTTCTCTATAGTATATTCCCTAGTTATTACATCACTCGGAAATGAAAAATAATTCTAAAATAAAAACTTAGACCTTTAAATATGTATTTATTCTTCCATGTTTTTCCTCACTCCCCATGATCCAGCAGTTGCTAGCTTTTGAGTAATTGGTTGCCGCTTCTTAGCCAGCACCTGCACGATGTCTATAGGGATATGAGCAACCACAGCTCAGTAAGTAGGGACGGAGGACTTAAAACTACACCATACATACAACAAGGTTTTCAATCACTTATTAGGTGCAATGCATATGCAAGCAAATGCCATCGCACGACGTTATCCGGCCCGTCGTGAGATTAGAGAAATTACGCCCGCTCTAATCTGGGTTGAGGAGTTGCCGTTAATGCAACAGCTCACGACCAAACCCAGGCTTGTGTAATGGAGACCTTGCTCCTCCCGCGGCTACCTTCGAACCACTGCCTTCACCCTCGCCGCGACCTCCTCTCCTGTCACTTAGTTCGACTGAGGATGAAGAAGAGACTATTTTGCAATCCTACGCTATCCCTTCCGAAGGGGTCGGTATTTGGCCGGAGAGTCCTAAGTTCCCCTAACGGGTTGCCATGCATGTCCGATTATGATTACTGGTCGGATATTTAATTAAGTCCAGTTTAGGGTGATCAATCATTACATACAATTCATACAATATTTGCCAGAGTAACAAACAAAATCATAGCATCACCCAGAATCAAGCACATGCACACATTTAAGCTATCTAACAAGCATAACCAAGCATAATCTTAAGCCTCCAAAATACAGCATCGTATTAATCCTAACTTACCTCGACTCCTCGCTCACTCTCTCGAGGTCCGATTTGCTCAGGCCATCGCCGATCATTCCTATAACACAAACGTGGTTTTAGCTTTTCATATAACTATTATAGGTTCGTTTTATCCTATAACGCTTATTGTTAGGTTTTGTTTAAGGTTTAATATGCCTAATTATCTAGGTATTAAGTCTTTTACAATTATTCTAAGTTTGGGGTTAAATTCAGGTTCGGTTTTCACATCGATTTTCAAATTAGGTTTTAGTTCGATTTCTAAGTAATGTTTTAAATTCCAACCCTAGAAATCCATTTCAATCCATAATGTGAAATTAATCACATTACTTCCCGGTCTCCTAAATACCATCATTACCCTTAGTCAGTGTTTATTTTACTCGGTACACTTAAATTCATATTAGTGTACCGAATTCACTCCTAATGTGATAAATTTTTACATTTTTCATATAATTCCACAAATTCAAGTTTCCCATCAGATTTATTGTACGTTGTTATTATTATCACAATATCAATTTTTATTATAATATTTCCTATTTATTATATTTTCAATAATTACCTATTATGTATTATTACCTTTTATGTATATATTACACTTCTAATATTTTTATCACTCTAATTATCATCTCTAAACATTAATTATCATTTCAAAATGTATAAATTCATCCTAAATCAGATTTTACTCCAATTTACCCTAATTTACAAAATTATCTTAAAATGTACTATTTTTCCATATTACCTATTTACTACATAATTAACCTAATAATTACATCTAACACTCTAATTGCTACAAGTATCATACTCCATCAGATTTTAACATCCTAAAACATCTACTTATTCACTAAGTCAGTAATTAATATCCTAATCACCTAATTAACTCCAAATTACCCATTTTATGCCTCATTTTAGGGCCTAAAAATTATCTAAAAATTTCGAAAATTAATTTTTGAAAATAGGCTTCATAGCACTGTTCTATATCATCTAATTATTCTACACAAAAATTTTGGGCTTGAAACTACACTCCTAAGGTCATTTATTTCTAAACCGAAATGTGCTCGGTTTGACACGATTTCTTAGGGACCATATATTACAGGATATAATTTCATCAAAATAACATTTTTCATAAAAACTACATACAAAAATATCTCAAAATAACAAAATTCATAATTTTCTAATTATATTTACTATTTTTACAAAATTTAACAAGAATCGAGCTGGAAATTAGACTCACAGGTTTGGGTGGCTCTGGCCACCGCAGGCCGCCGTGGCCTTGTCGGCCGGCCTGGGCGCTACCACCACCGTATGGTGGTGGTGGCCGTCCACTTCCAGCTGCTCGTCTGGTGGGATTTCCTTTTAAAAGCCCTAATTGCATAGTTTTTTCTAATTTTTTTTCTAAACAGAATTTTTCTCTCAATTTTCGACTCTCCCTAATTTTCCCTTATTTCTAACTATCCAAATGAGTTCCTGGATTTTTCCTGCTATTTATAGGATTTTAGGGGATTTATTGTGCATTAATTTGGACAAGACAAGTGCTTGATCCCTAAATTTTTTGCTTTTATGTTGTTCTAATTTAATTGGTTGATTCTTCTTTTTCAGATTCTAACTTGCCACGACCAACCTTGCATCATTCCATACCCTTCTGATTTTTTTCTGATTTTTCCACAATTATTTTATAATTTTCTTTAATTATTTGCTTATTTTTTGGCCAATTTAGGTAATTTCGCATATTTTTATCTATACGTAAATACATGTAGGGTACACGTGAACATTCCTAATTATTATTTTGGTCATTCTAAATTTTTAGTATACATATAATCTATCTCTAGTAATTTATTAGGTATTATATTACAATTTTCGCCTTTTCAGTAATTAGCAATTATTATGCTTAAAATTTGAAAATTTTATAGTCTCTTATTTTATTACTTATTTTCTTAAATTTAAGTTTATAGGGTCATTTTTACTAATATTTTTCTCAATAGTTTATAATTTAGGTTTGATCGGATCTTTTAACCGATCGCCCTAAACCTTGGGTTCTAAGTTCAATTCTACGGTTACTTGGCTTAACTTTAGGGCTTACATATGAGACTACGATGAGCCGTTTGTTCAAATTCTTACCACTAGCTATGAGAGCAAATGATGGGGCTAGAGCCCGTAGATTCTGGGCTAGAGCCCGTAGATTCTTGGCTAGGTTGGAGCCACAGTTACAAAGTGCAATTGATGCCTTCCAGTTGGACACCTATGTAGAGAATGTGATGAAAGCGAAGTATATGGAAATAAATCTAAAGAAGAAGAAGGATACACTTTCAAGTCGATCAAGTTCTATGGTTGGAAAAAGGCCTACTTCTAGAGATATAGTCCAAGGAAGTGGGAAGAAGCCTCAAGTGATAACCAGATCGATGAGCCAGACACTTCCTCATGTTCAGATCAAAGCCCTACCCTTAGCTCTTATGGTACAGGTGCCTTCAGTTGTCAAGCATCCTAAGTGGTATGTGTAAACCCTAAAGCCAAGCCAAGTAACCATAGGTTTGAACTTAAAACTCAAGGTTTAGGACGATCGGCTAAAGGATCCGATCAAACCCAAATTATAAACTATTTAACAAAATACCAGTAAAAATGACCCTGTAAATTTAAATTTAAGAAAGTGAGTAGTAAAATAGGAGACTATAAAATTTTCAAATTTTAAGCATAATAACTGCTAATTACCGAAAAGGCAAAAAGTGTAATATAATAACTAATAAATTAGTAGAGATAGATTATATGTATACTAAAAATTTTAGAATGACCAAAATAATATTTAGGAATGTTCACGTGTACCCTACATGTATTTACGTGTAGATAAAAATACGCGTAATTGCTAAAATAGGCCGAAAATTAAGTAAATAATTAAAGAAAAATACAAAATAATTATAAAAAAATCAGAAGGAGAGGTCTGCAACTAGATCAGGTCGTGACTGAAAATAAAAAAAATTAGCCAATAAAAATTTGCCAAACTAAAAGCCTAAAATCAAGGAAATGGGCAAAATCACATCAAATTAATGCACATTAATTACTATGTTTGTCTATAAATAAGGAAAAAATTCACAGAAGACATTTGGACAGTTTGTAATCTGAGAAAAATAGAAACACAAGAAAAATCGAGAGAAATTTCAGAAAATAAAAAAAAAAAAGAAAACTGTGCAGATTAGCAAGGTGAACTAGAACCACCACCCACCACCACCTGAGACTGAACCACCACCACCACCCTACCCTAGGACCAGCGTCTGGACCGGCCGACAGCCTTGGACCGGGTTTGGACGGCCAGAAATCCTTGAACCGATTAGTCATCTACTCATCCCGATTTTTGTATAATTTTGTAAAATTAGTTATTTTGCCCAGAAAATTATGAAACTTGTTATTCTGAGGTTTTATTGTATGTAGATTTAGGGAAAAATATTGATTTAGTTTAATTATGTCTGCAAATATAGGGTTCTTAAGAAATTGATCAAAACCGAGCATGATTAAACCGGAAATTAAATAGGCTTAGGGATGTAGTTTGGGGCTCAAAATTTTTCTGTAGGATTCTCATATGATTTAAAACAGTGCTATGAAGCCCTTTTTTTTAAATTAATTTTCAAAAATTTTAAGTTAATTTTTAGCCCTAAAATGATGGTAAAATTGGGTGATTTGGGATTAATTAGGTAATTAGGATGTTAATTACTGATTTGGATCTTGATTAGATGATTAAGGAAGTTAATCTCTGCAGTGGAACCCTAATCCTAGCTTTTAGGTACTAATTATGGGTAATTAGGGAAATTAAGTAAAGAATATGAGAAATTAGGAATATGTGAAAATATAAATTACAAAATTTTAAAAAATAAAGTTATTTATATAATATTATAATTGAAATCAGAAAAATAATAAATCGGCATTAATATTTAATTTTAAGTAAATATCTTAAAATGTAAGATTTTTACACATCGGGAACAAATCCGATATCCCAATTAGGGTTAGTGTGTACTGAATAGTTAGAATACCAAAATTACGATCCAATAGGATATTTGAATACCCGAGCATAAGGTGATTAATGTTACATTGGGATTCGAGCCTAATTACGACTTAGGAATTAAAACTAGAGTCTAGTTTAGGAGCCGAACCCCGAAATAAAATACAACGAATTATTAATACGTTGTAGGTATATATGAGGAAAATGAGTTACATTATAAATTAGAATAAGAATCCATAAAAATAAGTACTAAAAGGACCTCTTTGCATTATAGGACACCCAGAAACAAATCAGCTCGCAATTTGAGGATCGAGCGATCGAGCAAATTCAAGTAAGTTGGGTTATTACTTATTGTAATAGAGTATTAGTTTTGTAGTGCTCGGAGACTTAGGCTTGTATATGCTTGTGATTGTAAGTAGTTTGCGCATGTGTTTGATGTATCTGAATTCGTGCTGGAATTTGTGCTGTGAGTGATTTTGTGACTGATTTAATTGGTATGAACTTGTTTGAAAACCTTAACTGGAATTTAATCTTAATCGACCATAATAACCGAAAACGTCATGCATTGCAACCCGTTAAGGGATCATAGGACTCTCCAACCAAATACCGACCCCTTCGAGAGGAATAGCGCAGGATTGCAAAATGGTCCCTTCTTCATCCTCAGTCGAACTAAGTGACAGGAGAGGAGGTCGCGGCGGGGGTGAAGTCAATGGTTCGAAGGTAGTCACGGGAGGAGCGAGGTCTCCATTGCACAAGCCTGGGTTTGGTTGTGAGCTGCTGCATAACATGGAACTCCTCAACCCGGATCGGAGCGGGTGAAATTTCTCTGATTTCACAACGGACCGGACTACGTTGTGTGATGACACTTGATTGTTGCATTGCATGAAAATAATTGTTTGATAACCCTATTTGTGCTTGTATGCATTCATGAGTCTCCAATTCAACTTACTGAGCTGTAGTTGCTCATACCCTTATAGATCCTTTTGCAGGTTCTGATTTGTAATCTCTTCAAGTACCATGCCGCCCTACAATTATCCAGAGGTTAGTTTTTTTGAAGCCAGGGGTATGAGGATCAAGTTATTTAGCTTAATGTGTAACCAGACTGGCCTTGTAATTAAAGGATGAAGACTGTTAGTTATTCTGTAAATTAGTAAACTGTAGTTATTATGTAAATCTTCCTGGGAAGCTCTGTGGACTTATTTATATGATTATCTACGTTTAATAGTAATTTGAGTTACTTATCATATTTGTAGTATAATCATTAATCGAACTGTTTACTTCAAAGCGAGTGGTCGTCGACGCCTTGTGTAGATTATCTCTATGGTAGGAACTGTGAGGCCAGTTTCTATCATAGAATGGTTTACACAGCGGGACTGTTGCGACTTCGCGACTTCGGGGCGTAACAGTATGGACCATATGAGATTAGATCTTGCAAATGGCCAAAGGGTGCTTGATTTTCATGCGGGAAGACTAGTCACTTCAGTAGGGATTGCACTAATAAGTCTGTACCACTTTCTTTTTGCCACGTTTGCACTTAGAGGGGATACCTAGCTACAGATTGCACTTAAAGGCCTATAAGGAGTCAGGCTAAAGTTAGACAGCAGACTACTAGACCTCCAGCTAGAGTTCAAACCGGATGACAGTAGATTGGAGGACCTAAATATAAGACCCACAATCAGCTACTCAAAGTTTGACTTATAGAATTTAAGGCAATCAATTAAAGGATTTATTTGAGCTTAACTTATCAAATAAAATTAGAAATATTAGTAAAAATGATCCCGCAAGTTTAAATTTAAGAAAATAAGTAATAAAATAAAAAAATATAAAATTTTTAAATTTTAAGTATATTACTCGTTATTTATCGAAAATGCATAAAATGTATTCCGATAATTAATGAATTATTGAAAATAAATTATATGCATACTAAAAATAATAAAATAACCTAAATAATATTTAGGAATATTTATTTATACTATATATGAATTTACTTGTAGGTAAAAATACTTGTAATTACTTAAAACATGCGAAATGCACTAAAATAATATTAAATAATTAAATAAAATTCATAATTAATTAAGAAAAAATAAAGAAAAATCATAAAAAATAAGGAATAATCTAGATTTGGGTCGTGGCAGCTAGGGAAAATAAGAATAAAATTTAACCAATTAATTTAGAATAACAAAAAAGGCAAATTAGAAGAAAATAAGGTAATTGTCTAATCGAATTAATGCATAATAATTCCCCAAGACCTTTATAAATACCTTAAATTTTTCAAAAACTCATTTTGGATGTTAAGAAGTTTAGAAAATTAGAGAAAGGCGAAATTGAGAATAAATTAAGGTTTTTAGAAAAAATCACAAAAAAAACGTGCAGTTAGGGCTTCTAAGGAGAACCTAAACCCGACGAACAATTAGTAGTAGACGGCTGCCACCACCATACAGTAGTGGCAGCGCCCAGGTAGGCCAACATACCCATGGCCACCAATGGTGGCTAGAGCCACTTAAACCGGTGAGTTCGATTTCTAGTCTGATTTTGTGTAATTTATAAAAATAGTAAATATTCTTAGAAAATTATGAATTTTGTTATTCTATAATATTTTAGTATGCATTTTTTAGGAAAAATATTATTTTGAGGAAAATATGTCCCGTGATATATGATCCTTAAAAAATCATACAAAACTAAACATGTTTCAATTTAAAAATAAATGATTTTAAAAGTGTAGTTTTAAGCCAAAAATTTTTGTATAGACTACTTAGATGATATAGAATAGTGCCACAGAGCCCTTTTTCAAAAATTAATTTTCAAAAATTTTAGATAAATTTTAGGCCTTAAAATGAGGTATAAAATGGGTAATTTAGGATTAATTAAATAATTAAATGGTTAATTACTGATTTAGTGAATAATTATATATTTTAGGATGTTGAAATCTGATGAAGTATGACACTTGTAGCATTTAGGGTGTTAGATGTAAATATTAGGCTAATTATGTAGTAAATAAGTAATAGGAAAAAATAGTAAATTTTAAGTTAATTTTGTAAATTAGGGTAATTAAGTGTAAAATCTGATTTAGAATGAATTTAGACATTTTGAAATAATAATTGATGTTGGGAGAAGGTAATTAGAGTGATAGAAATATTAGATATGTATTATGTACATAATATGTAATTATTGAAAATATAATAAATAGAAGATATTAGAATAAAAATTGATATTATATAAATAATAGAGATATATAATAAATCTGATAGAAATCCTAAATTTATGTAATTATATGAAAAATATAAAAATTTCTTACATTAGGAGTAAATTCGTTACACTAATAAAGATTTAAGTGTACCAGATGGAATAAAATACTGACTAGGGATAATTATGGTATTTAGGATATCTGAAAGTAATGTGATTAATTTCACGTTGTGAGTTGAAACGAGTTTCTAGGGTTCGGATATAAAATAGTACTTAGAACTTAAATTAAAACCTAATTTAGAAATCGATGCGGAAACTGAACCCGAACCTAGCCCCAAACCCAGAATAATTGTAAAAAATTTGAGAACCTAGATAATTGGACATTTTAAACCCTAAGCTAAAGATAACAATAAGTGTCATAGGCTAAAAACTAATCTATAATAGTTATATGAAAACCGAGACAACGTTGATATTATAGGGATAATCGGTAATGGCCTAAGCAAGTCGGACCTCGAGTAAGCAAGCGATGAGTCCAAGTAAGTTGAGATTAATATATTATTATATTTTGGAGGCTTAAGATTATACTTGGTTGTGCTTGTTAGATAGTTGGTTGTGTGCATGTGCTTGATTATAAGTGATGCTATGATTCTGTTTGTTATTCTGGCTTGTATTGTATAAAATGATTGACCATCTTAAACTGACCCTAATCAAATATACGACCTGTAATCATAAGTTGGACCTGCATAACAACCTATTAAGGGAAACCTAGGATTCTCCAACCAAATACCGACTCCTTCGAAAGGGATAACGTTGGATAGCATAATGGTTTCTTCCTTATCCTTAGTCGAACTAAGTGACAAGTGAGGAAGTCGCAGCAAAAGTGAAGTCAATGGTTCGAAGGTAGTCGCAAGAGGAGAGGTGTCTCCATTGCACAAGCCTGGGTTTAGTCGTAAGCTGTTGCATTAATGACAACTCCTCAACCCGGATTAGAGTGGGCGCAATATCTTTAATCTCACGACGAACCAGACAACGTCGTGTGATGGCATTTGCTTGAACATGCATTGCACCTAATAAGTTAGTTGATAACCTTATTTGTGTTTGTAGTATAGTTTTAAGTCCTTCATCCTAACTTATTGAGCTATGGTTGCTCACATCTCTATAGACGTCGTTGCAGATATTGGCTAAGAAGCGACTTACAGCTACTTTAAAGCTAACAGCTGTTGGATCCTGAGGAGTGAGGAAAAACATTTGAAGAACAAACATATATTTTTAAGGTTTAAGCTCTTATCTTAGAATTTTTCTTTTTTGGATAATGTATTAACTAGGAAATAGATTACGGTGAAACGTTGTAAACATTAATTGTAATAACTGAATTCTAATGTATATATATATTTTCTTACTTTCTTAAGTAAATGATTTATCTAAATTATGAACTATTTACTTCAAAGTGGGTTAGTCATGGACATGTTGTGTAAATCAGGTTTAAGATGGCGGCTGTATGGTTAGTTTCTATCTTAGAATGGTTTGCATAGCGGAATTCTTACGACTCTGTCGCTTCGAGGCGTAACATTAGACAGAGAGCTCCAGCGAGAGTTTTTGCACTGCATCAACAGCATCAGGACCTACCTGAGGAAGACACCGCTGTAGGTATGCTACTGGTTCACTCCTACAGTGCTTATGCGTTGTTTGATACTAGTGCTACAAATTCTTGTATTTCTGAGATGTTTATGCGTATATGTGGTTTGATTCCTGAGTCTTTAGTTGGGCCTTTGAATGTCTATACAGCTTTGGGTATTGGGAAAGTTTTGGAGAAGATTTGTAGAAGAGTTAGTGTAGAGGTTGAGGGTAAAGTTTTGCCAGCAAATTTTCTGATTTTGAATATTTCTAATTTTGATGTGATTCTGGGTATGGATAGGTTGACTAAATACCGAGCTGTCATAGATTGTTGTGGTATGATGGTACATTTTATACTAGATGATGGGAGTGAGTTCAGTTTTAAGTTGGATGCTCATAGGCCAATCAAGTTGCCTACTTATGAATTGTGGGATAAGAGGAGGATTTTAGCTTTGTCCTTGGGAAGTAAGGAACCTGGGAAGTTAGAGCATACCCTTATGGTAAATGAGTTTATCGAAGTGTTTCTTGATGAGTTACCAAGGTTACCACCAAAGAGAGAAATTGAGTTCAACATTGATTTAGTGCTTGAGACCACCCCAATTTCAAAACAAGTGTATAGGATGGCTTTAATTGAGTTAGTTAAACTGAAGAAGTAGCTACAGGAATTGCAGGATAAAGGGTTTATTAGATAGAGCACTTCTCCTTGGGGAGCCCTAGTGTTGTTCATTAAGAAGAAGGATGGGAGTATGAGGCTTTGTATTGATTATCGAGATTTGAACCATGTTACTATTAAGAAAAAGTATCTTCTCCCCAGGATTGATGATTTATTTGATCAATTATAGGGAGCCCAAGCATTTTCTAAGATTGACTTAAGGTTGGGTTATCATCAATTGAGGGTAAAAGAGGAGGACATCCAAAAGACCCCTTTTAGGATGAGATATAGGCACTTTGAGTTTCTAATGATGCCCTTTGGGCTAACTAACGCCCTAGCAGCCTTTATGGACTTGATGAATCGAGTCTTCAGAGATTTTTTGTACAGGTTCGTTATTGTGCTCATAGATGATATCTTGATTTATTCTAAAAGTAAGGAAGAGCATAAGGAACATCTGAGATTGGATTTAAGCTGATTGAAGGAAGAACAGTTGTATGCAAAGTTCTTCAAGTATGAATTTTGGCTTGAACGCGTAGTGTTTTTAGGTCATGTTGTGGACAAGAATGGGGTATCTATAGATCCAATGAAGGTACAGCCAGAAGTAGATTGGCAAAGACCAAAGTCAGTGATTGAGATCAGAAGCTTTTTGGGTTTGGCAAGGTATTATCGAAGGTTTGTTAAAGGTTTCTGCAGGATCGCTACTCCACTTATGAGGCTAACCCAAAAGGGTGTAAAGTTTGAATGGGATGACCATTGTGAAGCTAATTTTCTAAAGTTGAAGGAGAAGCGGAGTATAGCTCCAATGTTGACTTTACCTAAGAGCGGGGAAGAGTTTACTATCTTCAACGACGTTTTGGGTTAAGGCTTAGGTTGTATATTGATGCAAGAAGGAAAGGCGATCATTTATGCTTCTAGGAAATTGAAGCCTTATGAGAAGAATTACTTGACTTATGACTTAGAGTTGGCAGCAGTTGTTTTGGCTTTGAAGTTGTGGAAACATTATTTGTATGGCGAAAGGTATAAAATATTCACGAATTATAAGAGCTTAAAGTATATCTTTACTAAAAAAGAATTGAACATGAGATAGCGTAGATGGTTAAAGTTGATGAAGGACTATGATGTGGATATTCAGTGCCATCCTGGTAAAGCGAATTTAGTAATATATACACTTAGTCGGAAGAAGCATGGCAACATCGCCACCTTATTGACTATTCGGAAGCATTTACTGGAGGATTTGCACAAGATGAACTTAGAGGTTGTGACTAGTGAAGTTAGGGCAAGATTGGCAAGTTTGCACATCCAGTCAACCATAGTGGACCGGATCAAAGTAGCATAGATGGAGGACCAGGAGATTTAGGGCTTGAAGATTAAAGTGGAAGTGGGTTTGGCACCTGAGTTTTGATTAGACACTAATGGGATTTTGAGGTATGGAACAAGATCGTGTTTGCCAAGGGATTCAGTATTGAAAAGGCAAGTGATGCAAGAGGCTCACTATTCAGCTTATTTGGTATACCCCAGGAGCACCAAGATGTATAAGGATTTAAAGTGTCACTACTGGTGGAGAAACATGAAGCGTGATATAGTAGAGTTTATCTCACAGTGTTCTACTTGCCAGAGGGTTAAATTTGAGCATAAAAAGCCAACAGGAGCATTACAACCCCTACTAGTACCCGAGTGGAAGTGGGAGCACATCACTATGGATTTCATCATTCACCTTCTACGGACTAAGGATAAGCATGATGCAATTTGGGTGATAGTTGATAGATTGACTAAGTCAACCTATTTTATTCCTATAGATATGAGTTATACCTTGGTTAAGCTGGCTAAGGATTATATTCGGCATATAGTACGACTTCATGGAGTACCAGTGACGATAACCTTAGATAAGGATACTCGATTTGTAAGTAAGTTCTGGAAGAGTTTACAAAAGGAGTTGGATACCAAGCTACAGTTTAGTACGGCTTTCCACCCTCAGACTAATGGGCAGTCTAAGAAGACTATTCAAATTCTTAAGGATATGTTGAGATCTTGTATTTTGGACTTTGGATGAAATTTGGTTGAGCACCTTCCTTTAGTCAAGTTTTCCTATAATAACAGCTACTAGGCAATAATTTAGATGGCACCCTATGAGGCTTTGTATGGAAAGAAGTGCAAGTTGCTTATCCACTGGGATGAAGTAGGAGAAAGATGGTTCTTAGGTCTAGATTTGGTCCAAGAAACCATTGATAAGCTTAGGATCACTCAATAAAGGATGTTGATAGCTCAAAACAGGTAGAAAAGTTATGCAGACCAGGGAAGAAGACCTTTAAAGCTCCAACTCGGCAATCAAGTTTTACTGAAGGTTTTTCCAGTAAAGGGTGTGGCAAGGTTTGAAATGAGAGAAAAGTTAAGCCCCAGATTTACTGTCCCTTTTATAAGCTCTAAAGTTAAGCCAAATGACCGTAGAATTAAACTTAGTACATAAAGTTTAGGACAATCGGTTAAGGAATCCAATCAAACTTAAATTATAAACTACATATAGAAACATTAGTAAAAATAACCCCGTAAACTTGAATTTAAAAAAAAATAATAATAAAATAGGAGACTATAAAATTTTCAAATTTTAAGTATAATAATTGTTAATTATCAAAAAGGCAAAAAGTATAATCTAATAACTAATAAATTACTAGAGATAGATTATATGTATATTAAAAATCATAGAATGACCTAAATAATAATTAGGAATGTTCATATGTACCCCACATGTATTTACGTATAGATAAAAATACACGAAATTACTTAAATTAGCTAAAAACTTATTAAATAATTAAAGAAAATTATTAATTAATTAAGGAAAAATCATTAAAAAATCAGAGGAATAAGGAATGATGTAGATTTAGTCGTGGCAAGTCAGGAATTGAAGAAGAAAAATTAACCAATCAAAATCAAGCAACACAAAAGGCAAAAATTAAGGGATTTGGGCAATGTTTTGTCCAATTAAATGCATAATAATTACTACAAAGCTTTATAAATAGATAAAAAAATTACAGAGCTTATTTAGACAGTTAGAAGTTAGAAAAAATTAGGAGCATCGAATTTGGAAGAGAAAAATTCGGTTTAAGAAAAAAAATAAGAAAATTATGCAGTAAGAGTTAGTAAACCAAACCCACACACCACCACCACCTGAGATCGAGCCACCACCACCACCCCACTCCAAACCCACTGTCTAGATCAGCCAACACACCTGAACTAGTGTTGGAAGCCCAAAAGTCATCAAATTAAGTGAGTCTCTTATCTGCTCCAATTTTGTATAATTTATTAAAATTATTTATTTTGCCTAGAAAATTATGAAATTTATTATTCTGAGGTTTTATTGTATATAAATTTAAGGAAAAATAGTGATTAAGTTTAATCACGTCCGAAAATATAAGGTTTTTGACAAATTAAACAAAACCGAGTATGATTAGAACTAGAAATTAATAGACTTAGAAGTGTAGTTTGGAGCTTAAATTTTTTCTATAGAACACTTAAGTGATATAGAACAATGCTGTGAAGCCATTTTTTTAAATTTAATTTTTAAAAATTTTAAGTAAATTTTTAGCTCTAAAATAATGGAAAAATTAGGTAATTTTAGTTTAATTAGGTGATTAATTACTGATTTACATAGTAATTAGATGTTTAGGGATGTTAATCTTTGATGTGGAAAGCTAATCCTAGCCTTTGGAGTATTAAGTGTAATTAATATAGGAATTAGGTAGTAATTATAAAAAATTAGGAATATGTGAAATTGAAAATTTAATAAATATGAAAAGTTAGGGTTTTTTAGATAATATAATAATAAAAATAAGAATATAATAAATCTGATATAAAATTTAATTTAGGTAATTGTATAAAAAATGTAAGATTTTCTCACATCGGGAATAAATCCGGTACTCCAATTAAGATTAGTGTGTATCGAACAGTTTAAAACACTAAATTAAGACCTAATATGATATTAGAATACTCGAGCTTAATGTGATTAATTTCACATTAGGATTCGAGCATATTTAAGATTCCAGAATCAAACTAGAATCTAATTTAAAAACCAAACCCCGAAATAAGGTAGAACGAATCATTAGTAATTAATAGGTATACGTGGAGAAAAGAGTTAAATTGACTTAGAATATGAATCATTAAAGTATAAGTATTAAAAAGATCTATTTGTACTATAGGATACTTAGAAATGAATCGGTTTGTAATTAAGTGATCAAGCAACTAAGAATTTCCATGTAAGTTGGGTTATTACTTACTGTATTAGAGTACTATTTTATGGTACTCGGAGACTTAGGATTGTGAATGATTGTGATTGTAAGTAGTTTATGCATATGTTTGAGTATCTGAATTCGGGTTAAAATTTGTAATGTGATTGATTTTGTGTTATGACTAGATTGGTGTGAAATTATTTAAATACCCTAAATAGAATTTAATCTTATTTGACTATAATGACCTAAATTGTCATGCATTGCAACCCTTTAGGGGATCATTAGAGTTCTCCAACCAAACACTGGCACCTTCAATAAAGATAGCGCTGGATAGCAATTGATCTTTTTCTCATCCTTAACTGAACTAAGTGACAGGAGAGGAGGTCGTGGTGAGGATGAAGGCATTGGTTTGAAGGATAGTCTTAGGAGGAGCAGTGTCTCCATTACACAAACCTGGGTTTGGTTGTGAGCTGTTGCATAACATAAAAACTCTTTAACTCGAATTAGAGCGGATGAAATTTCTCTGATTTCATAACGGACCGGACTACGTTGCGTAATGACACTTGCTTGTTGCATTGCATGAAAATAATTGCTTGATAATCTTGTTTGTATTTGTATACATTCATAAGTCTCCAATTCAACTTACTAAGTTGTAGTTGCTCATACCCGTATAGATTCTTTTGCAGGTCCTGATTTCTGAATACTTCAAGTATTATGCTGCCTTACAATTATCTAGAGATTAGTTCTTTTGAAGTCTAAGGTATGAGGATCAATTCGCTTAACAGTGGATGTGTAGCTAGAGTGTCCTTTATAGTTTAAAAATAAAAGACTGATAGTCATTATGTAAATTAGTGAACCGTTATGTTTATGTAGAGTCTCCTAGGAAGTTCTGTGGACTTTACATATAATTATGTATGTTGATTAAAAATTTGTGATAATTGCTGTAATTTTAGTTAAACACTTAATAGGACTGTTTACTTCAAAGCGAGAAATCGTCGACGCTTTATGTAGATCATGTCTATAGTAGGTACTGTGAGGCCAATTATTATCATATAATAGTTTATACGGCAAGACTGTTGTGACTCTATGACTTCGAGACATAACACCTTTTAAAGTGTTGGAACAAATCGGAAAGGTAGCCGACAAGTTAGCTTTGCCAGTAGTTTTAGAAGGGGTGTATGATGTCTTCTATGTATCGCTGTTAAAGAAGTTTGTAGCGAATCCGAGTCAGAGTAAGGGTAATTGGTTGGTACTGATTGAGGACCTAGAGTCCTTGAGCTTACAGTCTAATTTCTCAGTGGAGGAGAGACTTGGAAGGATTGTTGATAGGAAGGTTCGCCAGTTGAGGAGGAGATTGCTTCCCTTTGTAAAGGTTCAGTGGGAGAACCATTCTGAACACGAGGCTACTTGGGAGTTGGAAGACAACATAAAGCAAAAGTATCCTATTCTGTTCTCGAGTTAAGGAAAACTTTCAAGACGAAAGTTTTCTTTAGGGGGGAAGATTGAAACACCTTAGTTAGTTAAACGTTTTATTTAAATCATAAACTCCTTAGGCTATTATAGTTAGAAATTAAAATTAAGATTTCGATTTGATTATTTTTTTTTAACATCCTTATTTTACGTACATAGCGAGCATACTAAATTTTATATTTTACGTATGGAATATAATATTTTTTATTAGTACTTTATATTTTGATATTATATAAAAATCTATTTTTTCCTATGTAGTATTTATATATATTTATTATTAATTATTATTTTCTTTTTCTATATTTAAATGTTGGCCTATATTCTAGAAGGTTCTAGAGTTTAACCTAAACTCACACGGCCACAATTTGGCTCTTTCTCTGCCTTCACTCTCCCTTTCACCCAATTAATTCCTCTCTCTCTCTTAGTCTTCTCTCTTTTGTTACTGTTCCTGCCATTTGTCTTTCTCACCTCTCATCAAATTTCCCCTTCAACCATCCATATCCCCCGATACATTGGAAACCTCGCTTCCCTAATTCCATTTAATCCAGACGCTACCCGTTTCTCCCCAAATCAATTAATTGCATCGTATCCCACTCCCACTTTCATTCTTCCAGCTACCACAATTGCTTCACTCTTTCTCTACTCTCACCTTCTCTTGACTTTTGTTTTTTTTTTTTTTTTTCGCTACCTTCTATAATCGAACCCAACCTGCCCCTCTCTTCTCTCCCCAATTCCTAAACCCTGACTTGTTTCATAAATTCCTCTTAGCCAATTGTGTTTTTATACCTAAACCCACCTGTCCCTATCCAACTCGTGATGCAAGCTTCAATTCCCATTATCCATTTCCCAGTTTGAATTTTCAGCAGCTCGTTCGAAGTTCCTTTATTAGACTTATGGTTGGATTAAATTATCCTCATTTCTCCCGTTTCATTTTAACTCGGTAAATATTACTAATCAATTATTTAGTTATATTATTTTACGAATTATAATTTTTGTATTATTGTTTGGTTAGGTTCTTGCTCATGCCCATCTGGTGATTCTCTTCTTGATTTATCCTTGCAAGCCATTTTCGATTCCATATTCGGTATCGTACTTATAGTGTATATCTTATTATTATCATTTTATTTATTATTTTCGTTGATAGTATTACATTAAGTATTGTTAGTATTCAGTTTCTACTTTTAAGTCATTGATTATCATGTTATATAATGTCATTTTATATAAGAATCATTGTTAAGTATATTTGTTGTATTTCAGATTATTAGTTATAGATATATATATATGTTGGGGCTAAGTTTCTGTTTATTTATATAGTAAGTTAACAATCGTACTCTACGTATGTCCCTATTACCAATTATTATACTATGAATCCTTTTATTATTAGTACGATTTATTATTATTATTATTATTATCAATGTTTTCATAATCTAATTATTTCATCACATTAGTACTATGTATATATGTAGCATATCATATATTATGTAATATGTCCATTCTATTTGCCATTATTACTTTATCATTCCTTACAAGCTTTTACAAATCATACTATCTTTCATTTAAGTACGTATTATTTATTTACTATATCGATTCGACAATCTATAGTATTCGGTACTCTAGTTTTTGTATCCGTTGTATATTATCTTTTATATATATATATATATATATATTATGTGCCTTACGAACTTTTATAAAAAGTGATCTTATATATAATCATATCACTTTTTAGCTTAATCATATTATGTTATTATTAGTTTGACTTAACGGTTTTTTTCGGGACCTTAATTGTACAAATCATAGGCTTTTAGATAAACTCCCACATAGGACTTTGTCTTAAAATGTAAGGGTAATGTGCTACTTCCTTTTAAATTCGTAGTATTTGGTTTTCTTTATTGAGGTTTGAGTTTTGTTCGGGTTTGAGATCAGAGTATTGTATTCAATTTTGGAGTGATTCTAAGTACGTGGTGTTACGGCCCGAAGTCGCAAAGTCGCAACAGTCCCGTCGTGTAAACCATTCTATGATAGTAACTAGCCTCACAGTGCCTACCATAGAGATAATCTACACAAGGCGTCGACGACTCCTCGCTTTGAAGTAAACAGTTCGATTAATGAGTATACAATAATTATGATAATTATCACAAAGTTCTATAAAACATAGATAATTATAAATAAGTCCATAGAGCTTCCCAGGAAGTTTTACACAATAACTACAGTTTACTAATTTACAGAATAACTAACAGTCTTCAACCTTTAACTACAAGGTCAGTCTAGTTACACATTTGCTAAATAACTTGATCCTCATACCCCTGGCTTCAAAAAGACTAACCTCTGGATAATTGTAGGGCGGCATAGTACTTGAAGAGATTACAAATCAGAACCTGCAAAATGATCTATAAAGGTATGAGCAACTACAGCTCAGTAAGTTGAATTGGAGACTTATGAATGCATACAAGCACAAACAGGGTTATCAAACAATTATTTTCATGCAATGCAACAATCAAGTGTCATCGCACAACGTAGTCCGATCCGTTGTGAAATCAGAGAAATTTCACCCGCTCCAATCCGGGTTGAGGAGTTCCATGTTATACAGCAGCTCACAATCAAACCCAGGCTTGTGCAGTGGAGACCTCGCTCCTCCCGCGACTACCTTCGAACCATTGACTTCACCCCCGCCGCGACCTCCTCTCTTGTCACTTAGTTCGACTGAGGATGAAGAAGGGACCATTTTGCAATCCTGCGCTATCCCTTTCGAAGGGGTCGGTATTTGGTTGGAAAGTCCTATGATCCCCTAACGGGTTGCAATGCATGACATTTTCGGTTATTAAGGTCGACTAAGATTAAATTCCGGTTAGGGTGTTCAACAAGTTCATACCAATTCAATCAGTCACAAAATCATTTACAGTACAAATTCCAGCACGAATTCAGATACATCAAGCACATGCGCAAACTATTTACAACCACAATCATATACAAGCCTAAGTCTCCGAGTACTACAAAACTAGTACTCTATTACAATAAGCAATAACCCAACTTACCTGAATTTGCTCAATCGCTCAATCCTCTAGTTGCGAGTTGATTTGTTTCTAGGTATCCTATAATACAAATAGGTTCTTTTAGTACTCGTATTTTATAGATTCTTATTCTAATTTATAATGTAACTCATTTTCCTCATGTATACCTACAACGTATTAATAATTCGTTGTATTTTATTTCGAGGTTCGGCTCCTAAACTAGATTCTAATTTTAATTCCTAAGTCGTAATTAGGCTCGAATCCTAATGTAACATAAATCACCTTATGCTCGGGTATTCAAATATCCTATTGGGTCGTAATTTTGGTATTCTAAACTATTCGGTACACGCTAACTCTAATTGTGGTATCGGATTTATTCCCGATGTGTAAAAATCTTATATTTTGAGATATTTACTTAAAATTAAATATTATTTCAAATTTATTATTTTTCTGATTTCAATTATAATATTATCTAAATAACTTTATTTTTTTAGATTTATTAATTTGCATTTTCACATATTCCTAATTTCTTATATTCTTTACCTAATTTCCCTAATTAATCATACTTAATACCTAAAGGCTAGGATTAGGGTTCCACTGCAGAGATTAACGTCCTTAAACATCTAATTAATATCCAAATCAGTAATTAACATCCTAATCACCTAATTAATCCTAAATCACCCAATTTTACCATCATTTTAGGGCTAAAAATGAACTTAAAATTTTCGAAAATTAATTTAAAAAAATGGCTTCATAGCACTATTCTACATCATATGAGAATCCTACAGAAAAATTTTGAGCCCCAAACTACATCCCTAAGCCTATTTAATTTCCGGTTTAATCATGCTCGGTTTTGAACAATTTGTTAGGGACTCTATATTTCCAGACATAATTAAACTAAACCAATATTTTTCCCTAAATCTACATACAATAAAACCTCAGAATAACAAGTTTCATAATTTTCTGGGCAAAATAACTAATTTTACAAAATTATACAAAAATCGGGGTGAATAAATGACTAACCGGTTCAAAGCTTTCTGGCCGTCCAAACCCGGTCTAAGGTTGTCGGCCGGTCCAGACGCTGGTCCTAGTGTAGGGTGGTGGTGGTGGTTCGGTCCCAGGTGGTGGTGGGTGGTGGTTTTAGTTCACCTTGCTAATCTGCATAGTTTTCTTTTTTTTTTTTATTTTCTGGAATTTCTCTCGATTTTTCTTGTGTTTCGATTTTTCTCATATCACAAACTGTCCAAATGTCTTCTGAGAATTTTTTCCTTATTTATAGACAAATATAGTAATTAATGTGCATTAATTTGATGGGATTTTGCCTAATTTCCTTAATTTTAGGCTTTTTGTTTGTCAAATTCTTATTGGTTAATTTTTTCTTTTCAGTACACGACCTGATCTTGTTGCAGTTATCTTCTTCTGATTTTTTTATAATTATTTTGTATTTTTCTTTAATTATTTACTTAGTTTTCGGCCTATTTTAGCAATTACGCGTATTTTTATCTACACGTAAATACATGTAGGGTACACGTGAACATTCCTAAATATTATTTTGGTCATTCTAAAATTTTTAGTATACATATAATCTATCTCTACTAATTTATTAGTTATTATATTACACTTTTTGCCTTTTCGGTAATTAGCAGTTATTATGCTTAAAATTTGAAAATTTTATAGTCTCCTATTTTACTACTCATTTTCTTAAATTTAAGTTTACAGGGTCATTTTTACTGGTATTTTGCTAAATAGTTTATAATTTGGGTTTGATCGGATCCTTTAGCCGATCGCCCTAAACCTTGGGTTTTAAGCTTAAACCTATGGTTACTTGGCTTGGCTTTAGGGTTTATACGTGGTGTTGATTGTTGCCTATGTTTGATAAGACTTAGTAATCAAATCGGATTAACTTATATTCGGCTTAATTAAACTTGATTGCTGGTTTTGCTTAAACCGCCTGCTCTAGGGGCCCGTAGTGGTTGATCCTTAAAAGGGCAATTGCTAATCATATGCGGGGTTTCCCTAGTAGACTTTCACATGGGACGACGCAACTAGAATATTAGGTTCTAGACTCTAGTTTTTAGGCATAAAGGACTTAAAGGAAAATGTATAATTATATCTACCTATGTATATTGACAAAGACCAAGTATGGCAAGGTTTGAATACCTTTTTGTTGTTCTGTGGGCCTAAATTGAGATAATTAAATTGCTGATTGTATTATCTACTATTAATTGCATATCTGTATGCGAATGATTTGTCTGGCATACGTATGTGTTTGTACACCCGTACTGGACTTTGGCTCATTCTTTTCTCTTTTAGGTGCTGGATCTGAGCATTTCCTTATTTATGAGAAGACATTTGTCGATGACATCCAAGAGGAGAATAGAGTCAAGTATCTATATTTCTATGATGACTAGATAAGGTGATATTTATATTACTGATGGTTTATATTTTGTTAGGGATTTTGTATTTTCAGAAAATGGACTCCTTTCGATATCTAAGAATTTTAGTCTTTGACATATCTTATGTTTTGGTTGTAAGTCGGCATGCTTGCGAACTTTTGGATGTTACACGTTTATATGAGTTTATGAGTGGATGCATTTTCCTACTTCTTTGTGGATATTTATATATCGTTTAATGTGATTCTTCATGTTTCAATAATGGACTTAGAAAACCTTATATAATCCAGGTTATGTGGCGAGTTGTAGCACCGTTTAGGGTCTCAGGGCGTTACATGTATATATTAAATTCAATCGAAATCAATGTTTAAATACTATTCATTAACATTTTCACCGAAGTATATTATCATTTTCTTAAGGTACTCAAATCTCAAACCATAAAAGAACCTATCACACCTCAAATGTTTGAGTAGTAACAGTTCTACCATTCGTATTAACAATTAATGATAGCATAGTTGTATAACTACCATTATTAGTATGCAAAAGCCTTCACATCACAATTGAAAGTAATACAAAACTATAGATAACCTTGAAGAGTAATGCTTAAACCTGTTCATTGGCTAATTTTGAATCGTGAACCGACCTGAACCGACCTAGAGGGCCATTGAAATGGATTGACCTAGTTCAAGGGAGGCCCGAACCGGCCTTTGAACCGTGAAACCTTAAGGGTTCAAGCGGTTTAGCGGTCTAAGGTCACTAAACCAGTGAATTGACTCGCCATTGAATTGGCTGGTTGGGCTCTTTTTCTTTTTATTTTTTTACCAAATACAAAAAAAATTCGTCTCCCTTTAAAAAAAAAATTTAAAGAAAAAGAGAGATAAGATTTTATTTCTCTACAACGATTTACAATTAATAGTCGTATTATGTTTTCACAATTCTTCAGCCAAGGAAAATTATTTATCCGTTGCAATTTTTCTCATTTTGCTTGACATCACTTATTATTTCAATATTATACTAATATTAATTTTATGTAGGACAAACCTGTTATTTCGAAATGGAGTAAAATTTTAATCGGTAATATTAGTTAATCGTATACCGGACATTAAAACTTATTATTTTGAAAAAAACTAACTTGGAAATTAATTAAAAAAATGGAAATGATTAAAATTAATAAAATAAGAAATTAATAAAATTAATTAAAAAATTAGAAATTATTAATATAAACAGTAAAATAAAAGAAAGGAACTGATTCAAGGGCTAATAAACTAACCCTTTAATCGCCGAGCTTGCTAAATTGGCCTGAAACCATGACCAACTAGGCCAATTATGATTTGATCTTCAATTGACTCATGAGCTAGCAGTTTCGAGCTAGTTAGGCCCGACAACCAGGTTTAGTAATGCTTCATTATCCCCAAGAATTGTTTATTATAACATATTAAGCCTTTTCCTCAAATGCTTAGTAAATTGATTTACAATTCTAGCATTAAACTCAACCGATTAAACCTCATTCAGATTTCCTATCCTAATATATTGTAAAGTTAACTTGCAAAAAGAAATCTATAATGGTGTAAACGAAACCATATGTCAAGTTCATGGTAAGAGATAAGTGTCATACGTAAGCAAATAAGATACAACAAGACCTTAGAGTGCTATGCAACAGTAAAAGTATCATCCATATTATAATACGCCTTACAAGCTTAGAGAAGAAACTCTAATTATCGAAGCGCCTTTTAGTGTAACGGCTTAGAGTATATCGAAACTCCTAAGTTAAGTATGCTCAGGTTAGAGTAATCCCAAAATGAGTGACCTCTTGGGAAGCTGCTGCACCAAAGGATAAAATCGTACAATGTTCTAGGTTAAAATGGACAATACTTCAGTAGGAAGAGTTTCAACCGGATCATTACAAGTGGTATCAAAGTAATTCACCAATCGAAAAGGCGAAGCCCTGCTTAGTGGTGATTCTAGACCTATGTAACGAAACTGACGAGAACGTCAGTTCTATAAACAGGGTGAATTGTAATATCCTTTATAAGTTTGGAGAAGGAATTCTAATCATTGAGATGCCTTTTAGTGTAACGGCTCGAAATATGTTGAAACTTCAAAGTTTAGCGTGTTTAGGCTAGAGTAATCTTAGAATGAGTGACCTCTTGGAAAGTTGCTGCATTAGGGAACAAAATCATACGATGGTCCACGCCAAAGTGAACAATACCTCGGTGGAAGGAGTTCTGATCAGGTCATTACACAAACAACATTGACCAATATGTTATGAGACTAGATAAATTAACACGACTCTAATTTAGGTTTTGACGAGTTCAACATACAATAGAAAGTATCCCTCCCTAAAGACTGTGCAATGAATCCTTATATTTCCTATATACCTATTACAAACTATTCTCGTGATTGCTTCTAACTTACATAATTACCTCATCTCCCCTCACTTAGTTACGAAAGATTGAAAGAAGGAATCCCCATGCTCTTCACTAGATTTACGGTATTTGGTAGGCATAATCAACGCAGTAATGTAAAAGATGCAATGCATGCTCTAGTTATTAATTCCAAATAGAGATTATTAAGTCAATTTAAAGAGCAATCAAATTATATATCATTCCACAACATGGTTAGTACAACACAACAATTGGCATCAAGTAGGTAGTCTTTGCTACCACGGGTAAAGCAAACATGTATTCTGCATGCGATACAGACAACTCACTACAAGTACAAGGGTATAATGACTCATAATCCCCAATTAACTCATTAGTAGGTCATTTACCTATCTCACAGAGTGCTTCTTATTCCCTAAGTGATCATATAAATATTATAAAATATGTTAAGGTTAATTATATGGAGATAGGATAAGCTAGAGAAGGTTTTGAATGAGGTTTTAAGAAGGTTATGCTAAATAGGTAGCTTTGTTTATAACTTGGAATGAGCATAGACTTGCTCTTGATGTTATTTAGTAAATTACTAAAAATCATTAATATAAGGAATTGTTAATTCTTTGTTTAAAGTGGGCAAGTTAGTCTAATAGATCGATTTTATGTGAATATTATATCTGTTGACGGGACTCTTTAAACATAAGCGCCTTAAGCCCGTCCAAATTTAACATACCTTGGCACTTAAGGCTTATCATCTTAGGCTTAAATCCTAAGCCCGAATTGATCAAGCCTAAGAAACTCTTCAATGACTAGAATAAGTAAGATAAGGACAAGACACCAAGTTAACATCAATTACTAGAATAAGCAAGATAAAGACAAGACACCAAGTTAACAACCATCTCTAATTTAAGTGGGGTACGTCAGACACTACAACTCCATTCTCTCATACCTATAAGAGAAGATCTCTCCTACTAACTGTCCTCTAACTACCGGTCCCATTCTATTATAAATATCAGTTCACCATTTAATGATAAAAGTCCATACACTTTGTGTACTAAATTTTGCCTATTATTCTCAAGTATTTTTTAGTCTTTAGAATATACTGTTGATTTAAGTATTGGAATTATTACGCCAGATAAAACCCCAACGTCCCCTTATAGTGTTTTGCCTTTACAAGTTCGTCATACATAAAGCTCAATTATTATTGATAAATGCTCTAAAACGATAATTTCTATTTCATGTATGAACACAATTTTTAACAGAACTTTTTTTCTTGGAAAATTCTATCCATTTTTTTTTTTTGGGACTTAGATGATAACAATTCTGATACTTTAAAACTTTGACCGGGTAGAATTAAAAATGAGTTAGGACATTCACAATCTTTTTGATATATTGGGAAAAATAGGATCATAGTTGATACTCCATAATCTAAACATTTCATACATTGGAAGATCGAAGAAAATTGCACTAAAGAATAAGGATAGATATAATTGGGTGCGTCGAGCTTGATTTTCGAATTTATAGCTTCTTTTAATCAAATATCGCGACGGAAAAAAATGAGGAGCATGATTTGACTTAAAATAATGTTAACAGAATTATTAAATACACTTTAGTCGATCACGGATTTAAAATGATAATAAAATCTGAAATTTGTAGGATGATAACTCGAGGAAGAATGAGACTTTTTCATTGTTTAGAAATCTTGCGTCACACCGTTGATAAGGTAGTAGGTTTGGCTTAGCTTGGTTAAATTTAAATAATGTCCCTCGCTGAAGGTGATATTTCCGGTTTTTGTATATTGTCATATAAAAGTAAAGGGGAAAGGCAAAAAAAAAAAAGAAAAAAGAAAAAAGAAAACAATGGGATTTCCGCCTCATTCCCTCCAACCGGAAGTAGTAATGTGTCACGAAAGGTCAGTTGCTAAGAGTAGCTTAAATATACCACAAATTATATCTAGTCTGGACCCATAAATCAAGTGTTTGAACCGTTTTGCACAAATATATCTGTTTGATAACTTTCAACAGTATGATAAATAATTATTGAAGTAAATTTATTTTTATCGTAAATTCAATTGTAATTTAATAATATAAATATTTATTTTTTAAAAATAATGAATCGGATTCAATTCATCATCTATTAAAATCAAAAATCGCACATGTAATAATTAGAAAAAAAAAGAAAAGAAAAGAAAAGCTAAGTTTTATTCGTTATGACCAATGTTACAATACAGAAAACTTTAGTTTTCCTCGGGAAAGTTTTAGCAGGCAACTTAATAAATAAGATTCTCTCAAAAAAAAAAAAAAAAAAAAAAACTAGCGGATATCCTTGCAGTTATAAAAGGCTGACATTGTACTTGCTTAAAGAAAAAAAAAAAAACAAAAACAAAGAAAAGGCCTATCGCACGGACATTTCCCCACAAACAGTAAAAGTCGAAAAAGTTGAAATAAGAGGACGTCTCCAGACTTGTCAAGATCTACTTTAGATTATAATTTTTTTTTCTTGTATTTTGTCTGTTTTATGTTTGATATGTATTTAATTGAAATTTAATATTTAAAAAATTATTTTATCTATATTTTATTTATTTCTATTTTATAATTATAAATGAAAGTGGTGATTAGAATGTTAGAACTAAGAAATAAAAATTCATATACTTTTAAGAAAAAAAAATGAAAAAATATATTTATATATAGTAGATGACTATTTTAATTGGTAATTTTATGAATATGAATAAAATAAAAAATTGATAGATATAGTTTTATCGAAATTTATTTGATATTTAATTTTAAAAGAGAAATATATATGAAATTATATTTTCATCTTTTTTGTATGTTATTTTTGTCAAATATAAGATTCTAGTAAATACTAAATAAAAATTGATAAGATGGAGATAAGATGAACCAAACATAGACTAAAGAAATGAAAGAAATGAATGTGTGCTTGAGAATTCACCTTTGACGATAATAATTTAAGAAAAAAAGGAAATAAAATTCATAAAGTTGCATTGTAATTTATATACATATTTCCTCTTTGCGTTTCTTCATTCTTTTTTTATCGAGTTTGCTCTTCATTCTTACGTTTAAAAAGCTACAAAAAAATTTTAGCATTTTTGTTTTAGTAAATATCGATCAATATGTAATTGATCCAAAATATAGTTTTCAATTGTTAATTATGGGTTGCTATACAAAAGTAACTTTTAAGTCTTTTTGAATAGTTGGAAAAATATCAAAAATGATCTGTTCATTATAAAAAAATGTTACTTAAAATTTTTCTTGGACAGGTATAGATGATGGATAACTCATGTGTTATAATATGACAATTTGACTTATCAAACATTCCTGTGATACTACTATTAGTAAAAATTATAATATAGGGATAAAATGATACGATGGTTACTTGAATTGGCATTTGAATAAGAATTCTGAATTTGTCTAGATTTAGTGGCTACCAAGTTGTCTAGCTAATAAAAATAATGATAATGAAAACCAAAAAAGGAAGATGTAAATGATACCATAGCAGGTTTATTTTGGTTTTCATGCTCTTAGTATTTCTTACGAATTTTTATATTCTTTGAGTATTCTTTTATATCTTTTGCATCGTAAGAATGTTATTTTACTAGTTGACTATTCCATAGGAGCTCGGTAAGGGATCCAAAATTATTAAAATGATTCCATCTAAAAAGGAATTACGGATCAAAATTTATCTTAATGCAAATAAAAATAAGATACAAAGGAGATGGTAAAATTTTATTTTTTATAAAAAAAAAAAAGAGCAAACACGACTGAATGGTAAAACTTTATTTAAACAGAAAAAAAAAATTAAACACAAGTGAAATTTCAAGTAATTTCGCAGATAGAATTTAAAAATTACTTTGTTAGACTGACTTATGTCGTATTTTATCTACCGGTATTAAACCCTCTTAATCACAAATTTTAAATTGAAATTAGAGGCCAGCATCTCCTTAGATTTTCTCGTAAACTTTATAGTCCATTACAGCGTGTACAATGGCCTGAGTTTCTTCACCGTTGTGGCATGAGTGTGTGGCGTGCTTTTTGGTTGGGTTCCCAGCCCACAATTAAATTTAAAATTAATTAATTATGATTTTTACATGATAATTAATGTATTAAAAATTTTAAAATGAAATTTTTTTTCTATACTTAATAGTATTATTATATGGTATAATATAAATCAATGTTTAATTTATTTTTATAAAATATTAAAAATAATGATTTTTAAAATGATAATAATATAAAACCTATAAAACTTTAAAAAAAAATGTAAAGGAACTTTATCGATTAACCATGAATAAAATACAAAATTTCTTAAAAAAAAGATTTTGTTCAAAAACTAATATGATTGCATTGAGGAAGTTTTAGAATTCTTACTGCTATACCGTACGTGATTTAAGACCATAGTCAATGATTGTGCCTTTCCACGACTACCAAGGCGGAAAAAGCTTTCGGTCCGTGCATTATCCGTTGTCGCCATTTGACATGGCGTTCGTTCACCCGGGTCGTTTCTTTGAGCATAAGTGTCCCCAACTATATAATTTTTTTTTATTTAAAGATTAGATGTTTTTAAATAATAATATGGAACCATAAAACTTTAAAAAACATAAAGAAACCTTTGTAAATTAATCATAAATAAAGTGTAGAATTTCTTAAACAATGAATTTGTTCAAAAACTCACGTGATAGTATAAAACCACTTTTAAAGTGTTTACCCTCATACATGCTATAATACGCCAACCATCACAAGTCACCCTTTCTCACTCCGTCAGTATAGCTAGACCGGTCCGGGCCGATTCTATTATCCTACGCCGTACATATACCCGATTTTGCAATGAAAACCAGTCGCTTCATTTCATTTCCCGCCATACTCTGAGCGAACGAAAGAAAAGAGAAAGATGCGAGAGTTCAACACTCCACAAAGGGAGACTGCACGAGCAACGGCAGCCATCGTGATTGGAGATCGCAAGTCGAAGGAACCTCGAACGAAGAAACCTCAAAAGGTGCGATTTTGCATTATCAATCTATTATCACGATATACGCATTCGTATATAATGGTTATGATTATGATGTAAGGTCATGAAGAAGAGATTGAGCGAAGAGCTTACCTCTATCGAGGCGAACTCATCGAAGGATGGTTTCTTGTCGATCTCTGAAGTTCTGGATTCTCATCACGAGGCTGAGATCTCAAATGTATGATACACTCCACTGTTTCCGCATTACTGTAGTCCAATATCATGTTTAACTAGCTATATTCTCTTCCTTTGTGTTCTTCTCGATTTCGTATTGTCTAATCGATTTTTGGAAACGTTCCGTTGAAATCAGGATAAATTTTATCTTAAAAACAAGATAATGCAGAGATCTATATTAACTTCGATATATGATTTATAATTCAATTAGTTATAAATTCGTTCAAAAATGATGAAGAGGGGACATGCAGAATTTCAGTGCGTTGATGACTAATCAAAGGAATTTTTCGATTTCTAGTCGATTTCTGAAGCTCCATTAATCTAGTCGCAATATCAAGATCTCAGAAGTAGGATGCCGTCCTTGCAATTAGTTGATTAATCGTTGCAAAATTATCTTCATTACATCAGATTTCATGTTGCTAAAATTTATATATAAATAAATGGAACCGCCTATTTATCTTGCTTTGTGCCAAGTACATGTCTATTTTGTATGTGAACTGTTGTCACATACATTCTAATGAAATTGATTAGCAAGATAGTATTTGATGAGTATGTGCTTTTATCTAGTCCCAACAAATGTAGATATTATGGAAAATATCTTTAGATTATTCAACTCCTCATCTTATTTTGGTATATTTTATGTCCTTCAAATCCGAGATGATAGTCACATCACATGGTTATGTCATGCTACTCCAAATTACCGAAAAAGAATTTGATTCTTCTTACCAACTTAAATTAATGTTGGTAGGGTTTAATTGCATGAGGTAGTTCAATTTCTGTTACTTACCTAAACCTGAATGAAGAAGATTTTATTTGCTTAGGCAATATTTATTTGATCTTTGAACTCCATGCATATATAAAGCAACTGCCCATGGGAGGTCGATCAACAACATTAATTATTCATCTGTTCTTGAGGATATCATAGGTTTTGAATTTCTTCTGGGTTACTTGCAAATTTAAGTGAACTTAATTTGTATAATGTTTCCTCGATCTTCACAGCATTTATCAGGCAAGTGCAAAAAGGAGCTGAGCAAAGGATTTCAAAATATTTCCATACTTTCATGGATAGCTTACATCATGGATTTGAATTTCTCATGTGTTATTTCTATTTCTACTTGCAAATTACTAGAATAGTTTGCTTGAATAAGTCATGTTGGCTCGATGTGTTTATCAAATAATGTTCAACTTGTTATTCTATGTACAAATCCAAGTCTATCTTGCTGTTACTGAAGTTTGTTAATTTAAATTCCAGTACGTTCTTATCTCCTCTGATATTGGTGGAATTTTCCAAGTGCAGATTTGCTTGCCTGGATTTGAACAGATGGAGTCTGCTACATCAGATGCATGTAGTTCATCAAATCTCACTTTTTCTTCTAAAAACACTGGTGACAGTTGTGAGATGTTACTTGAAGAAAGCTCATTAAAGCAAAGAGACAAGGGAAAAATCATGTCTCTTGAGCCAGAGGCATTGGCAGGTCTTCTTACTACAGCTCAATCACAGATCTTGAAATCATTTGATCTGAATTCTGATTCTAACGAGCTTATGAAGATAGGAATGCATCAAGTGTCTGATCTACATGAAGTCAAATGCCACCTCAGGGATCTCGGTTTGAAGATTCACATTATTTCCTCATGTCTTTTGATCTGGATTGTTGTGAAGCTGCTGATCTTTTGCTTCGGTTTAGGACCTCAAAACTCTTTCATCGGGCCTTTGCCAACTTAAAGTTGTTTCCCTACTTCTAGCCACTGTTGGTAAGACTTCCCACTTGTTTTATTACATATTCTGAGTTTCAAGATGTACATTGATTAGTGTTTTTGGTGTTGTTATCATACAAGGGAATTCATTAAGCTGAATTTGTTATCAATCCTTCAAACGAAACGACCTTATTCCTCCACCTGATTCTGAGAGCACAGCTGCTAAGAAGTCCATGTCCTATTTGTGATAATAGTTTGGTTATCATAGACCATCCATTTCTAGCAACTCTCTCCACAAGAAGGGTAATGCATAGGGAAGTAGTCCCATATGAGTGTTCCATTTTTTCATACATCTCTTCTTCCTATGTGTCACTCTATATGGAGCGAGTTGCTAGGACTGCCCATTTTTTGCTTGTCCTATTTGCATTTCAAGTAAAGAATTTTACCTGTTATTACAGTCTTCATTACCCCTTCCAGTAGCATGAGATTTAAGATTAGCAGGGTCTTGATATTTTTAAATCAAACTTGACCTTTCTGCTTCTATAAGTTTTGTAGTATTTCCTAACCTTCATCAACATAATAATGTCGCCCAAAAATCATCTGAAATCACGAAAGGATTTTCACAACATCTTGTATTGTTGACAAGAGAATGCGTGTATAAAAGATGCATTTATGTGACAAGCAACTTGAAAGTAGCCAAACTCAAATGTCTTGGTCTTGTGTTACCAAATTTTGATAATTTCTGATGGAAAACCAAGAATTAACCAGAAAATAAGGGTAGCCCCTGGTGATTTATTGAAGAAGTTTATTGACCCCTATTTGCTATGCTTGGAGTTGTGGTCATAGATGGGTGGGTTCTGGGGATAATAATACCACATTAATCATTATTCCATGAGGAAAATAAAAAACACTCGGCAACTATAATTGTTGCACCACTCTAGCGAATCGGGTTTGAAGTCGAACTGCGAGGTTTGGCTGAAAAAACTTTCTGTGGGGACAAAAATTGATATATCTTTTATATCCTGGTTAAAAGACAAGTAGTACTTCTTGCAGTCAAGCTAACACATTACAGGAGTTGGCGTCAAATACCATTTCATCTTCCCATAGGCATATGTGTTCGGTCATTTCTACATAAATCGACAGGATCTATGATCTGAAAAAAAGAATATTAACAACAGCTTATGCATATATCCATGTCATAAATTTCAACCTAAAAATAATAATAATAAAAGGAAATACACACATAGAACTGGTGCATCCTTTTTTTTTTTTTTTTCTTTTTTACATATAGCTCTCAGAATGCTACTAATAAATCAATAAAGATGTATCTAAAAATAGGTATAACTAATTGGACCAACCTTCCTCTCTCCTTAATAGAAGCACAAGAAATCAGTGTAAAGGCAAATTTCACCTTAATATTTATTCTCTTTTGGCCCAAAATTTTAGAAATAGCAGAATGTAGCATGTTAGGAGCATCGTATTCAAAGAAACCTATTGTTGGACTTAAGCTCAAAACTAATAAGTGGACGACTTAGTTAAATGGAAGTTGATTGATGATGCAGAATGGAGCATGCTGGGAGCATCATATTCAAAGAAACTTATTGTCGGACTTTATCTCTACACTAACAAGTGGACGACTTAATTAGATGGTAGTTGATTGATGATGCAGAGTTTGAAACAAGACCTTCTATTCTAATAGTATGTTATGAGTAGTACCATAACCGCAAACAACATAGCTTTCAGATGCATATACCACTGATTGGGGAGTAAATCTAAGAAACTTCCATTAGAAAGAATTTTAATTATTAGTTATGAGCTCAAACGAATTTGTTGAGTAAAATGAAAAGAAAGGAGGAGGGCTCGTAACTACTAAATTATGCTTCCCAACAGAGAAAAAATCTATACATTATTGGGTGAATCATGCAATCTTCCCCAAAAGCCAGGAGGTTTTATTAACTATAAGTTGTCAGGATGGTCTCGATTCTGGCCTGATATCAACTTGTCCTTCTACAGAGACAGTCGAATCATCGAACGTATGGATGGTGGATAAGTTTTGGGTGTCACTTCCACTTAGACTGAGACTAAGATGATTTTGCTGCAGACGGCGAAGGTCTCTCATAGCCTTAAACCGGAGATCTTCATTGTAAGCGCTCGGTTCAGGGATGATGTCTGGAACAATGAGTTTTCCTTCAAGCATCCCCACCACCTCGGACATGGTTGGCCTTAGAGAAGGAGATGCATTCGTGCATAAAAGAGCTATCCTGATCAAAAGCTCTACTTCTTCTTCATTGACTTCGGAGTTTAACTTCTCATCAACAAGTTCCATTAAGTTCCCAGACTGTTGCAACTTACAAGCCTGCAATGGAACATTAATTTAACATCATGTAAGTCATGCCTTGAAAGAACAATGCAAATATTCTCAAAACAAGTTAGCCAAAAAGGAAGAGGTTGGGAAGAAGTGAGTGGGGGGGGGGGGGGGGGGCAGTGGTGGCGGGGACCAAAAGTTCGGAGTTCAAATACGTCTGGAACAAGTATCTCATAATTCTGTAAGGAAAGAAGAGTACCCAGTCCAAAAGACAAATAAAGTCTTCATTTGGCATGTAGTTATTATTGTTTTTCCCGCTGACAACTTCCAAAACTACAACTCCATAACTGTACACATCCGCTTTGAAGGTAAGGTAACCCCATAATGCATACTCAGGTGCCATGTATCCTCTGAAATGAGATTTTGACTACTTAGTAGTTGCAAAATTAAATGATTAGAGAATATAATTCTCACAAGGGTTGCAGTGACAAACATGGTTCCAGCAACTTTAGTGCTAATGTGAGTTTTCCCTCCTTCGTCGAGCTTGGCCAATCCAAAGTCTGATATTTTGGGGTTTAAGTCTTTATCCAGCAGAACATTTGTAGCTTTAATATCTCTATGAACAATCTTGAGCGTGGACTCTTCATGAAGAAATTTCAGACCCTTAGCTATCCCAATACAGATATTAAACCTTGTTGTCCAATGAAGTTGAAGCAGATGGTTTTCTGGACCTATGAAAATTTAGTGTACAGAAAAAAAAAAAAGATAAAATATCTCTCTAAATAGCATTGCAACTTTCAACTAAAGTCATCTTGTCAAACATAGATAAGCATAAAAATACATCTTATATTTTGATCATATATTTTTCCATGCTAGGCGAAACAACACCAACAATTTATTGCTTGGTAAGAGTGCTTAAGATGCTCTCATAAATAAGGAAAAGACAGACAAGCCAGACGAAAATAGAGTGGAACAAAACAGTAGGATATGTCAAGACTTCATCCTATCTCTATTTGTTTTATTAATGATTAGTGGACAGAATGAACTCACCAAACAACGCACGTGCAAGGCTGTTATTTTCCATATACTCGTAGATCAACAATAGTTGATCCCCTTCGATACAACACCCATGAAGCTTGACAAGATTTTGATGTTGTAAACAAGAAATGATTCCAATCTCATTCAGAAATTCACGGTTTCCTTGCCGTGATCCGGATGATAGTTGCTTCACTGCTATCACGGTACCATCAGGCAATTGACCCTGCACTTTCAACTTCTTCTATAATTTCCCTCTTCAAAAAGAGAAAAAAGTTCAATAGTTGGATTGAATTTTTAAAAGCCATTACCTTGTAGACAGGGCCAAAACCACCTTCCCCTATCTTATTAACCGAATCAAAGTCATCTGTAGCAGCTTTAATTTGCTTCAAGGTAAACGTCCGTGCCTGTACATCCAAACCTCCTGTACCTGCAGAAATCAGGATATACTAATTTAAATTTCCATCTTCAATTGTTTTGCAGAATTTTATAGTCAGTCAGATCCCCAAAATGGTAACAATAACATGAAAACTACTCTACTGACAATCAAAATGCTAAAGTAAACATAGAAATAATAAGCTATCTCCTAGCTTAATCTAATGAATTAGTTGTACAGTCGCATATGTATTTCATATGGTATCTAAGTATAAGGTCTTCAGTTCAAGCTTCTACATAGTCACTTGACTCCTCAAAGGAAATAAGTTCGACGTGATAAGTGCCAACCAGTGTCCCCCACACAAATGTGAAGGGGAATGTCAAAACATAAACATAAACAATAGTTATAGTGATAATAACAACAACAAGGTTCCATGTCTAGAAGTACAAATTTAGAATTTTAAGGAAATTTCAAGAAACGGGAAAAGAGAATGAGTTTAACATGACTCATTCTAGTAGAAAATTAGTTCACCAAATATTTCCTTGGACCATCAATATTGAACTTCTTTATTATACAAGATAAGATGGCATCTATATCTTTTACTTTGGGCCTTCACCTTCTATCACCTTCCTTTTTCCCCATAAGTAGCCTTTCCACCAAAGCATACACAGAAGGAATACAAGAAGGCAAAATGATCCAACTCCAGCTGTGATATATATAAATCTGTTCTTTTCATGACTTGAGCAAGCTTCAAAATCTGCACACAGAACACCAAAATATGTAATCTTATTAATGAAATTGGATTCAGACAGAGATATTTTTTACTATACATTTAGTAAGAATATTGACAGAATGACAGTAGACTTTTGCTCATTACACCAGCGTTTCTTTATCTCTCTCTCTCCTCCTCCTCTTCTTTTCTTTTGACCCATTGGCCTAGTTTTGAATCAAAGCAATGACTCTTCCTTCATCACACAAGAAATGTGTGCCTCAAACACCATTACTAGACGGCTCTATGTTGGAGCCAGCATGAGAAAGATTGCTTTATGCTGAGAGTTTGTTACGCTTTTTGGCTAAAAATATACAAGTTGAGAACATTGTTTTTCACTTCAAGTTATCCGGCTGTTTGTGAAGTTCATTGCAAGATGAGTCAACTAGTTTCGAATAGCAGATATGACCAAAGCAACTGTATGATATT
This sequence comes from Lumnitzera littorea, assembly GCA_024138015.1. Taxonomy (NCBI): domain Eukaryota; kingdom Viridiplantae; phylum Streptophyta; class Magnoliopsida; order Myrtales; family Combretaceae; genus Lumnitzera; species Lumnitzera littorea. The sequence goes on along the minus strand of JAMXBB010000011.1, from coordinate 99,475,563 downwards.
CAAGGCTCTAACAGAAATCTTTTTGATTCAGGACAATACAATAAGTAAACAACAGAAACACAAGTGACAACACACCTATTGAGGTTAGTTCCACAACCATCTAATCTCAAAGATGGACCTTGTAGATTTGAATTTGATGTGGGCTTTATATTTGTTACTCGATACAAGCCTTCATTTGTGGGATGAGATTTTGCCTATAGCTCATTAAGTGAACGATTTAATGAGATAGGGATTGAATGACATGAGGGTTGGAACCTAAAACCTCCTACAGTTACACCATATTGAGTTTAACTCTACAACCATCTAATTTAAAAGTTTAATCTTGTAGATTTGGTGTTGGCTTTATATTTTTGACTTAACAACACCATATGTAATTAGAATCTCAAGTAATTTGATAGTGCCCAATAGATCAACCAAGTCCATAGGTAACAGATATTTCTATGGCTCACTAATCTATTCTTTTTTTTTCTTTATTATTTAAAAAAAAGAAATATTTTGAAGCTCTCTCCAAACCTAAAGATTATATATGAACCTCATCCTCATCTGATAGCTCCTCTTTTTCTGCCAAGAAAATAATGTTTGTTTAATGAATCAGAGAGGGCACTGTTTAGTGAAACATCCACACCCTAATGATTACACAACAAGAGCCTTTATATGCAGTGCAAAAGTTAGCACAAAATTTGACATAAATGTTTCACAATATACCTATACTTTATATAATAGCACGGTAAAGGGTACTTTGTGACATATTCTAGTCAAATTTGAGATAAGTGTTGCGTATTTTATCATTTTTGTGCAACAATATGCTAGCTTTTGCCAAAGAAAATGAGGGCATGATATTTTTTCAGATGGTTGACACATAGTGACATGTACAAATAAAAGTGGGAAGATGTAAGGGGTCAACAAAATGCATAACTGCTATGCCTATCAGAAGATGCTACTATTGAAGATTATGCAAACATTACTAGCCTATGCTGCAGAAAATGAGGGACAAAAATTCTTGCAGATGGCTGACGCACAAACACATGTATAACTAGAAACTTGCAAGGATTTTTCTCCTCTCGGATTTCCCTTTATTTGGCTGATTTGATGTATTAATCAACGCCTATCTTGACTATTGTTGTTGCAATTTATTTTGATGCATCCTATACAAAACTAAAATTGCTCAGAGATGGACATCATTGGTGATGCTAGCACAATGATGCATCTAAAATAAAAAATGCATCACAATGTGAAAAAAGTTCTGGCTTATTTCTGTTTCTTGCAGCACACTTTCACAACTAGATATAAAACTGTTGACACACCAGAAATTGCAGAAACAGATGATACAAGAGGGCCATAAACTCCTCTCCTAGGGATCCTTGTTGTTCCTTTACCAGCCCAATAAAATCGGATGTCGAGCATATTATTGGTCACGGTGACATTCAGATCTTCTACTTTTGGTTTTTGAACACCCCCTGCCTCATCTACAATATTGTAATCCTTCAGAAATAATTTGTCCTGCAACAGACTAACTCGTTGACAAAGCTGGGAGTGCAGTTTAGAGATATACATTCAAACTGATATGTTGTTTTCTGGATACCTGAACATATACGTCAAATACCCGCTTCCCGAGGCTGTTATAAGTACTGTCATTTGTAAACTGTATCTCTGAAAATCGGAGACGGACAGTGTAGTTTCCATTTTTCAAGCAATAATGAAAGTAGGTAAGTGAAATTGGAGCTGTTCGAGCAGTTGAATCCAGTTCACTCAAGTTTGATGCTGATGCAGATACAGTGTAACGTAGGTTTTGATAATCATTATCATCCATGAAGTCGCCTGTGCTACTAAAACCCCAATACTTATCCTCGTTTAGATAATATTTTGCTGTACCACCCTCGATGTCACCATCTCCAACGTAAAGGAAGTTCTGCTTGTTTTCCTGAACTCGTGCATCAGTTCCACCACAATTCACATTTAGACAACTAAAATCTGTTGAAAAGAACATTAAAGAAAAGGAAATGTAATGAGAAATTTGTTAAATGCAGTTTTCCGAAATCAATGATTTGGATACAGGATGTGTAGCTAAAAGAAATACAACACACAAGTCTTGTGCAGATTCAAGGACATATATATTTTCAGATCTAATGTTGGCCAAACCAACAGGATTCTTTACAAAGGACTCACTTAGGTGGATAAGTTCTCAGAAGACACAAGGACTGCTTCGAGTTTACGGTTCGATTTTCATTTCCAATCAATTAATCTGTAAAATGACGATGATATGGCTTTGTCGTTCAAACTCTGGAGGAGCCTTTATATTTTTTGTACATGGCACAACATCATTGGATACCAAAACTTAATATGTAATAATATGATGGTCACTGTATAGGATTTTAAATCGTAGAAAGTTATAGTTTAAAAGTTATAAATAGTTTAAAATTTCCAGAGGAAGAAGGCTATGCACAAGCTGAAGAAGCTATCAATCCAAGTCCTGGATTGAAGCTTCAAATAACTTAAATTTAGGTTTTTCTTGTTATGCTCACTGAAAGAAAACATTTCCAAACCACTATAAGGCTGCTTTTGTTTCAAAAAACTTATCTCTAGTTAGGAAACATTCTCCAGAAAATTGTCTTTTTCAAGGCAACATTTATTATCATTTGAAATATTTATCCAATTATTGGAAAGTCTCTAGAGTTGTTGCCAACCACTAGACAAGGCTCTCACTGGCAGGACAATATAATCCGTGGTGAACGATCCCTGCAGATTATCCTAAGAAGCCATGACAACTCTTATCAAAGCAATGCCAAGCACAAATGCGGTATCTCACAATATGCAGATTATCAGATATGAAATTCAAAACTGGTTCTCTATTTCTTTTCTATGAATTGCCGTAAATTTGATTCGGAGTTCATGCATTTACTATTGGCAACTATCACTAAACATCATGAAGCAATAACGATGCATAAATCTGTAAGGAGAGAGTTTGTTAGATGAGTAGCACATAAAAGACGCATGACAGAGCAATAGCTTTTGCTCAAAAATGGACAGTATGCTTACAGTGAGGACAGCGGAAGTTTTCCAGGCATGGGAGTACTCTACTTCTGTAATAGAAGCGTAGATAAATCAGTTTAAGATTAAACCTTTCTTGTTGGGCATTCAGGTATTAATAAATACAAGATAAAAGTTAACACAAAACTAAACGATGCAGCACCCAGACATAGCACAACTAGGGATATATGTGAAGAAATGAGGCATCTTACAAGTTATTTAGTACTGAAGAGCTCCGATACAGGTTTAAATTTAAGTTCCTGAAGATTTGAATATATCCAAAATCAGTATCTATTTCATTAATTCATTTGTCATTCTACGAACCATCTAATCACACTAACAAATCGGAAAATTATACTCACAGGTCGTCTTGACATGCCAGTTGGCCTGAGGTTTGCCTTGTGAAGTTATTGTAAGATAGATCACTGGATTCAACATTGCAAAGGTGAGCAGATATGAAACGATCAAATATTTTAAGCATCGAAATTTGATGAGCTAATTTCAAACTTGAAATTTAAATACTTCATATAAATTGGATAAGTCTCATTGTCATTTGTAAAAGCGATCTTGAGATCCTTATGACTGATTCAACAACTCATGGGCTGCTTTGAGATGTTAATGCTTTACAACCACAATGGATTTAGCTACTCTTAGAAACAAAAGACAGATTACTAGGTTCTTTCACTATTGCGTTAGGGTTTCAAAACCCTAAGTCTACTCTGTAAATACACGCATTTACCACATTGTAATTATGCCGACAATACAAATAATTACGCAATTGTTTATAGTTTTAGAGCCTAAACCGGATAAAATAATATGGTCAAAATTTGGTCCAAACCCTAGATTGTTCGATTTAAACTGTCTTCCATGGATTTTCACTCCAAGGTAGTTGTAGCATATCTTGCTCTCACATAATATGCAACTACAACCTTAGAGAAATTCTTAGCCCATTAAGTGGTTTATCATTTGGAATCAGTATATTTTACCCTAGCAATACTCTCTACATTTACTCACAAACAGATCAATGATCCTTCATCATGTGCATGTCCAGACATGAAGGTTTTTCTTTGTCTTCTTTTTTTTTTTTTTGTTTTCCTTTCCTTTCTACAGTAAAGAGAGAAAGTGCTTTAATTAGTTCAATGAGATGAGTCACATATCACCTTCTTACATAAGAAAAGCTATTTAATCTAAAGAATTAGACCTGCAGACACTCCAAGCACAAAGAAAATAACTAAGTAATACCAATTTATCATGTAACTCCAATAGGTCATAATTGCATCATTTAAATGAATGAAATTCAAATTACAACTAATGAGCTCTTGCTGCTTTTGTTAGGTAATCAGCCGGTTGATTAGTATCTCTATAAATGTGAGGAATTGTAGCATTTAGAAGATGCATCATATGTTGTATGCTTCTAATGTTCAGACAAGAAGCTGATTCTACTTAAATTTTTCAGTGTGGACGTGGCCATGTAAACTTGAAACTTGTTTGTAATACGAGGGAAGAATTTATACTATGGGCAGAAAGCTAAGCAGAGAAGAAGACATACACACTGGTTCCCTCCTTCAATATTGAGTCTGGAACAGGACCACTCAGCAAATTGCTCGTCAAAAAGCTACAACAAAAAGCCAAGAAAAGGGAAAAAAAAAAAAAAGAATTATCAGGTACTTAATATGCTTCCGCAATGATACCAAGAAAGCATGCCACTCTTTTTTCCAACTTCAGAGACAATTAACGGAACCGTTCCTCATTTGCACCTACTATAATGAGAACAATACTCAAGCATTATTCCCCTAAGACAAGGTCGGCTATATGGATTCTATTTCGCGATTATGTTGTCATTTGAGTGTACTAACTATCCAATTTTGCACAAAAATCACATCGGGTTTATTTGAGCCCGATGATATCCAAGAGAATGCAAGAAGCCATATTGTGGGTTAACACACTTTGCTCATATTTAATATGTGATATAACAAAGTAACTTTCAGGTTTCTACAGCATGTTCAAGAAATGACCGCTCCCTTGAAAGCAATATGGGTTCTAAAATTCAAAAAATTATGCAACTCAAATGCCTCTGATTGAGCTGTTGAATATATAGACTATCGATGGTCGATAGAGGTTTTGCAAATTAATCAAGCATATTTGAGTTACAAGTAATGGCTTGTCCTCTCCTATAAAGATGTTATGCATTAAGTAAACTTACACAAATCTTAAACTTTTTCCATTGATTACATTTGGAATTTCTCCAACCAATCTGTTGTAGCTCAGATCCCTGTTACAAAAAACATAAGCACATAACAGAAACCTTCTCCAGTTTGATCATTTAGCTCAAGATGGAGAATGGAAAAATAGGAACAACATCGATTTATTCCTTTTCGGATTGTGGAAAAGATTTATCATGAAAACATATCCTACAAGATGGGGAAAAAAAGTCTTTTTTGAATGTACTAAATGCTAGCTGCCCCTTTGGCTCATTGTTTTGTCACTGGTTTAGAACCAATTGTTTAGCCATATAAAGTACGAAAAATATTATGCGACAAATATACACTTTAGATACAAAATAGCCTCTGGATATAGATGAGACATAAAACATATAATGATTAGGTATTGATATGAAATGAACAGAAGGAAATAATGAAACAAACAGGCACTAATCATGACTCTTAATTGAAATATACAAGTTACGCTTTCTCTGAAAGCGGTTCAATTGGAAGAGTTTCTTTCTGTTGTTTTACAAATCTCATCCACAAAACTTTCCTCCAGAAGACACTATCAAGATGCATGCGCAGGAAGGTAAATCGAGCATCAAAGGTTACCATGCTGTACTTACAACACTTCTAGCTCCTCCATCGCCCATATGTAGTCAGGAATTTCACCAGATATGTTACAGTTTCTCAAAACCCTAGATTTTGAAAAGAAAATAGAATTTAACCGCCTATCCATGAAATGAAATGAAATACATAAGAGGAGACCTTAGAGGAAACAACAAATAAGCATCAAACGTACAATCTTACAAGGCTTGTCATGTTACTCAAGTTAGGAAACAGCTGAATGGGACTATGAATGTCACTAATCCTCCTGAGAAAGATATATCCTCATGAGAAAATGACGGCATGAACGACAACTCAATTGAATGCATATCCATGGGCACGTGATGCAAGAGCAACAATATTAAATGATAGGTCGATTTACTCACAGTTCCTTCAAGTTACTCAAAACTGAGATGCCTGACAGGATTGGTCCCTCGAGTCCACTTGCATGAATTTCTCTACTCGTTATGAATCAAGCAATGAAAAAGTTGTCTCTGTCTAAGAAATATTTTACAAACCTAACTACCGTAGAAGTTGAAATTCCTAAAATGAAGATCTTACAATCTAGTCAGTTGTTTCCAGTTCTTGATGAACTCAGGTATCATGCCAGTTAAGTTGTTGTCGTTTATCCTACTGCAAAAAGGAAATTAGCCATGTTAACGTTTGCAAGAACGGTTGATAGGCATACTTCAAGAGGTGATTAAGCAATATCTTACAAATCGGTCAGATTCGCAAGCTTAGCAAATGAAGCAGGCAAGTATTGAGTCAACCTGTTCGAGGAAAGCATCCTGAAATCACAATGTCAATAAGAAACTTGTCCGAATAAATATGTTCAGCTGAATATATGGATTCGAAATCGATGCTATTGAGCCTCTTACAGAGTTTGCAAGTTGATCAAATTTCCTAGCTCAGAAGGAATGGCTCCCGAAAATTGATTGGCTTCGAGGCATCTAGAGTTCCAGAGAGAGAGTATGAAGAAATTACTTTTAGCTTGACGCCCAGAAGAAAATCGGTTTTAATGAAGAGGAGAAAACACCAGGAACGGATTCTTTTACTGAAATCGATGCAAGTATTTAAATTTGTCCACACAACATGTGAATGTAGTATAAGCATGAAGAGATTTGACAGAATAAACTTACATATACGTAAGTGAGGTGATATTTCCCAGATAATTTGGAATTTCCCCGGATAAGCGATTTACAATTAAGCTTCTGAATAGCAAATCAAAGTCAACTTAGAGCAAGAATCATCAAATGGAAGAACAAAAGCAGATCGTTTTAAGAATCGGACATGAAAGTCAACTGCATTGATGCCCATTCTTCAGGTATCGTGCCATTAAGGTAGTTGTAAGACAAATCACTGCACCCAAAAAAAAAATCATTTAACACCATAAGATGCAATGAAATAGCCCCCCTTGGTCTATTCCCAATTAACTTGTAAGTGAGCATTGGCACCATGTCACAAAAATATATATATATACACACACACATATATACTGGAAAAAATAAATAAAAAATCGAAATTGTGCTCTTAGATGAAACTGCTCTTACATCTGATGAAGATAAGGAAGCTTTGCTAGTTCAGGGGGAAGAACTCCGGGAAGATTGTATCTCTTAAGCGCTCTACATGATATTCAAAGAGGCATGTGAGCTTTCATTCAAGAAAACATACTACATTTCTCACGTATGTACACAAGAAAATATGTAACTGACACTATTCAACTGACGTAACCGATGTAGTCCTTTCTTTCAACATGATGGAATTACAAATATGACGGTTACAGATGCATATTTAACAATCTTTCAGAAGTTAGATGAGGAAATCAATACATCCTTACGACATGGCAGAAGGTATCATTCTGGAAATCGCACGAACAGTCTACAGAACTTTCAGCATCCGCTGGTTGCTCTGCTGTTAAACCAACTTTTAGAATTTTGCAAGTATCGCCGTTGAATTCCCAATACTTGGAACCCAGTTTACTAACAATTTGTTGGAGAGCATCAACTGGAAGCCATATATTATCAAACAAGCATTGATGTGAAAAAGAGAGGTTCTCAATAATTATTCAGTCCATATTTTCATTTTTTTTCAGGAAATTTAAAAAAAAAAAACAAAAGACGTAAATTTAAGCAATTCGTCACCTTCATCTTGAGGAAGCTTTGACTGGGTGTATCCTACAAAACTTAACCAGCACACTGCAGTAACCAACAACACGAGGCAGTAACTGTAACTGTAACTGTAATTATATCTGTTCATCATCGTCTTCGGTCTCCAACTCATCCAACGAAATGAAAGCTAGCTCGATGACAGCAAAATGAAAGTTGTGCATGTAGAAAAACAAGGCCAGAGCTGACATGACAAACGGTGTCATAATACAGGTCAGTTCTGCCCACGTTGTCTGAACGTGAAGTTGACGACAGAAAAAGGAAAAAAACAAAAGATTTCCATTGCGGTGGGCGCAATAAATTGAAGGCAGGGTGCCAGTAGCCATGGATATGGATATTTGGACTAATAAATCCGTATAAATTTATTAATTTTTTTATAATTTAATATTATATATATTGATTTTTTAATAAAATAGATTATATTATTATTTTTAAATTGTAATATAGTTAGAAAGAAAAATTCATATAAATTTTTTAAAAATATACTCACATTGCTTGTGCAAAAAATAGAAAAATAATAATAATAATATTGAACAATTAAATTAATAGACAAATAAAATAATAGCAATCATAGAAGTAAGTGTAATAGAAAATAGTAAATATATAGTTAAACACGGTTGTTAAGAATTTTATGAGATGTTTTTTTTTTTATAACTATTATATGAATATATTTAATTATTAAAATCATATTATATCAAATTATTAGCTATAAATAATTAAAATAATTTTTTTTTTAATATAATAGGTACTAAACATGCAATTCACTTTTTGGACAAGAGAGTATTTATGGTAAAATAGTATAAACACTGATATTGTGATAAAATGAATTAGAATTGCCTTAAGGTTGTTTGTATTAAAAAAAAAAAAAAAACAGTGTTTATAGCTATGGTCATAATTATTTTACTGTGATCAATGAATAACCAAGTTTTATGAATCTTGTTCATCATTAAATACACATGATATTTAACTTTTAATAATTTTTTTTTCCTCCTTAATGCAAACCTGGGAGTGGAGGTCAATAGTCAGATGAGTGATTTTACTTCTCATTTATTAAAACTAAGATATGTAATAGTATGAAAAAAACCTATTAAATTCCTCACTAAAATATATAGGTAAATAGTTATCGCAGACACAAAGATTATTTTGAAAAGTATTATTATAAGAAACCTCTTATATATTTACAAGATACTTTATGCTTGTTTTTAATATTTACATTATTGGAAATGCAAAAGGTAAGGAAAAAAAAGTCATAAAATGCAAATTATTCCTCGGCCTAGAAAAAAAAAAAAAGGAAAATAAATAAATAAAAGAATCATCAAGTGAATTATAAACTTATAAAAGAACCTTTTCAACAGTATTTAAGAAAACATTCTTTGTATTTACAAACCATTTCAAGAGCGATAGTGACTAGAGAATTATATTTGTAAGAATTTTTTTTCTTTTATTATTATTATTATTATTTTGGTGTCCGGCTTGCGGAGAATGATTTGGGCTCATTAATTGTGATATTATCTCCTTTGATATTAAATATTTATTCCACGCTTAATTTTGAAATTCATTAAAATTTTAAATCATCAAAAAGAAATAATAACAATAATAATCGACCCGATGTTTTACTTAAAAGAACTACCATTTCTCTTGATTATATAATTAATGTCCATGTCTAAATCACATGTAGAAAAACGATTTTTATCTAAATTGGTAACGGTTTATAAGCTATTTTGAATTTTAAGTCTTTAAGTTCAGATCAATCTCTTCAAAGCGGAGTTTGAGCCCTTAAAACTAGACCAACATCGTTAGAATCCAGACTGAGCTCGCTAAAGTTCAGTCGATTTTGTCAAAATCTCTGGCAGAGTCCCCAACTTCTAGTTCGACCTTGCTTCTTTGACCTATATTCCTTGCAGCCTTTGCCTTCGAGATCAAATTGGTCAAGCCCAACCACAAGTTTGAATGAAGATAAGGCCGAAAAATTTTGGCCAGATAATAGCCTGACATAGTATGGGAGTCAAAAGACGGGATGTCCATATATTTATTACCTTTCTAGAATAACTTAGCCTAACTTTTTACAGATAAAAATAAAACCTCTTGGTAAAGGATGGGAAAGGATGAAACATTTGTTTATTAATATTTAAAAAAAATTGTATAAATATGAAATATATTAAAAAAAATTACATAAATATTAACACTATATTGTATCTAAGAAATGGACATAAATATTTATAAATATCTTCTATTTATAAAATGCGATAATACTAAGATTATATCACTACTATATCACATTTTGGAAGTGGGACGTTAGTATAATAAAATGATCGTATTTCACAAATATGATATAATATTAGTTTTACCACTATAAAGTCATAAAAGATAAGTAATAAGATGTGATATAGGTTTCGTCTTCATTTATTAACAATGAAATACGAGATAAACTATATCATATTATGTTCGTATGTCGTTTCTTTAAGATGCAACACGAGTACTATTATATTAGTATCATATATTTAAGACACGAAAAATATATAATTTTTTATATCACATCTTTAATATGTAATATAGGATCGGTAATTTAGTAATTATTTTTGTATAATTTATATTCTTATAATTTTTTTTAATTTTAATTGTAAAGAAGTAATTTTCTTGAATTCAAAACCTTTACACGTCACACTTTATACTTTTTTTTTTTTTTTTACAGTTTTTGAGTGAATTATTGGAGTAGTTATGTGGAAACCAACTCCATCACCCTCTAAAGATCATTTTTACCTCCTGGGAATTTAACATCACTTTTACGAGATCCACAATTAACCCTCTAAAGATTATTCTATGTTTTATTCGTGTTAAATTTACATTATCGTAAAATTAAATATGCATAAGAATTGTTTAATTCGTTAGCATTGAAATTTTAGAAGTTGGTAAAGCCGTAGAGTAGTGATCGGGGCTTGGGATATTTTCCATCCATAAATGGACATATAAATTAGATTAAAATAGTCTAAATTATTGTAATTTAATGATATTATAATTAATCTTTTGTTAAGGTAGATTAAGATTCAATTATCTCAATTTTTTATAGTTAAAAAAACTAACTATTAAAATAATTATGCACATGCAAAGGGATAGGAAATTTGGTTGTAGCGTGTCAAAGTCGGCTTTTTCAGATATTTTTAACTTTTTCTTTTATATTAATTAATTATTTTATGGGTGATATATTTGATCTAATCAACTCAAATACAGTGAAGAAAGACGTCATTTTCTTCGGATTTCCTCGTTTTGGAGAAATTTTCTGCTTCAAACCACACCACACCTCGAATCAGTTGAATGATATTATAGACATTCAAATTCATGACATCCTTTTGGGGAAAAAAAAAATAATAATAATAATAATCCACGAGAATTGAAATGGACATGAAGATGTAAGGAAATATATCTCTCTCAGATATTTTAAATAAAGTTATAAATAAAGGATTGAAATTATTCAAATTTTGTAAAAATTTTGTAATATTATTGTGATGTTATCTTTTATTATGTAATTTGAATTATTGATTACATGTGAATATATCTTAAAGAATAACTTTAGAAAAAATCTAAAAAGTAATGTTTGAGGATTTGGATCCAACATATAATATATTTTTTTTGTAATACTGAATTAATTGTCATGCACGTCATCAATATTTCCAAATACTTAAAAATTTTATTTATTTTCTATGAGAAAGAGGAAAACAATAATGTCACACTTGGTATGTTAAGATAGTTCAAATTAAAAAAGAATATAATATAATATAATAAAATGAAGATTTAATAGAATGACAAGAAATATCGTATAGTAATATTTGTTAAAAAAAATAACTTTAATTATTATATATCATAATTAATTTTCTAGTTAAATAAGTGATATAATAAATGATACGTAATGATGACCGAATAGAATTTTAATTTCACCTTTTCACGTATAAAATCTAAAATCTTGTTTTCCTTTCCATTCTATTTTACGTACAAATGTCCCACAACATAAAGAATGTATTTTGTCCGGGAACATTAGTGGTTAATAATGAAACTACGTATCTCCTCCACCTATTCTAACGGCTAGCTGCTGGAGTCAACAGCCCCCATCGTAGAATTTAAAGCCAAGCGTCTCGGGTATTATAAATAAATAAAGATGTGACAACTGACAATGCTTGTCTTAGCTGGTTTTTGAATCCAATTCAACAAAAATGGCGTAGACCACATTCATTAGCATACTCCTAACCCTGCTAGAAGCTTACTCAAAGCATTTAGATTAGGATAAGGTCCGTCTGGTCTGGCTGCTCAGAAATAATAATAGAAGAATAATACTCGCTCAAAGAAAAAGAAGATTGGTGGGTCCTTAACGCACTTATTTGTAGAATTATATTTCAGTTTATAAGACATCAGATTTATTTTAAATTGCAGCAATTTCAATGTCCGTGGTAAATATAACATTAGAAAATCTGGTGCAATTTAAAAAGAAAAATTATGTATCATAAATTCAATTAAACGTGTTTCTAAAATTAGATACACTCAAACCTAATATATATTTCTCCCAATATAGGCATACATAGTAAAAGTGCGCAAGTGGGCTTTGACTCACCGGTTGGTCCGTTTAACTCGTTTTTAAAATAAATTTGAATTAAGGTTTTTTAGCCTATTTACAAGTAGGTCAAAAGAGCTTGACCCGTTTAACCCGTTGATTGATTTAAGTCTGCCCATTTAACTTATTTTTTAAACAGGTTATAACTAAGATTTTTTTGCCTATTTTTTTAACAGGTCAAATGAGCTTGACTCGTTTAATCCATGAGCCGAATTAAGTTGACCCGTTTAATTCACTTGTACATCTCTAATGGGTAGGACCTTATACTATTAGGTTTCCAATAGTGTCTATCCCATCAAAAGTTTAAGAATTAAAACGCTAATAAAAATACGAACAATATCAATTATCTTAGATGTATTTTACCTTTTTCCTTCTATAAATGAATGGATTTGAATTTATTCCATTTTATTGAATTGCAGTGTTCATAGCAAACTTGAACCTTACAAAAATTCTAAGAAATCACCTACATCTTTCCGTTTTGGATTTGAAAGTAAAAGGAAAAAAGAAAAAATTCGAAATTTAAAAAAAAAATAATAAGAATATTACTTCCTTTATCAATAGCTTACATGTTTAATAAGCAATATGTACAAATAGATTTTTAGAAGTTTGCTCAATGTGAAACTTGAGGATACAACTAAGCGAGTCATTATAAGGTATTCAATCGGTCCAAATTAATAGGATTTTGAGATATGATTCAAAACTTATAGAGTTTAGGGTTGAGTTTTGACATTATAAAAAAAAAACCTAATGAAAAACTCGATCTTGTAAAAAATAATATATTAATAAAAATATTTCATCTTAATCATTATACATGCCTTATGCAAGTTATACACTATATAAGGCATTTGATTTTTAAATTTCATTTGTTTGGTAATTAATTAGTGTAACTGTAATTCTACTTAATTATTTTCCACTTTACTCTCTCTTTTATCTCATCTGAATTATAGAAAACCCACCCTTATAAGATCATTCGAATCCAAGGTTTTTATGGAGTCTTAAGAAACACCGGACCCTATAGGCACATGTTTGATTTCATAAGACCTGTCATGATCCTGCTCCGATTGCATCCTTAATGAAACTACCAACCTATCAACCATGTGCAATTTAAATATGCTATGCGATTTTACGCCCTAATTTTTACCATTATAAAAAGGTTGTTAAATTCACCATTCTATGTAAAATCATTAAAGGATTAGTAAAATAGGAACATGAAATAGAAAGGTAGAAACATAAATTTTTATATTTTATGTAAAATAGCTTTAAAAAACTATGGTAGTAATTATTCAAAATTCGAAATACATGATCAAAATACAAAAATGATGAGATTAAGTTTTTTTTTTCATAAAAAAATTTTAATAATATAAATTAAATATGTAAGGAAGAGGGACAATCAAAGTCAAAACTAAATTTTTTCCATTATTTTCTTTTGAAACAAAGCAATGAAAGAAAGATAATCAAATATTTCAACTCATTTTAAATTACTGATGGTATAAATTGAATTATATAGTTTTTATTATAATTTTTGTTATTAGAACTAAAATTTAGGTAAAGACTATGAACGTAAAATAATGAATTAAGAGAGAGATAAAAAGAAAAATAAAATAAAATAAAATAAAATAGGGTAGCGAAGATGATATAATGCTCTGATTATTGATAGGTTGTAAAAACTTAGTTATATTTTTTTTTTTATTTTTTATCCCATTCAACTTAAATATATGGAATCGGTAAAGTCAATTAAAAACATTAGTTTAAACTTGGTTATATATGCCTCGGAGAGTTTCTATTAGTGCCTTTAGGAATTTTTTCAATTGTATTATTTATAGTTTTACAATGTAGTCATTTTATGTTTTTTTCTTGAATTTTTTTATCATCCTGTTCTTATTTTTTATGAAATCGATACCGCTATTTATTTTACCCTTAATTTACATTTTTTTAAATTTAAAATATTAAACAAATTTTGAATTTAAAATATTTAAATAAATAGTAAAATAAATAACGAGATCAATCACACGATGAATCTCCCATCTTTCTTTCTTTTGCCGTGTGAAAACATATGCTAAAGTAACTCCAATATTCCCATCTCTACGTCCTGCATGGGAGCCGACTACTTAGAACATCTTTATTAAGGGTGCTTCGTACAGATTTTCTTCCTTCCCTTGACAAATTTGAGTTTATTTAACTTTTGTGTGTTGCTTTACGAAGCATCTCAGCAACTCAAAAAGTGAGTTGTCTATGATTTTTTTATTTTTATTTTACTTGTAAAATTAGTAGATGTGCAACCATGATACATATATAAAAATCAAATATAAAGGTACAAGAAAATTGAAAATATAGCATATAAACAATTGAAAAATGTACAAAGAAAGAGAAGAAACGTGTTGTTATAGTAAATTAATAATACGCTATAATTTTTTTTTTGAAATAAAATAAATATATATATTCGTTAAAGTACATTAAAAATAATTCATTATGAATTATCATTATACTCTCTTTTAAGAACAAAACCCTAGCTTTATTGTAAGCTTTTCTTCGAATCTTATTAATTAATAAACAAATTTTGGTGATTTATTTAATTAGACTTACTCATGAGTATTATTTAGTTTCTGTAATTAAAACCCTTTGATTTCCAAAGATTGTGACTCATATCAATTGAGGAATATCAAAGCCCCTAGTTCAATTATTGAATCTATTGTCAATAATCATCCATATCATTTTATTGTTAATTTCAATATTACTAAAAAACCAAAGACACACGTTCCATATATTTCACAGGTTGCCACGATGAGCAGATCGTGCTTGAAATCTTGTTAGTTCTAGACGCATAAATAGCGCAATAATAAGTTGAGCTGCTTTTGAATCACTCGAGTTCAGTTTAAATTGAGATTAAGTTTAAAACAAAACTCGTTTATCCACACAGTCTAATCTTAACTTTATAATTCTCAAGTTCAAAAACATCTTAATTTGTCTCAAACTCAATAAATTTTTTAGTGAGTCGAGTCTAACTTTTGAATCTTGACTCGACTTATTTATACATCATCAAAAGGTTTAAGCATTACTATTATTGTAAGGTGGTAGAAAAGGTGTGCCATAGTTCGCAGCACCTCATTTAATGGAGCAAAGTCACATGTATAATCGTGCTTAAAAAGAAAAAATTGAAATTTATTAAAAATCTTTAAAACTATATGACAGGCATATAGATAAATTTTAAAGACATCTAGTAACTCTTCTGAAAACTTTCTATTAGATATGCATGTAATATATCAGTGGGAGACTCATTTCCACTGGGCCACTACAATAGAGGACACAAAAAAGACGACACCATTTCTAGGCCCATTTCAAAGTGTCGATTTGGGCCTTTTTGAAACGAACTCGTGACACTTCTAAAAGATACAATTTTATTATTGGACCATTAGCCCGTTAAGTATACTTTTATTAGGTTTCGAATTTTCTTTATTTTTTTTTTTCGTTTTATTTTATTAAAAAGCCTAACAAGTTATAAGCTTGACGATAAGTCAACATATAATTTGAAGGAAATTATCAACAATATTTCCAATATACATTATAAGATGTTAAATAAAAATATCATTTACCTTTTTATGCATTCACTTTTTTTTTTTTTGAAGTTTTTATTTAAATATATAAAAAAAGTCAAACGAAATCAAATAGTATTGAACTTAAGTTTTAACGCGATCAAACTAAAGTGTCTAAACTTAAGCTTAGCTTGACAAAGCATGTTCACGTTCGATTATTTAGAGAATTATATATTCCCTTTTATTATGTTTATATTAAAACTTGAATTCGTCTTGAATTTGACTTAAAACTTAATCTTAGCTTGATAAAGCTTGCAAGCTCATTATATTAAATAGGTTTAATTTAAGTTCACACTAAGCTTGACTATAATGAAATTGAACTTAAACAAATATTAAACAAAAATTCAAGTAATTTGCAAGTCGACTTAATTCATTTATACTCCTTTTCCTAATTCAACATAAACCATTTCCTATAATTTCATTTTAAAGTACTATGGAAAAAGGTAATCCCTTACTTGTACAAGTTTTTTACCACATGTTACTTAGATACCCCAATTATAATTTTAGAATTGGCTATTTTGATATGGTATGATTTTTGGATATAGAGATGTAATTGAGTCAAATTTGTGTGTGGGCTACTTGAGCTTAAATGACAGTTGACTCCAAGTTGATTTTGGATAGCAATATTGTCTTATTTGAAGAAAAATTTATATTTTTAATAAATCGAGTTTAGTGGAGCCTAATAAAGCCAAGTTCAAACTCTTTTAGTGCCATTTAAAGTTGTACTAGAACTTAAAATTCTAAGATCCACCATCTTAGAATCATACTCGACTTGGTTTAATTTAATTTTATCTACCTCTAAATATTGCAAAATAACATTGCCATAATTGATACGTAAGGGGTTCAATCTACTAATTAATTAGTAGGAGAGAGAGTGTTAGGCAATTACTTAGAAAAGGTTTTATATACTAACATAGTAGTGAATAAATAAGTACGAATAGAAAACAACGTTTTAAAAACATTTTAAATTTGAATAATATCATCCTTACTTGCATTGAAAAATATTGACAATATTAAAGTTCCTAGCTAATAATATGTCAATTTTTTTTTTAAATAACACCTTGTAATTATTTTAAAACAAAAATAAAAAAGTTGACTTGATATAGTGTAATGGGTGAGAAAATAAAAAAAAAAAAACTAATGCTTTTTAATTTTTATGAGGTATGTAGATGTAGGGGTTCGATTGAAACGGTCATGTGCATGCTATGTGAGTAGTGTGCTACACGTGACTTCAAAAAAATAACACGAAACTATTACCTGAAGGGATGATTAGGTGAGAATAAAGCATAAAAGAGGAACATACAATTTCAGTGTCTCAAATGTACAAGTGATAGACAAAGCAGCCTTAGGGGACAAGATCAATTCTTTGCCTAAATGCTATTTAATCTTATAGAGTAGAGTTTTCATAGTAAAATACCGTTTTTCCAATCTCTCTCCAAGAGTTTTAAATGATGAGGAAATACTAGGTATTTATAGGCTCTTGGGCATGATAGCATTTATCGGATCATCTAGGTGATCAACAGATGAAATGGAACTTGCTTGATTCATAGTTATCCAGAATGAGCTAGCTAATAGGCTCAAAGCCCAATAACCTTCCTCATAAGTGCATGAGTCTGCCTAAGAAAAGTTAGAGGTAAACGGGCCAATCTAACGATCCCTATTCCAAGCCTACTAATCCAAATCTTCCTAAATCATCATAATATAAACTGAACTCCTTAGGCCATATTATCTAGCCCAATGAGTTAAGCCTAAATAAATAATAGGCTTATTCCAATAATTAATATAACAATTTTTTAGCCCTTTACATTTTACCTCCGAGCAAAAGTCCCTTGGACACATTTAAGGGGATTTTGGACATTTCTAAAAGTTATTTTTTCAACTATTATATAGACGCACTAAATGTTGACTTTGCTTATTTGATCACTTCCAATATCTACAAAATCGATGCATCTCTTAGATTACTGGTGAGCCGAGCAAGATATGCTAGTATTTATTTTGTTACCATAGAACATATACTTCGATATACCTTTGTATCGCACTATTGACTTGTTGCTCCCATGAGATTGATTCACTAAATAATATGTGTATAGCGGCTCTTCTTGATATTTCTTCCTTTTTTGATTATCATTGGTAGAAAAATATAACTATTGGAATATTCATAGGAATCTAAAGCTTTCGGAACACCCCATTTAGGCATGTTATATACATACATATATGGGTATGTGTGTGTCTCATTCATACTGGTAAATGGGGCAGTGTTGTCGTAAAGTGGAGCGGAGCTTTAGAGTGTTATGAAACGAAACGACAACATCTACTCCCTTGCAAAGATTACAAGAGTTACATTGTGCTACATAAAGATAATGTAGGGGTACGGGGGCCAATGCTCCCGCGGTATGGTACTTTTTTTTTTTTTTTGTTCGACATCAATCCTCAAGAGAACCTATATATCCATATCCCAACCCATATATTTCTTACTTGCATAGCTCAATACAAATATTCTCCTTTATATTTTAGAATCTTTTTCTGTAACTACCATATCTCAATATATCTATAAAGCCTCTTCAATGATATTTTTTTTTCCATATCATTATTCCTATCTTAAACTTAAAAGAAAAATTAGATCCAACTCGATATTTCTTCTCCAAATCAATAAAAATCCACTTAATATATATATATATCAAATCTTTCAATATCTAATATTACCCTTCCTAATACATATTGGATACACATGTATCTTCCATAATTCTTCACTTAGTCAAATTCATATCCCAAGATAACTTCAAATTTCCCTTCGTTAGAGGAGCTAATTCTCAGGATGTCTCACCCCTAAATAAACAAATATACATCTTGGAATCCGATTTTTTGTTTTTTATATATATATTCTTCAAATTCATGGAAGATTCAAATCCTTTAATATCTATCTTCAAGTCTCTTTACGTGGCTATATATATACAAGAGCGATCATTGGTTCTTTTTCGTTCCACTTTTAATTCTTTCAACTCCGTTAAACTAACAACGATAAGGAGGGCAAATGATCGGGATAAGCGGGGCACTAAGATCATGTGGCTTAAGAATAATTCTTTTCCTTCGGGCAATCTTAGCGGAAATTAGATCCATCTTTCTTGACTTAAAGGTGATTGAGGCTCAAAAATAAAATTATAGATATAACATATATTTTGGCTCTTTCTTTGTTAGCTGAATTTGAATGAAATTGTAGATATAACATACAATTCTTTTTATTTTTAATTTTTGCTTCACTTCTTGTTTCCATTACAGGTGGGGCAAAATTTCAGTTCCTTAGAACAAAAACAAAACACGATCTTCGACCGTGATGAGTGTCTTCTACATCCTTAAGAAGTGAGAACTTGATTTTCATCACTTTTTTTTTTATTTGATAAAAATTCTTAACTTCCTTTTATTTTGTTTATAGGTGATAAAAGGCTGTTGTTTGAATTGTATAGATTTAATCTTGTCACAATCAATAGATGATTAATTAGTGAGCAAATGATACTGTTGAAGACAGGAGTAATAGGACACTCCAGGTTAATTGCCATCTCCAATCTTCTTCTTCTCATGATTTTATTTATTACTTACTCACACACATATATATATATATATATGTATATATGTATGTATGTGTGTGTGTATTAATTTTTATTCTCATTCCTTCGACTGCATCCTGAAGACTATAAAATATTTGCACATACATTACATAACCTTTTCCACATAAAGCTTAACGTAGTTTTCCATGAATATATATATTCGGGTATATTATCTTCATCATCTTTGCCACTTATTGCCATAGCGCTTAACTCTTGCAAAACTATTGCCCTTTCATGCGTGATGTGGTTTTTTATTATCGACGATTTTCCACAAGAACCCCATGTGAACAAACTTTTAATGGTAAGATGGGCATTATGGCAGAATAGGTGCCTTGCTCATGATCTCTCTTTCTTTGTGCTAGTTTGTTAACTAATAATGTCTCATTGATTTTCTTTATTTTTTTTAAAGGCTTAAGGTCCCCCTACATTTACTTGATCTTCTGACATGTTGTCTTATAATTCTTTCCCAATCATTGATCCCTCTTCGTACTGATGAGTTCTACTAATAACAAATATGAAACACTATAAAACTCTAGCAGGATTTATCACTAAATCTTCTCTTTTTCTAATATTTTGCTATCTCTTAGCCCATTAAATGCCAACACTTTCCAAAGCTTCAATGCTCTAGTTAATTTGATAACTCATGAGCTTTTTTTTTTTTTCACATATAATATTGACTTCATGAAATGCTTAGTTCTTCATTATACTAGATCTTCAGCCCTATTTTGGTTTCCTCAATTTAACTTATATCAAGCCCAGTCCACTTAATATAAGTTACTCGATATTAAATTAAGGAGAGAAAAAATTGAGTCGCCAACTAGTTTAACTAATAAAAAATAAAATTACGGTTTTTCGAGTGAGAAAACTCTAATTTGATCACTAGTCTGCAGATATTCTAAAAAAACTAATTTTCAGAAAATTGAATTAAAAAATCGAGTTCGGAGGATAACTTATTAAGACAAAGTTGTCATGTAAAAACTAAAGAAAAATTAATGGGTTTTTATTTTTATAATTTTTTAAAAATACTAAAAATATACCTAAATATACAAAAGATGACTAAAGTGATTTTTTAATTATTTTTTATTATGAATTTCTAAGACAAAAGGGAAAATGTGTTTATTTCATTTTTTATGCAGTTGTTCTAAAGGTACCTATATATTTGTTAGTCAGGATTAAACCAGCTGTAATTCTCTTTTTATAAAATATTTAGTGAGTGGGTTATTTTTATTTTGAAAATCGAGCCAGGTTTACGTTTATTTATCAATTTGTTATTTAAAAAAAACCTTAAGAAATCTAATTTTCTCGAATTAAAGAAAACCCTAACTAAATAAATCTTTTTCTTTTTTTGAAAAACTCGATTAAGATTTTTTTATTTTTCCAAAACCCTTATGTGTAAAAAAAAATAGATATATATTTTATTTTTTTAAAAATGATTTATAAAAAACTTAATTTAACTAATTATTTTTTAAAAAATTGCAATAATAATTAAAACCTGCATTTAAACATGAAATAAATTAATAAAAGCATACTAATAAAATAATAAAAAAAAAATTTTACCTAGGTCAAATCTCGTATTCGTGTATAGCTACTGTATTGGGCAACAGCACGGGTGAGAGCTTGGGCAAGCGAGGGCAAAGACTTAGGTAACAGCACAGATGAGCGAAGGCGAGGATCTGAGCGACAGTACAGATGAGCGTCGGCGTATGCACGAGCGACAGTGATGGGCGAGCAACCGAGCAAGCACAGGTGATACTGGCGAGGGCTTAGGTGATGTAGGTAAGGGCGACGTACACGGCGGTAGGTCTGGGCTTGAGCAACGATACTGGCAGTGGCTACAGTAGCGTTACTGGTGGTGCTGTGGTAGTGTTGTGGGTAGCAGCTTGGGTGGTGGCACACGATGGTTTGGGTGGTAGTACGTAGTGGTGTATGGTAGTTTGGTGTTTGTAAAGGAGTGTGATTAAGAAAAGAAAACCTTTTGAACTTCCCCGTTGACGTATTGTTTATAAACTCAAAATCAAATCTTTCGTATCGAAAATACGGAAGATACGATTATGATTTGTCAAAGATTTATCCTAACTTCTAAAAACCTTAATTTATTTTGAGCTTTTTTACTTTTTTCAAGACTTAATCTGATCCAATTAAATATAGCCCGATAATTTAATAAATCTTGATTTGAGCCCCTAAATTAGATGAATTTTCATTCTATATTAGTCTGGCCCAAAATTTATTATGCCTATATTGTTACCTGATCCAACAATTCAACTTGACATGACTCAACTTACTACGACTTGACTTGATTTTCTTTTTTTTTTTCTGTTTATTTATTAACTTGGCTCAATTAATCAAAAAATAAAAAATTGGCAAAAATGAGGTGTCTAAAATTGTCCCTCTTTATAGTGAAGTTCGATTAGAACTTTGTTATAAAGACAATAGAGATACTTATTTTTCCTAAACCCGACTTGGATAATCTGACAAGGATATATTTGTTCAAGATT
Organism: Lumnitzera littorea; assembly: GCA_024138015.1. Taxonomy (NCBI): domain Eukaryota; kingdom Viridiplantae; phylum Streptophyta; class Magnoliopsida; order Myrtales; family Combretaceae; genus Lumnitzera; species Lumnitzera littorea. Next base: position 99,453,274 of record JAMXBB010000011.1, on the reverse strand, counting down.
TCTCTTTGTTTTGGTGAATAATCCAAAGAGGATAGATCTTTTCGAGATTCGTTTTAACTTGTGATTTGAAGAGGATAGATCTCTTTAAAAACTTATTTTACTTTGGTGACTTGAAGAGGATAAATCTTTTCAAATACTGATTTCACTTTGGTGACTCAAAGAAGATATATCTCTTTGAGGATTTTGCTTTGTTTTGGTTGGTGGATGACCCAAAAAAGATAGATCTCTTCGAGATTCGTTTTAACTTTAATGACTAATCTGAAGAGGGTAGATCTCTTCAAAATTCGTTCTAGTTAATTTGAAGAGGATAGATCTCTTCTAGATTCGTTTTGGTTAATCTGAAGAGGATAGATCTCTTCGAGATTCGACTTGGTTAATCTGAAAAAGATAGATCTCTTCAAGATTGGTTTTAGCTATTTCGAAGAGGATAGATCTTTTCAAAATTCATTTTTTGTTGATTCGAAGAGGATAGATCTCTTCGAGATTCGTTTTGGTTGATCTGAAGAGGATATATCTCTTCGAGATTCGTTTTGGTTGATCTAAAGAGGATATATCTCTTCGAGATTTGTTTTGGTTGATTTGAAAAAGATAGATCTCTTCAAGATTCGTTTTGGTTGATTCGAAGAGGATAGATCTCTTCGAGATTCATTTTGGTTTATCCGAAGAGGATAGATCTCTTCGAAATTCATTTTAGTTAATTTGAAGAGGATAAATCTTTTTGAGATTCGTTTTGGCTATTCCGAAGAGGATAGATCTTTTCAAGATTGGTTTCAAAAACTAGTTTAATTCTTCTAAATATCTCTTTCCAAAGACTTTTAAGATTATTTTTTCTAGGACTGAAGAATTTCTTAGATAGCAACTAATTGACATGCTTACATCAACTTCCAATATTCACTCATTTAATCAGTAGAATTTCACCAAAGGACTATGATTGCTTCTCCTTTCTTTTTTCCTCTTTTCTTCTTTTTCTTTTTTTCTCTTTCTCTAAAATCTCTCAAACTTTTGATTTTTGTAACTGGACCATGCTCATGCCCTGAATTTGCTTTGATTGATACCAAATTTCAATTTACACTTTCATGACTTCTGAATGATAAATCTCTTTTTGAAAGAAACAAGATTAAATTATTAAAAACATTCGATTTCTTTTTTTTTTTTCTAGTGATTCATTGGTGGGGGTTTGGTGTTTAAGTCTATGAAGCTAGAAAAACATGGTACTTGAGGGTTTATTGGTGAAGTATTTGTTGGTCAATGACCATCCGAATTCAAAAACATTCATAGATATAAACTTTACTTATAAACGATGAAAGATTAACCACAAACTATTAAAGAAAAATTGAAATCTTTATTGAACTCAATTTTCATGGATAATATAATTTGATTGCATCTACATTGCTTCTACTTACTTCGAAGAATAGTCTATCGCAACTAAAATGAATCTATACCCGTTTGAAGCTGTTGGTGAGATTGGTCCGATTATGTCAATTCCCCACATCGAAAAAGGCCAAGGAGCTGACAATACGTACAATTCTTGGGGAGAAGCGTTGATTTTGTTATTATACACCTGACATAGGTGACAATGTCTTACGTGCCCGATTCAATCCGATTCCGTTGTCATCCAAAAATACCCCATTCTCATGATCTTCCTGGCTAGCGTGTATCCATTCATGTGAGGACTACAGACTCCTTCATGCACTTCTTTTATCAATTTCTTGGCTTCTTCTTCATCCACACATCTTAGCAATGTTGCATCTAGTGATCTCTTATACAACGTGGCTCCATTTAATAAGAAATGAGTAGCTAATCTTAATAAAGTTTTTCTATATTTTCTATCATCATCTTCAGGAAATTCACCAGTTTGAAATAACCTTTTAATATCATGATACCAAGGCTTCTTTGATTCCTTCTCTCCAACTGTAAGGTAAAAAATCGGTTTTTCTCCTACCTCAATCTTCAAGGGTTGAATTTCTATCCTATTCGTGACTTTCACCATTGACGCTAACATGGCTAATGCGTCGACAAATTGATTTTGGATCTTCGGAATGTAAATAAATGAAATCTCTTAGAATTTTTCAATTAGCTTGCCTAAATGTTCATGATAAGGTATCAATTTCTCGTCTTTCATCTTATATTCTCCTAAGATCTAGAGAATTATAAGAGAAGAATCTTTGTATACTTCAAGCTCTTGTATTCTCATATCTAGAGCCATTTTGAGCCTTAAAATGCAAGCTTCATATTTTGCTATGTTGTTGGTATATGGAAATGTTAATCCTGTTGCCATAGGAAAATGGTTACCCTCGGGTGATACTAATACCTCTCCTCTCCCATATCCAAACACATTAACTTCTCCATCAAAATACATTTTCCATCCCAATTTCTCATCATTCAATTCATTCACCATCATCACACTTTCATTAGGAAATTGCGCTTCTAAACCATCATCGTCATCTTCTAATAGGTATTTTACCAATTGATCAGCTACTGCCTACCCTTTGACTGAACTCTGACTTACGTACTTGATATCAAATTCAGAGAGTAGCATCTGCCACTTCGATATTTTTCCAATCAACGCCAACTTTTCTACTAAATACCTTAAAAGGTCATGTTTTGTCACTAACTCTATTGAATAATAGAGAGTATATTGTCTGAGCCTATGCATTACCCATACTAGGGCACAACACGTTCTTTCCACCTCTAAGTATTTTTGTTCGCCTTCTGTGAACTTTTTGCTTAAATAATATATAGGATGCTCTTTTCTTCCTGTTTATTCTTTTTGTCCCAGTATGCATCCCATCGATTTCAACAAATGCTTGCTCACACTTTTCATCCCAATTTATTGCTACATTTTTCCTCAAAAGTTTGAATAACGGCTTACATTTTTCAATTAGCTGTGATACAAACAGAGCAATGTAATTCAACCTTCCAATAGTCCCCGAACTTCTTTTATAGCCTTCGGTGTCAGCATGTTCACAATTGCTTTGACTTTATCTGGGTCCACTTCTATTCCTCTTCCACTAACTACAAAATCCAACAATTTGCCCAAAGTTACTCCAAAGGCACACTTTTCAGGGTTCAGCTTTAGTTGAAACTTTCTCAATTGCTCAAATAGTTTATGCAAAATATCCATATGATTTTCATCCTTCTTGGGTTTGGCAATCATACCATCTATGTAAACCTCGATTTCTTGATGCATCATGTCATGAAATGAAGCAACCATTGTACGCTGATAAGTTGCCCTGGCGTTTTTCAACTCAAAAGGCATTACACGATAACAAAACGTTTCCTAAGTAGTAGCAAAAGTTATTTTGATTTTATCTTCTTTTGTCATTTTAATTTGATTATACCCCGAGAAACAATTCATAAATGAGAAAAGATGGTTCCTGGCTATATTATCCATCGATACGTCAATATGTGGCAAAGGAAAGTTATCCTTTGGTGTCACCTGGTTTAAATCTTGAAAATCTACGCAAACCCTAACTTTCCCATTTTTCTTCAATATTAGCACCGCATTGGCTACCCATTTGGGGTAATCCAATATTTCTATGAACCCAACTTTTAGCAACTTCTTCACTTCTTCTTTTATTTTGAGGAGTATATCTAGTCTAAATCGTCTAAGCTTTTATCTTTTCGGTTTTATTTCTTCCTTGGTTGGTAATTTGTGAACTACAATAAACGAATCTAAATCGGGCATATCTTCATAAGACTAAGCGAATATGTCCAAGTATTCTAATAGTAATCGTGATAACCCCTATTTCTGATCATTCGTTAAATTACCACCAATTTTCAAGTTTCGTAGACTTTCCTCTATCCCTAGATTAATCTCATATATCGGTTTGTTAATAATCATTCTATCCTGTTCATATCGATGCCAACTCTCTTAAATTCCGTTTGGAGTCTCAATATCATCTCCGATGTCCGACCCAATAGGGCTGAAGGTGATATTGGTACTTCCATCGTTTACATATGCGAGATATCCATTACGTTCATCATCTTTATCAAATTTGAAGAATAAAGGAAAAAAGAAAAAGGATAATGAATAAATAATAAAGAAGAATTGATAAAAAGAAAGGAATGACTTTTATTGAATGAATGGATTCAAATTGTGTGAAAGGAAAAGTCTAACTAATCGAAATAATTATCGAAATTGAATGTTCTTAATTAATTTAATATTACATTTCTAAAAAGACCTATTAATGGGCATGAAAAACCAGTTGCATAAGGAAACTAGTATGCCAATATCTTCCTTCTTGTTTGGAGCGATGTTATATTGTTGAGTCAAGGCCTTAAATAGACTGGCTACTTCGGGTTCTTGAACACCAGCTGGTACTGGGAACATCTGGCGAGTGTCTGGAAAGTCCATGTGAGCATGGTACAACTGATCTCCTCTCTTGCTTTTGGTTTTAGCCTTCATTTCTTGAATATCCTCTTTAGTGGGCTCATACTCAAGCCTAAATGTTCCAATCTACTGCTTAGGCTATTTCAAACGACTCCGTGCCCCGTATCTTGCTTCTTCGATCACACTAACTTCGTCGAAAATCTGCAATCCTGACTCCTCTAATTCTTCACTCCAAATAGGGCATAGGCGTCTCTTTGTAAATTTTGTAGTCTTGCTCGTAGAGAATAGTAACCAATTACTCATTAGCTATAGATTTTACTTTTTGATATAGACTAGACCGAATTACCCCCGCTGAATGAATCTACAGTCTTCCCAATAGAAGATTGAAAGTTGGCAGTATATCAAGAACTTGAAACGAAATAGTGAACATTTGTAGACCGATCTCGACCTACAGCCCAATGTAAGCCCCAAAGTTAAGCCAAGTAACCGTAGGATTGAACTTAGAACCCAAGGTTTAGAGGGATCGTTTAGAGGATCCGATCAAACCCAAATTATAAACTATTTAGAGAAATATTAGTAAAAATAACCCCGTAAACTTAAATTTAAGAAAATAAATAGTAAAATAGGAGATTATAAAATTTTCAAATTTTAAGCATAATAATTGCTAATTACCGAAAAGGCGAAAAGTGTAATTTAATAACTAATAAAATACTAGAGATAGATTATATGTATACTAAAAATTTTAAAATGACCAAAATAATAATTAGGAATGTTCACGTGTACCCCACATGTATTTACGTGTAGATAAAAATACGTGAAATTACCTAAATTGGCCAAAAACTAAGCAAATAATTAAAGAAAATTATAAAATAATTATGGAAAAATAAAAAAAAAAATCAGAAGGGTGTGGAATGATGTAAACTTGGTCGTGGTAAGTCAGAATCTGAAAAAGAAAAATTAACCAATTAAAATTAGGCAACACAAAAACCAACATTTAAGGAATAAAGTAATTGTCTTATCTAATTTAATGCACAATAATTACACTAAAGCCCTATAAATAGCATGAAAAATCCAGGAACTCATTTGGACAGTTAGAAATCAGAAAAAATTAGGGAGAGGCAAAAATTGAGAGAAAAATTCGAGTTAAAAAAAAAAAAGAAAAACTGTGCAGTTAGGGCTTCTAAAGGGAACCTCCACCAGACGAGCAGCTTGAAGTGGACGGCTACCACCACTACACGGTGGTGGCAGCGCCCAGGCCGGCCGACAAGGCCACGGCGGCCGACGGTGGCCGGAGCCACCCAGATCGATGAGTCCGATTTTCAGCCCGATTATTATGTAATTTTGTAAAAATAGTAAATATTATTAGAAAATTATGAATTTTGTTATTCTAGATATTTTTATATGTAGTTTGTAGGAAAAATATTATTTTGATGAAAACATGCCCCGTAATATTTGGTCCTTAAGAAATCGTATAAAACCGAGCACATTTCAGTTTAGAAATAAATGACCTTAGGAGTGTAGTTTCAAGCCAAAAATTTTTGTGTAGATTACTTAGATGATATAGAATAGTGCTATGAAGCCCATTTTCAAAAATTAATTTTTGAAATTTTTAGATAATTTTTAGGCCCTAAAATGAGGCATAAAATGGGTAATTTAGGGATAATTAGGTAATTAAATGGTTAATTACTGATTTAGTGAATAAGTATATGTTTTAGGATGTGGAAATCTAATGGAGTATGATAGTTGTAACAATTAGAGTGTTAGATGTAATTATTAGGTTAATTATGTAGTAAATAAGTAATATGGAAAAAGAGTACATTTTAAGTTAATTTTGTAAATTAGGGAAATTAGGAGTAAAATCTGATTTAGGATGAATTTAGACATTTTGAAACGATAATTGATGTTTAGGGAAGGTAATTAGGGTGATAAAAATATTAGAAGTGCATTATGTACATAAAAGGTAACAATATATAATATGTAATTTTTAGAAATATAATAAATAGAAAATATTATAATAAAAATTGATATTTTGAGAATAATAAAAATGTACAATAAATCTGATAGGAAACTTGAATTTATGGAATTATATGAAAAATGTAAAAATTTATCACATTAGGAGTGAATTCGGTACAATAATACGGATTTAAGTGTACCGAGTAAAATAAACACTGACTAAGGGTAATGATGGTATTTAGGAGATCGGGAAGTAATGTGATTAATTTCACATTATGAGTTGAAACGAATTTCTAGGATTCGAGTATAAAACCATACTTAAAAATCGAACTAGAACCTAATTTAGAAATCGATGCGGAACCCGAACCCGAACCTAATCCTAAACCTCGACTAATTGTAAAAGACTTAATACCTAGATAATTAGGCATATTAAACCTTAAACAAAACCTAACAATAAGCGTTATAGGATAAAATGAACTTATAATATTTATATGAAAAGCTGAAACCACGTTCGTGTTATAAGGATGATCGGTGATGGCCTGAGAAAATCGGACCTCGAGTGAGTGAGCGAGGAGTCGAGGTAAGTTGGGATTAATACGATGCTGTATTTTGGAGGCTTAAGATTATGCTTGGTTGTGCTTGTTAGATAGTTGAATGTGTGCATGTGCTTGATTATGGGTGATGCTATGATTCTGTTTGATGTTCTGGCATATATTGTATGATTTGTATGAAAAGATTGATCACCCTAAACCGGACTTAATCAATTATCCGACCAGTAATCATAATCGGACATGCATGGCAACCCGTTAGGGGAACTTAAGACTCTCCGGCCAAATACCGATCCCTTCGGAAGGGATAGTGCAGGATTGCAAAATGGTCCCTTCTTCATCCTCAGTCGAACTAAGTGACAGGAGAGGAAGTCGCGACGAGGGTGAAGACAGTGGTTCGAAGGTAATCGCGGGAGGAGCAAGGTCTCCATTACACAAGCCTGGGTTTGGTCATGAGCTGTTGCATTAATGAAAACTCTTCAACTCGGATTAGAGCGGGCGTAATTTCTCTAATCTCACAACGGGCTGGACAACGTCGTGCGATGGCATTTGCTTGCACATGCATTACATCTAATAAGTGATTGAAAACCTTGTTGTGTTTCTGGTATAGTTTTAAGTCCTCTGTGCCTAGTTATTGAGCTGTGGTTGCTCACATCCCTATAAACGTCGTGCAGGTGTTGGCTAAGAAGCGGCAAACAACTACTCTGAAGCTAGCAACTGCTGGATCCTGGAGAGTGAGGAAAAATATTGAAGAATAAACACATATTTTTAAGGTCTAAGTTTTTATTTTAGAATTATTTTTCATTTCTGAATGACGTAATAATTTAGAAAAATACTATAGAGAAATATTGTAAACTTTAGCTGCAATAACTGAATTGTAACATATTTATATAATTCCTCACTTTTATAGGTAAATGATTTATTTAAATTATAAACTGTCTACTTCAAAGCGGGTTAGTTGTGGACGCCTTGTATAAATCAGGTTTAAGATAGCGATTGTAAGGCCAACTTCTATCTTAAGATGGTTTACACGGCGGGGCTGTTACGACTCTGTCGCTTTGGGGCGTGGCACCCAACTTCTCTAATTATCTCCCTTTTTGATCCATCAAAAGCCCTTACTGAAATTAAGCTGGGCATTATCTCAGTTGCGTCCACTCCAAGTAAATTCAGTATCACTAAGGAACATACATTCAGTGATGATCCATTATCTATTAGAACTCGAGTAACCGCTTTCCTTGCATACTTAACCGCTGTGAAAAGAGGCTTTGTGTCCTGGTCTCCTTCTTTACCTAGCTCATCTGGTAAGAATGAAATCCAATCCATCACAAATATCGAGTTCACTACTAATCCCAGCTTCTCAATGGAAATCCCTTCAGGTACTTTGACATCCTTCAGAATTTTGATTAATGCCTTTCAATGAGTATCTGATGACAATAATAGGCCAATTAGAGAGATCCGGGCTAGTACTTTAGCTAACTAGTCCATTATCTTGTATTTATTGCCCTTCACTATTTTCTTGACAACATTTTGATCTTTATCATCCGTATCTTCAAAGATCTTTCAAGAAGTCTCTTTCGTACTGGACTTCCTCTTAGCTTCCTCATTTTGATCATAAATTCGTCCTGAGCGCGTAAGCCCACCAACTATGGATGATGAGGCCCTGATTGTCTAATTCATCGCCTGGTAATCCAGAGGTGCTGCTTTGTAATTCTTTGGGGCTATTGGGACATTGAATGCAATTTTCTTAGGCTTTCCTAATTCCTTAACCTTCTTAGTATTCCCATCATACTCAAAATCCAATGGCTTAGGCCCATCTCCAATCATTCCAACCATGTCAACCATCTTCTTAGCTTCTGCAATAAGTCTGTCTTCTTCCTCAAATTCTGGACCCCATCCAGTGGGTGGGGCGTCAGCATTTATGGTGGGTAAACCGGCGTAATCCACCAAATACTCAAACTTCCCTGACGGTTCTCCTTGGGTATCAACCGTCGGATCTCTAGCTTCATATCTTTTTCTAAGCTCCTTTTGAGTACTTCTGTTTGGTGGTTTTGGAATCACCATAGCCATGATATCAACTTTCTTTATCTTCCCATCCTTCAGCAGTTGATATATTGCAAGTTTAGTCCGAGTTCTATCCCTAAGATTCATATTCTGCAAGTACTCGGCTTGTCTTAAATTCCAAGCTATTTCCTTAATAGTGATGAGGAGACTGTTTAGATCAATCTTCGGTTCAAAAAATTTAGCTACGATCGTGTTGATTGAATTTCCATGATTTGGTAGAGGGTTGTTACCTACGTTGAGAGTAGGAGTCTAGATGAAATCTAGTTGAACCAATTTGGCATCAATAAGATCTTGGTTCTTATGTTTGCGTCTCCAACACTGATCTGTAGAGTGCCCTACTTGCTTTAGATGATAATCACATTGAAGCTTCGGGTTATAATCCCTCGATCTTTGTCATTCCCTTGGTATTTCAAATGTTAAGAGATTCTCCTTCTTTAATCGTGCGAGAACCTGGCTTAGAGAAATGGGAATATGTGAACTGTTTTCTTTGTGGGCAGTTGTTCTGATTTTGACTCAGTGGGGATCCTCCAGTCATAGCTATTGGGGCTGCAGGTTTAACAAGGTTGCCGGTATTGACAATGTTTACAGTGGTTTTTTTTTTTTTTTGTTGAAAAATCTTGGGGGAGGTGTCTTCTTCTCAACTGCTTCAGGATTAAGAAGTCTCCTAATAGCAATAGCTTCCTCAATTTAGCACCTTGAGACTACAATTTTTGCAAAGTTAGAGGTAGGGTGCCCGACCACATGTTGGTAATATAGACTTCCAAGAGTATTAATGAAAGCGAAGGTCAGATTCTTCTTGGTGCACTCTAAGACGGCTTGAGTGCAGTGGCTCCATCTAGTTGTCCACATAAAGTTTACTAGCTGTATTTTGCTGATAACTGACACCCATCCATTAAACTGAGCTTCATCTGGTACCTTGAGGTAGTGGGCAAAGTCGTCAATCAAATTCATATTTTCAGTTAGGGACTCTTTGAGAAGATTCCCTCCATACCCCAGTGTATGATTGAGAAACTACACGGTAAGGATTATAGGGTTAGCTGTGAAATAATCGTGTCCCTGCTTCTTCAAGTGGGTGAGTGTCCTGAATTGTTCTATTAGTAACGTCGGTATATAGGATTTACTGGTTAGGAATTGAGTCACTAGCTCGACTACCCTGTAATGGACTTAACCATATATGAAGGAAAATAGCACTATTCCAAACATCGCTAATATAAATGTGTTGACCCTCTTTTCGGCCTACGATTCATATTCTCCATAGAAGATCCTGCGATATCTCTAATAAGCATTCGAGCTTGAAAACCACTCTACTAATCTTAGGATACCAAGACATTTCTGACCCTCTGAGGACAAGAATGGCACCAAGGCTGACTTCTTGACTCCCTAACAATGTCATGAAAGCTTTTTTAGGCTGGACTTTGAGATTAGGGATAGCTATGCCTACTTCGAGGGGTAAGGCACTGAGTAGCTACGAGTACTCTTCTATAGTGGGTGTCAATAATACATGTGGGCTGAAGTTGAAAACTATAGATTCTAGATCCCAGTAATAGATAAGGGCCCGAATTAGAGGCCAGTGGAGCTGGACCCGTATTAGAGATATGATTGACCTGATCTTCTAGCGAATGTGGTCTTGCTTGGCAGGCAGAAGCTGGTTCAACTAATCTCTTAGGATGGCCTTGGGGAAGGAGTACTTATTCAACTGGACTTCATGAATGAGCTTTGGACTGACACTACTCTAACTCTCCATATCTATATTACAAAAAAATATAAACAAAATAGAAGGCAACAATTATTTACAATAAGGCTACTAAATTTAGAATAAAATTGGATATGATGTTAATAATTTTGTAGCTTTTTCAAAGATTTTCTTAGAAATTGCGTAGCTTTTCATTGACTAAAGAGCAATAAAATAAAAAAATAAAACACATATAACATAAGGAAATAAAATATTCACGGAGAAACAAGCATAATCTAACATATAAAAAATGCAATATGTTACATATAGATGGAATGCAGTAGGGGTAGGTGATTAATAAATTATATGGAGTACGACGAATCCGTGGTCGAGAAAATACCCTTATATATAAGTAAGTTTGAAATAGGATTTCTTTTTTAAATGAAGTTTGCAAATACTCATACACAAGGGTTACTGGTGTTTTTTTCACTTTCTTGAAGAATAATATCGAGTCAACTACGGATCAATTGGGTTTTTCCTATAATTTAGGAATAACTACCTCTTTTTTTGAAAAGGATAATGTAAGAGGGTGGGGTCTACCAGTCCTAGGCTTTGTAGCTTTAAGGCTTTCTAAAGAAAAGCTTAGTGGGCTACATCGAAGCCTGAGTGAGCTCGTCTATCATCGCCAGACGAGGGTGAAGACCTTAGCAACCTGAGGGTTATACAATGGCGGCCCGTCTTAGGTTCTTAAGGTAGCCTAGGTCCGACCACATCTAAACACATAGATGGCTAATAAACCCCTAACCCCCCTAATTTCCCTAGAGGGCCCATTAGGCCAAGCTTTTTCTTATTAAGGCCTGCATCACTAAAAGATAATTAGTACAACTATAATATAATATAAAAGAAAATAATAATACAAAAACCAATCAATTTTTTTTTAATTTTCACATGATTAGCCCACCAAGCGTCCTTAATGAAATCATCAATTTTGTCAAGCCTTATTTTGGTTTCCTTAATTTAACTTATATCAAGCTCAACCTGCTTAATATAAGTTACTTGACATTAAATTAAGGAAAATAATTTTTTTGAGAAGAAAATGGAGTCGCCAACCGGTTCAATTGGTAAGAAATAAAATTAGGGTTTTCGGGTGGGAAAACTTTAATTTGACCACTACCCGAAAACCCTAATTTGACCACTAGTCTGCAGATATTCTAAAAAAAATTAATTTTTAGAAAATTGAACTAGAAAATCGAGTTCGGGGGCTAACTATTAAGACTAAATCACCATGTAAAAACTAAAGAAAAATTGATGGGCTTTTTATTTTTATAATTTTCTAAAAATACTAAAAATATATCTTAATTTGCAAAAGATAACTTAAGTGATTTTTTATTATGAATTTTTAAGAAAAAAGGGAAAATGTTTTTTTTTTTTCATTTTTTATACAGTTGCCCCAAAGGTGCCTAAGCACTTGCTAGATGAGATCAAACCGGCCATAGTTTTCTTTTTATAAAATATTTAGTGGATGGGTTATTTTTATTTCAAAAGCTGAGCTAAGTTTACATTTATTTATCAATTTATTATTTAAAAAAAACCCTAAGAAACCTAATTTTCTCGAATTAAAGAAAACCCTAACTAACTAAATCTTTTTTTGAAAAACTCGATTAAGATTTTTTTATTTTTCCAAAACCCCTATGTGTAAATATATATATTTATTTTTATTCTTAAAAAAACATGATTTACAAAACAATTAGTTTAAGTAATTATTTTTTAAAAATTGTAATAATAATTAAAACTTGCACTTAAACATGAAATAAATTAATAAAAACATAACTAATAAAATAATAAAAAAATTTTACCTAAGTAAGATCTTATGCTCGTGTGTAATTGCTGCATTGGGTGACACATGTGCGACAGCATGGGCGAGGACATAGGTAAGCATGGATGAGATTAAGCAGAGCATAGGCGAGCAAGGGGCGACAAAGCATCAGTGTATGCATAGGCGACAGTGATGGGCAAGTGAAGGGCGACAGTATGGGTGAGAGCTTGGGCGAGTAAGGGTGAGGACTTGGGCAACAGCACCGACGATCACGGGCTAGAGCTTAGGTGAAGACCTGGGCAACAGTACAGGCGATCACAGGCGAGGACCTTGGCAACAACATAGGCGAATGTCGGCTTGTATACGGGTGACAAAGATGGGTGAGTGCGAGCAACACTGGCAAGGGCTTGGGCGACTTGGGCAAGGACTTGGGCGTACACGGTGGTGGGTTTGGGCATGAGCAACGATGCTAGCGGTGGCTATGACAGCGTTGCTGGCGGTGCTGTGGTGTTATGGGTGGTAGCGCATAATGGTTTGGGTGGTGGCATGTAGTAGTGTATGGTGGTTTGGTGTTTGTGAATGAGTGTGATTAAGAAAAAAAAAACCTTTTCAACCTCCCCATCAATGTGCTATTTATAAACTTAAACTCAAAATCAAAATAAAAATCAAATCTTTCATATTGAAGATACAGAAAATATGATTATGATTTATCAAAGATTTACCCTAACTTTTAGAAACCCTAATTTATTTTGAGCTTTTTTATTTTTTTCAAGGTCGGATTTGATCCAATTAAATATAGGCCGATAATTTAATAAATCCTGATTTGAGCCCTTAAATTAGATGAATTTTATTCTATATTAGTCTGGCTCAAAATTAATTAAGCTTATATTGTTACCTGATCCAACAATTCAACTTGACACGACTCAACTCATGGCTCAATTTGCTACGACTTGACTTGATTTTCTTTTTATTTTTCTTTTTCTTTTTTTGTTTATTTATTAACCCGGCTCAATTAATCAAAAAAAAAAAAATTGATAAAAATGAGGTGTCTACACTAAGTGTCCTTGCTAAAACTTGGAACTGATGAACTATTGCTTTTCCTCTCATATATAATATTGGTTTTATGCTTTTGTAGGAAAAGATGGACACCAATCTAAGTCAAAGCATAGAAGTAACGAAAATGAAGGACTTACTGGTGCATCAAGATAAATGTTTACCACCTATTCCGTATGGTCTCTAGTTTATTGAGCGCGAGCCTCGTGCTGATTCTAAAGACACCATTTGGGGAGGTTCAATGTTATGCTTTAAGAATGAGAGGAGAGAGCTATCTTTTTCCAATACCCAATTTTCATTCCTGAAGGAGCTACCCTCTAAATGGGATGATTGGGTAGCATATATTGCAAAAAAACCAAAGTACATGACTTTTCTAAAGAAGATTAGAGTCCTCCATTCTATTACCTCTTCCACTCGATTGTGGTTCTCACATATGAGTGGAATAGAAGAATGGTAGGCCATTTTTTTACAATAGAGCATCCAAAATTTTCAAAGACATCATCCATAAGTATTTAGAATTCAACACCACTGCAAGTATGGTAAGACTTCTCCTATCATTTGGATGTTTCACTTCAATTACTCTTTTCTTTAGCTATCATGTATGTCTTATTTTGCTAACTTCTTTTGTTATTCTTATAGGAACAGTATCATAATTCATTGCCCCTAATTAACCTCAAAATCTGCTTCGAAAGCCAAAGTTGGTTAAACGGTTCCTTAGTAGGGAACTGACTTTCAATGAGCAACCTTCAAGAATGGAAGTCCTTGTAGGCCTTGAGTGAGTAGGCCTCAAGAACATCAGGCTTGACATGGTGGAACCCTGAGTAAGAAAGCCTTAAGCACAACAGGCCCTAGCAGGCCTCAAGCACTAAGAGGATCTAACTCAATAGGCTTTGAATGAAGTAGGTCCTAGCAAGCCTTAAAAATAAAACTCGCATACGGTAAGCCCCAATAGGCTTTACGTACAACAAGCTTTTTCTACATTGAGCCTTGGCAAGATTGTAGGGTCAGCATCATGATGTCAGTGTTCGGATTTTAGAATCAAGAGAAAAAGAGTTGCCTTTCTCTCATCCTTTGTTTTCCTTCCTTAGGAAGGTATAACTTTGATGGGTACATAAGTAGATCGTATCACTATAAAGCTATAGCATATGGTTTTTTTTTTTCTTAAAGAAGACTAAGATCCTTGCTACCATCACTACTTTCACTCAATTATGGTTTCCACATGAGTGAGATGAAAGCATGGTAGGCTAAGATTTACCGGTACATCACTACTTAAATAGTTCTTACATAAGTGCTAGATGCCAAAGCATTGCCTTAGGTTTAAGGCATAGAGACTAAGATGCCAGGGTGTCGCCTAGACGTAAGGCTTGGAAGTTAAGATGCTAGCTTAAAGCGTAGAAACAAAGATGCCAGAGCATTGCCTCAGCTTGAAGTGTAGAAGTTGAGATGCTAGGGTGTTGCTTGGGCTTGAGGTGCGGGAGATAAGATTCCAAGGCATGGAAGTCAAGATTTCAAAGCGTTGCCTAAGCTTAAGGGGTGTGAGTCGAGATACCAGGGCACTACTTAGGCTTGAGGTATAGGAGCCGAGATGCCAGGGCGTTGCCTAGGCTTGAGGCGTAGGAGCCGAGATGTCAGGGCATCGCTTGTGCTTGAGAAAGTAAGATATAATATACAGAGATGAGTAAGACAATAAAAGTTTTACTATTAAGTAGTGAAATTTGTTCTTTATTTACAAAAGCAATGCCATAGCTTAAACCCCCTTTTTTTTTTTTCAATACATAATGAATCATTAATCACTTTCAAAGCACTTATGTGCTATCACATAGGTATCATAACTTAGGAGAGGGTTGTTGCAAATGTCGTTATCTTCGATGACAAGCTCCTCATTTTGAATTCTATCGTGAAATATTTTTCTTAAGCTTCAGCAATCCTTAGTGGGATGATTTACCGTTCTATGAAACCGACAATATTTGGGATTTCTTCTTTTGTTCATTTTAGGTTAGCACTCAACTCTTGGTAACTTGATAACTTCATCCCGTAGCCAACGGTCGAGGATGGCATGTACCTTACTCATCGGGCATGGAAATGGAAGAGTTCCTGTATCTTTCTTAGGTCTCTTACTTGCATTAAAGTCCTCACTCCTGATTGAGGACACAAATGCTACTCGTTTGTTAAGCTTGCTACTTTCCTTCCGTTGCCTCATAACAAAGTAGTTTGTCCTTCGTACATTCTCAGCAAGTGTAGCAAAAGAATACAGGGAAAAGTTCTCTAGGTGTACAGTATATTCAGAGAACATCCCTTGGATATAGATCTTCACTAGTTCTCTTTCATTAAAAATATCTTGAATGTCTAGAGTGCATTCTCTAAAGTGCTTTATATAATCCATTAGATCTTCCTCTTGGTTTTATTGTATTCTTCCCATATTTGTAATTTTGATTCATTCTTGAGTAGAGAAAAATTTCTCCAAGAAGAGCTTGTACATAGTCCCCCATGAAACAACTAATTCTGAAGGGAAGTTGACATACTGGGTGTATGCCTTCTTTGTCAATGATTTAGAGAACTCTCTAAGCTTTAGGTCATCATTAAGCCTATAAGGCTCTAAGGTTTCAATAAACTTCAGGAAATGCTCCTTCGCACTTCTCTTTTTGCCATTGAATAGCATGAATTTAGGATTTACATAGTCCTTAGGATATGGCTTTGCCCCGACACATTGGTGATATGAAAGTCTCAACTCTGGTACCCTCATGGATAACCTAACTTGTATTTTTCTCATATAAACGTTTAAGTCTTCCTTTGTTATAAAGGAAATCTTTAGAACAGAAGTTATAGATACAGGTAGAAAAGCAAGGGCAATAATGGGATGAGAAGTGGGTTCTCCTAAGATTAGGATGGTAGGATTAGATGAAGGAGTAGACACTGGTAAAGATGAAGAGCCACTTAAATGAACTCTTACATTCTTCGGTGCAAGAGTTAGTTGTCGTACAAGTTCTGGCAGGGGGGAGGGGTTTCACCACCTCCTCTTTGATGGAGATCCCCCTTAATGGCTGAAGGATTAATTGGTTTAGTTGAGGTAATAACGTTTGGCTGTGCAGCAACCATAGGGTTTGGCAAAGTCATATCTTATTGTGTAACGACAATGGCAACCATCTCGGTAAGGATGGGTTGGAATATAGCTATGAACTGATTTAAAGCCTTGGTGGCTTCTTGCATTGTCCGCATCGTTTGTATGGGATCTAAAGGAGCCTTAAGTGCTAAACGGTCCTAGCTAGTATTCTCAAGCGGTAGGAGTGGATTCTACTCAGTACGTTCAATATTAGTGTCGAGCTCTTGGGACGTGGTATTAGACGTACCACTTATTCTCTTCTTGAGAGGTGCTATGTCTTTACAATCACTCTTCCCCAGTAGAGTCACCAAAATGTGGATGTAGGGGTTTGATTGGAGTGGTTACGTACGTACTGCGTGAGTAGCGTGCTACATGTAGTTTCAAAGAAATGATAAGAGATTATTACCTGAAGGGATGATTAGATGAGAATAAAATATGGAGGAGGAACAAGTAATCTCAATGTCTCAAATGCACAAGTGACAGATAAGGCAGCCTTAGGGGACTTCGGATGTTCACCTTGTAGCTTGAGTGAATAAGATTAATTCTTTGCTTGAACGTTATTTGATCTTAGAGAGCAGAGTTTTCACAATGGAATATTGTTTTTTCAATCTCTCTCTAAGAGTTCTAAATGATGAAGAAATACTGGATATTTATAGGTTTTTGGGCATGACAGTATCTGTCGGATCATTTAGGTGATCAACGGATGAGACGGAGCTTGCTTGATTCATGGTTATCCAGAATGAGCTAGCTAATGGGCTTAAAGCCAATAGTCTTCCTAATAAATGCATGAACCTGCTTGAGAAAGATTGGAGGCAGATGAGCTAATCCAACGATCCCTGTTCTAAGCCCACCGAGTTAATTTTTCTTAAATTATCCTAATATGAACTGGATTCCTTAGGTTCTATCACTTGGCACAATGAGTCAAGCTTAAATAAATAATGAGCTTATCCCAATAACTAATATAATAATTTTTTAGCCCTCTACGAGGTGTAAGTACATTGTTCTCTAAATTAGACATCACTTCGTGATTTTTAATAATTCCTCAGGATTGTGACCTACAATAAATTTTTTTTTTTTCCTAAAGCAGCTCTTCACTCTTTTGTTAAAAAATTTGTATCATCTAATCTAAACAATTTACAAAACAAAATAAAATTTCATAATATACACCATCTATTCATCTTTATATCTATAACATCCACAATCTATAATTCATCCAAACTTCATTAATTGAATAACATAAAGACATAATTTCATCAACATTATATAACAAACATAGATATATCTAACAACAATTCAAGAAACTTCATTTTATTACTCATTAAATCAATCCTAATATAATTTATGTACAATTTACATGAAAAATGTTAAACAATTAAAATAAATCAAATAATATTTTTTTAAGCTCGAAGAGTCCCAATAGATACATCAAAGTTCTTAGATAACTGCATCTAACATGGTCGTGTTAGTCGTATAGTTGAACTTAGCGTATTTGAACCCTCATGTGATAAAGGAGAAAGAAGTGCTAGTGATGATTGGTGACCTTTTGAGAGTTAGTCATCTTTAATCTACAATCATTTACAATTTGAAATGTATATTTACTACCAGCATTAGCTAAGAAGAAGGGCATATATTTTGAAGAGTGAATGGCATCTACATAATCATTTACATTTGTTTTGGGTCGAGTCATCCTTGCCATAACACTTCCCATTATCTTCATCTATGCTATTTACTAAGACATTTTAAGTTCTACCTATAATAACAAAACCTAATAAGATATCTAAAACTCACTTCAAGAACGAAAAAGTTTTCAACCATTATAAAATTGACAACAAAAAATGACAATAAGTTCGACAATTGAGTGGTAGATCAAGAATAGAGTCAAAATGAAAAGGAAAATTTTATCTATTTTCGCATGTCTTTTATTAGAGAGAGAGAGTGGGTGGATATCTATAAATAGCATGATTGGTACTTATACATCATTCATTCATATGTGTGGTATATTAACATTACTGAATCTTTATTCAAATAATCAAACCATAAATTAAGGTAATAGCATGTTGATATTTTTAAATCTATTCCTAATCAATTATTAATATTATTATAAGTGCAATAAAAAAGTAATATTTAATATCTCTATTTTTATTTCTTAAGAATTAGAGTTTTATTTAGTCTTATTTTATTTGTAAATTAACATGACATTAAGATCTTTTTTAAAGGAACAATTTTAATTTTTTTGAATAATGAACAAATGTTATTTTTTCTTTAATTTTATCTTTCAAAAAATGTAAAAATAAATGTTCCAACTCTTATGAAATATATAATTTTTAACACATATTGTTTATAATTTTTTTTTTGGCCTAAAGAAATTAGTTATCAAAGAATAAATTACAAATTAGGGGGCTTAGAACCCTATCCACAAACAACAACGATGCTAAATGAGATTGGTGGTTAATTGACCAAATAACAACTCATCCCATGTACAAATTGGGTAGCAACTCAATGTGTACAAACACTTGCTGGATAATCGATATAAGTAGTACAACAATTAGAAAGCATAGAGGTTAAATGTATAATGTCTCATATGATACCAATTGAATTCTAAGTTGTAGTATGTGGAGAGTTGCAAGCTTTAACTATTTACTAATAATCACTTTCAACTTGAACATTATCCTAGCCTTTATGCAGTGCAAGCCTCAATTGTTCTCTAATTGTAGCTATGTCATTAAGTTTCACATCTATTGAAGTAACGGTCATAGCCTGAGCATGTAGCAAATTTCCATGTAAATCCATACACATAAAATCTAGTCTACCCTTTTTGACATGTTTGTTGACAGAGGCATCACAATTTATTTTAATTGTATTCCTAAAAGGGGGTCATCACTTACGATTGTCCTTGTAGGCCTCATTCAGATGTTGAGAATCAACATGTAAAGTAGATACTTGATCAGATTCAAGTAAAGTTGAAGTCATTGTATTCTCATTATTAGAACTTGACGGCATATTATGGATAAAATGCACTGACTATGACAAATTGGCAACAATAGGTGCTCATCATCGAAGTAAGATTATGTTTCCACACATGCCATAACACTACTACAACAAGGGATATGAACACCTCCTTTTGAGACTTCGAAAGTCCTCTAGCATGCATTGCATCTTCCATCCAGGCTTAGATCATTGAAGAGTCATGATCTTCCACTTTGATTTGTAGCATTCTAAAACATACTACACGAACTTAGTCATATTGTAAAGAAGCATTTTTCTAAGCTCTCGTCTTTATCTTTTAGGAGATGAGTCCTATATTTTATTTCATTTTTAATTTATATTTCTTTAAATTCAAAATATTAAACAAATTATGAATTTAAAGGTTTAGATTTACAAATATTAGTAGAAAATACACTCATGTCGCATATGCATAAAATGAATAAAGTTAGACTATACAATTGAATATATTATAATATTAATATAAGATATTAATAAATGAGGAAGATATAGAGACAGAGAATTGTGGGGAGATGAATAAGGTATTAAAAATGTCGGTGGAGAGAGAGAGAGAGATAAATAAAGGCAGTGGGAATATTGAAAGAAAGAGAGAGTGTTATGTTTTCCTAAAATTTTTAAATTATCTTACATCTATAATTAAATATATTAAAAAAATCATTTATTAATAGTCAAAATTTTATCTAAAAGGTTGAATAAGAAAAACACAACTATGATCTTATTTTGTTGATTACTTAAAACTCCATTTATTTTAACAATATAGATATAAACTAATGGTAGGATGAAGTGTTATAGCAATCGTTTTAAGATGAAAGACGGTGCTATAAAAACTTTGTAAAGAAAGACGCTTAGGAGATTTTAGAGTTGTAAAAATAGGGAGATTTTATGGTAGGATTAGTTATGTCTTCTGTTCGATCATTTATTTTTATATCTTAAAATATAAATTATTGAATTTATAATTTATTTATTGATTTATGTTTAAAAAAGTATAAATCAAAGATGTAATGAATGGCTTACTAATTTTCTAAAAAATAAATCTATAAAAATAAAACATTGAAGTTGGGATAACTTTCCTGTAGAGTAAATCCTTGTTAGTTGCCGAAGAATTATAGCAAAACCTCCCAGTGTGATATTTGTATATGGGTTGACAATTCAAACTCCTGATCATCCGCCAAAAAGAATTGCGAATTTCATGTGAAGGCCAGCAACTCTATTGTCAATTTTTTTCGGTGCATATTTTCAGATGTTTTTCCCAAAACAGTAATATCTTTTTAATTTTCCCATCCGCAATACAACAAAGAATTCTAGCCAAAAAATAAAAAATAAATAAAATCTATTTGTCACACAACCACGGCCACCTCGTGAGTCGAGACCTGATTCTGAACCCCAAAATAAACACAAAATATAAAATCCATCTCTTTTGATAATTTACTCATTAAATTAATAAGAAAATCACAGCCAAAATAAATAAATAAATAAATTATTATTTTTCCCCCTTTTACCCCTGGAAATTGTAAATACCAAACCCTAAAAATCAAATTGGATTCCTAATTCCATTCGATTTTAGTTCAATGGACACTTCAAATCTCGATGAGTTTGATGAACAGCAGGACGATAATCGCCTTCCCGATGCTCTCGATGACTTCCATTTCCACGATAGTATCGACTGCAACGAATCCGAACTCAAATCCTCGCCAGAGCTTCATTCCGGTCTCCGCCGCCGGATTACGGCAGGAGTCTCCGGCGAAAGAGTCCGGGGCAGCGATTCTGCTTCTAAAATTGTGTGCTCGTCCTCAGCCAGAGTTGCGGAACGTTTAAGTCCCGATGAGGGAGAGGATTCCACGGTGACGGTGGCGAGCGATGAGCGAGTTGGTGAGTTGAAGGATTCAGCCACGAGTGATCGAAAAAGCGAGGTTTTCCACGATGAGAAAGGACTAGTGGGTGACTCGGCCGAATTAGTTGCGACTGATCAGAAAATTCAAGAGAAAGATCATCGAGTCGATGGCTCCCTCGCGAACCTGCGGAAGAATGAGGTTTCTGCTGTGGGGAATGGGCGAGTCACTGACTCGACCGACTCGGCCAACTCGGTGGGGACTCTGTCTGATCACCGGCGTCGCTCATTTGTTAGACTTGCAGGGAAATTGACGAGACGGAGCCCGGAAATTTCCGCCAGTGATTCGGTGGACTCAGTTGCAAAGACCGACGACTCTACAATCACGACAGAGGATAACGACCGAATCGGTGATTCAGTGGACTCAGTCACCAACTCGGGGAACGAAATCAGCGAACCAAGTTCGTCAAGTTTCCTCTTAACTCTAGCGGAGTTTGTGATTAAGGTCATAGGGTTTCAACTCAATTTATTAATTACATTCATCAGTCTGCCAGTTTGGTTTACATACATGTGCATTAATTTTATTTTCGATCCGTTTTCGGTGATAAAACGGAGTAAGAATTATTTTAAGGGAAAATTACATGCAATACGGCAACTAATATACAAAAATGTGAGCCCTTTCTTCTACGGACGGTTGAAAGAACACAAGTCTCTGTGGAATATCGTGTTGAAATACGGTTGGGGATTGTTTTGGGCCATTTACGTTGGGTTCATATTGTGTGGATTGCTCTTGATTGCGAGTTTAATGGGTGCAGTCGTGATGAGGTATTTAGTCGTGGAGCCTGTAAAGATAGAGGAGAAACTGAATTTTGATTACACGAAACAAAGGCCCGTTGCTTGTGTACCAGTGCTTTGTTGTGGAAATGTTGAGTGCGGGGTGATGAGTAAAGTGATGGTTGGTGAAGGGAGCAAAGGGAACTTAAGGGTTATTCCGGAGAAGCATAAATTGGAAGCTGCCGTGTCATTGGTGCTGCCTGAGTCTCAGTATAACAGAAATCTTGGTGTGTTTCAGGTATATCTTGTATCTATTTAGCAGTGAGTTGCTTGTGTGTTTTGATAGTGTGGCCCCCGTATATTGACTTCTCACTGTAGTGGATTATTAGCCTGAAATTGGGTGCTTTCATTCCTGAACATCTCTGGTGCAAGAGAGATTTATTTATAGTGCACTTCTCACTAAATGGCTATGGGTTCATGTTCTCGAGTTACTTTATTATGCATTTGATGAATTGCTTGATCCTATTTGCATGGATTGACTTGCCCTGCTCCATTTCAGGTTTTGCTGACTAAGATTAATAGTTCTTTTCTGAGTTTTTTTGCTTTTTTCCTCGCATTATTCATCTAAAAGCAAATTGGTGGCTCCTGAGGAGATTTTACTTGTCATAGGTTGCTTGATTTTCATATATGCAAAGGTTTTATTGGGTTCTTTATCCTTATTTTCATCAAAGCAGCTCTTTGGTTTTTTTATGGTTGGCTTGTTATTAAATGAATGACTGGTGATGTAGTGAGAGTCACATCATGTGATGCAATTTACTTTACAAGTCCATCAAGGATGTTTGGATTTTGGGATTTATTTTGGCAAGCTTTAGGTGTTCCATGTACTGAAGCAATGACTAACCTTTCCACAAAGTAATGTTTTCGGCATCTAATAATGTGTTGGTATGGCGAAGAAGATGAAGTTAGGTGCTGACTGGTTGTACCAACTTTTAGGTGCATCTTTCATTTTCATTAACAAGATTTTAGAATCTGCACCTAATAAAATAAAATTGCATGTGGGTCATGTTTTTGTGTATGTCAAATATGCACATGTTTTTGTGCGGACAATTCCTACCTATATTTTTTCTGTGCCAACTGCCGAGACACACTTCAATAGATTATTCCGTCTCTTTATTACTTCTTATGCTTCTGATTTATGCATTTTTCTTTCTTTCTTTGTTTTTTTTTTCTTTGGTTGTATGGATTGGATTAGTCGAAATTTTTGTCTTCGCTGTATCCTTGCTACTCTTCTCCTTGCATATTGCAACTAATCAAAGTCTTCATCTTCAATCTTTTGAAGGTCAGGTTAGAATTCCTCTCTATTACTGGTGAAGTGCTATCAAGTACAAGCCGTCCATGCATGCTGCGGTTCAAGAGTGAGCCCATCCGGCTCTTATTGACTGCCCTTAAGATAGCCCCTCTAGTTGCTGGTTACACCTCAGAATCACAAACAATCAATGTGAAGTTTCGAGGGTTTACTGAAGGTGATGTACCGACTGCCTGTGTGAGGGTGATCATCGAACAACGAGCAGAGTATCACCCTGGAGCTGGTATCCCTGAAATCTATGATGCGTCGTTTGTCCTCGAATCAGGACTCTCATTCCTGAGAAGGGTTATTTGGTATTGGAAGAAAACAGTATATATTTGGATCAGCATGCTCCTTTTCACGATGGAAATGCTGTTTATCCTTGTTTGTTGCAGGTCAATTATCATTCCAAGGATTAGGTGGAGGGATAATTCTGCTAGCGGCAATGCATCTCAAAACAGCCCTCTGAATCATATTAGCTAAGAATACACATGTTTAGTAATCTGGTTTAAATTTAAGATATATAACTTACTCTAGTTTCTTTTCCCTCCTCAACCAAGTTCTTGTTGTACTGAAATTTTTGCCTTTGTAATTCTCCGATGTTGCTTTCTGTAACAGAAGTACAAGAGAAAGACCTTTATCACTTACTGATATATATATATATATGTAACTGTTAACTGTAACTCATTTGTTATATATAACCTTTTATGGTGTAAAATTGTGATTTATTGTCTTGAGGAGAAATGGTAGCATTATCAGTTGCTTATGCTGCTTGTATGTGATAAAGGTTATAAATAGATGATTGAGAAGATGAGCTCATAAAACTACTATTCAGTTTATTCTTTTCATTGCAGCCAATTCGGGCCTTTATGGATTCTCTCCTTTTGAGCCAAGAGCCCTCTCTCTGTAGTAGGGAATTTCACTCCATGAGAGGAGTCTTTTGATTTTCTTTTTGCTACCCCTCTCTGTCCTTTCTGACTTATTGGCTTTCTTTCTCCTCACATTGTCTTTCCTTTGCAGCACGTTAGTCGTTACTACTCTCTTCCGACTCACTTTGCTTTCCTAGCAGGTAGAATTCATGAGCTGAGGCCTTTGACATTGGTTCTTCATAAATTCTTGCCTTCCGAGACACTTGGATGCCTGCAAATCGTTTGTTTGATAAGAATATGGTGTTGCCTTGCCTTTGGGTCGGAAAATATTGTGCCTCATGTGTCCTTTGTTAGCAAGTGTCCGTCTATTTCCATTAATGTTTGAGTCGCAGTTGTTTTTCCTGTTATGTTCGTGTGTCTTACGCTGTGTTCAGCCTTCTCTGCTGCATTTACTTATGGTTAAGACTACGTCTTTGCAAAGGGTTTTGTGTTTATTCTCCTTTTAACTCTTAAATTAGTTTCAGTTTTTCCCTCTTTTAGTTAGTTTTGGTTTTCCAAGTACCAAACGTGCTATTATAGAATGCAACATCAGTGTCTTTGACCGAACCTCAGCTTACTGTCCCTTGTGCTGTAAATACCGCCGTGTCCTCTTTCATTAACCATACCTCCACTCCGAGAAATACCAGATGACACTAGGGGTGCTAGGTGTTACGGGACATGAGGTTCAACTCTCACAAAGTGCTCATACATTGATTCACATATTTATTTGTATTCTGGATGATGAGCTAACCTTTTCTTTCTGTTTACCCTGAGACTTTCAAATTCATCCCTCTCAATGAGTGTCTTGTAGCTTTGTCACAGATCTCCTATATACAAATAAATTATTTGCTAACATCATTCGCTATACAATATGCCTAAGTTGAACGCTCTTAGTAGCCCTCAAACTCTTGGACCGTAATATTAGATTGGTTAATGGGTTGTGTCCATATCTTTTGTGCCAAAGAATAAGTAGAACAAATGCATGGAATTTTGTATGGCAGTTTATTGCACTTTTCCTTTTATTTATGGGGGGCAAATACAGTGAGAGCTTCCTATATTTTAGGTCCCATATACTTCTACTGAATCAAATAAATCATATAATAAACGCCATTCCAAGCAAAGGCACTTAACTGGGGAACTTCCAAAATATTGACAACTTATTTGTAACAGTTCGAGTGAGTAGCCTTTGGATAATTCCTGTGCTTAAAGGGGAATGGTGCATGCAGCTCACAGGCGAGGCATCTAATATGGAATGTTCTTCCTAGTATTCTTTTCTTTCTATGACTTCAAGCCATAAGAGGAAATGGGAAATAGCTATAAACTTCCCTGAGCAATCAAACTTCAGTTAAAAAAATGATATAGCACCATAGGTCCTTTTTTGTCTAAAAGTTTTATCGTGGATCGAGTCTATAAAAACCATTTATAACATAGCAATTTTGTGTAAACACATATTGTATGGAAGCCGGGTTCTAGCAGTTGTTTTCCCTATTTGTGCCAATTTACCTGCTTCCACGGATTATCTCTTGCAAAGTAGCAAAAGCAAGGATTAGAGTGCACATCTCAGGTTTATCACCATTGCCCCACGACCGGCAAATATAAGGAAATATGTCACGAGAACCTCTACAATCAACTTCATTTAACAACAAATTCAAGATTAATTTGATTGTTCCGCCAAAAATGGTGAAGATCAATAATGTTAACAAGATGATTGTTTATTATATAAAATAGGCGAAGACAGGAGACAGGTTTCGGATTGCGGAATGATAAATAGTGAAAAACTCTGTTGAGAAACTTTATTGAGAATTTAAAATGAACTAATAATAAGATTTTATCATTCAAACAATGCAAAGATAAGTGGTCCAGGTTTTACTAAAAACATTTAGAGCGTGATTACAGGGTTTAGCCCTCCTACGGTCTAATATCAGCATAGTTGATCCGTACCACCATGTTCCATAAAGACTTGGATATCTGGTGTATCCATTTATTATTGTTCCCTCGGATGCTAATATTTGATGACAAAACGATGAAGGAGACAATAATCCTATTTACACTTGTTACGAAACAAATAGAGACAAGAAACATAAATCAAGATCCAAATGCTCAAGTAAATGTAACAAAACTTCTAATCAGAATCTCGCATTTTGTTTGATAATCTTTTCTCCTGCCAATGGGGAAAGACCCATAATTTGGACATATTATTCCAGCTTTTTCATCAGAGATTATACAAATAAAAAGGAAACTGTTCCAAAATCTGCAAATAATCCAGTAAGATAACCGAAACTCTCATCAGATTACAAGAATCACAGGCACAGCAAATTCGCTTATTGAAGAGTCTGCCACATCCTTGGTATCATTCCGTATCGACTTCACCCTCCAATGCTTTTTATCCTCTCGATTTTCCGCTCAACTTCTCCCAAGACACCCTTTTTCAAAATTGAGGGAGTCTTATCAAACAAAATCCTTGGCTTACCACCTAACGAATAGTCTGCTGCATGTCGTTTCATTCCATTACGACTTTAGCCCCTAATGCTTTCATCTTCTCGATTATCTGCTCACCTTCTTCTTTGGATACTCCTTTTTTCAAAATCAAGGGAGTCTTTTCGACCAAGTCCTTGGCTTCCTTGAGACCCAAATCCGTAAAGCTCCTAACTTCTTTGATAATTTTGATCTTTGCAGATGCTTCATAGGACTCCAACTTCAATTCAAAAACCGTCTTGTCGGGTTTCTTCTCCTCCTTAGCAGCTGCAGATGCCTTTGCAGCAACGTTGCCCAAACCAGCAGCTTCACCCGCTTTCATGACTCCAACAGTTGGCGGCTCCTTCATGCCCAACTTTTTCATCATGATGGATGAAAGCTCTGCAACTTCAACCAATGTCAATGACGACACTTCGTCGACAAGCCTAAAGACTCTCTCAGTAGGAGGACTACGATGCTCTGTAGGATCAAATGTTGCTGGATCATAATCAGCAGGAAGCCTCCTTTGATCAATCTCAACTTCCTCCTCTGACTCCTCATCCATCTCCTTACTTGCCGGTTGGGAAAACCATCGACACATCCCATTTGAGCTTAATTTGTCTGTTACATAAGGGAGGAGGAAAGGGGAATTCTTCCGCACATACTCATTGGATAAACAGTTCCTTAGTCTTAAGACTAAGCTCATTTCGGCAACACGGTAAGTACTTCACTTGCGCTTCCAAGCTAAGCTATTGCAATAACGCTCTATCAGCAGTAGTTCCTATGGCAAATAAACCACAAGGAAAAAAAGAGAGAGAAAACAGACATCAGAATGTTTGCCCCTTTTTTTCCTACATTAAAACATTAAATCTCTGGTCGGTCCAACGCCGGCCGTGCCGCATAGCTAAAAGAAAAAACACCAATCTAGTATTTTGGCGAGTTGGGGGCAAAGAAAAGATAAATTTCGAATTTTCTTTCATATCCATTATAGAATGATTATACATCTTTCATAAACGGAAATTCTAGTGAGAGAGCTCGTCAAGCCAACATATTAGTAAATCCCTAAAACTAATACAGTATCATAAACGAAGATCGATGTATAACTTAACATGACAAAAGAACTGTAAGAAAGGTCAGATTCTTCTTACTAATTGAGCCTAAGTAAGGTACCTGGATTGGAGAAAATGGCGGACAGGAAGAGAAATTCAGATGAAGCAAGTGGCAACCTGGATTAGTGAATTAGGGTTTTGGGGCTCCGTGAAGTGTTATTTCATCCATCGAAACGAGTGGGCCTGGAACGGAGGAGGGTTGCGGGCTGGGAGTAGGAAGCAGGAACCATTGGGCGGCGCTTTGTGCCGTGCAAATTAAAATCAAACTACTTTTCTTTATTTAACAATTAAAATCAAATAGTTAATATGGTATTTACTTCTATGACATATATTAAATTCTAATATATAATTAATCGATTCCTCTCTTTAATGTGTATTTATATATTAGTATTATTTCTTTTTTAATTTTCAACCTTTATATTTCACGTACATTTTCAATCCTTAATATTAATATATTAAATTATTTCAATCTCAATCTTTTCTTTTTCTTTGTATTTAAGTCCTCAAGTTTTTAATTTTTTTGTCCAAAGTACCAACTTGGTAATTAATTTAATAAAATAATAATATTAAA
Source organism: Lumnitzera littorea (assembly GCA_024138015.1). Lineage (NCBI taxonomy): Eukaryota > Viridiplantae > Streptophyta > Magnoliopsida > Myrtales > Combretaceae > Lumnitzera > Lumnitzera littorea. The sequence goes on along the minus strand of JAMXBB010000011.1, from coordinate 99,424,746 downwards.
TATACTTAATTACATAATATAATATAAAATTATATATATTCTAAGAAAAATATAAATAATTCCCTCTCAACTTTCACCTTACCGTAGATATATCTCATCCACTTTCAAACATTGAAATAACCCTTCTAAATTTTAATCTTAGTGCATTTTTTCTTTTACCTAAAAAAAAATAACTTTTCTTCATAAAAATATATATATATATCTTTTATATAGTTAATTTATCAAAATTTATGCATCTATAACATTTGTAGTAAATGTGTCCTTCTTTCCAAGGCTAAAGCCTAGTAGGGTATACACAAATTATGAAAATTTAGGGATGTATTTGCACTAAGATTAAAGTTTATGGGATTATTAGCAATTTTTTCTTTATAATATAATAAAAATAATTAAAAGTACAAAATAATAATTAATGTAAGATAAATGGGTTATAAAATGTTGTACAAATGCACCCTTGCCCCCACCCAAACCGACCATCTGAAGACCAATTAGAAGCTAACATACATCTTATATAAACGAAAAATTCAATAAATTCGATAGAAGTTATACTATTATAAAAGTTTAAAGCATTGAGGATTTAACTAAAAAAATAGATAAAGGTTAAAGACTCAATCTATACTTCTTCCCAAATATAAAACTTCATCATCTTGCCTATTACTACTTCCAATTATTCAGTGAAATAGACAAAATCCAGTGAGATTTAAGTTTTGTGATTGGTTTTCTTTAAAATTCCTTTAGGCTTTATGTAGAGAAAAAGCATTGTCACTTCTCTCTACTTTTAATTTCTTCCTAGAATGTTGCTTTGAATATTTATGTGATAAAACATTTTCTTCTGTGGCCACTTGACATAAAACATCGATAACACATACTTCATTCCCCCCCTGGCTATTTCATTACCTTGTATGCAACTATGTTTGTTGTGGAGCAACAAATTCAATTATAATGGTGAAGTACGTGCAGTATGTGTCTCGCTCTTTATGTATCATAGAGAAATGATATAAAATTAACATTGGAGATGATTTGGAGATTGCAATGTATGTTTGATAGGTAGAGAGTTAAAAGAACATCAATACCATTGTTTTTTGAGGAAATGTAGGTGTTCTTCATTTTAAGCATTACTTGATCTTTTATAGAAGCGATGATAGCACAACACCATTTTAGAGTTTATGAGTTGTTTTTCCCGTTCTATTGGACAAAAGAAGACAACCTTTGATTTCCAAGCAAATTCCCTTGTGAATTCTATATCTTTATGTGAACAAAGCTGAATAAGGATTATTTTCTTTGGTTCCTAGTACTTTCAGCACTTACATTGCAAAATAAACAAGAGAGAACTATAATTTTCATCGCAAGAAGTTTCCTTTTGAGTTAAAAATGAAAAAAGAAAAAAAAAAAAGCAAAAAACCCACAATGAGAGGGAATGCATCTTTGATTCTAGTTAGAGCCACCACCCCGTCCCGTGTTCCGGAGGAATGAACCGCTCTTGGTGATTTCGCGGAGGGGCTTGTCGGTGAACCGGATGGTGTTGTAGACCCATGCACCTGATATGGCTCCTACTGTTGGTGCCACTAGGTATACCCATAAACCTGTGTAGTGGTGTGACACTATTGCAGGACCCAAGCTTCGGGCTGGATTCATTGATGCTCCTGTAACTGGCCTGTCATCACATTTGATAGCAACTTGTTGAGCCAATTGATGAGGTTGCTTCAATGAATTTCAGTTGTTTGATTCATGAATATTTTATAAGCAAAATTCATTAATTGATTTCTTATTGTTTACTTACATTAGACATCTATATTGCTGGAGAGTAAGATGGTTAGATATGAACCGATTTTTCTGTTCTTAAACGGTGGTCTTTAGTATTGGTACAGTTGTAACCTAACGTAAAATCGAGTCTTTAATTTACTACTCTAATTACATGCTATGAAGAATATTTATTGTATGTTTCTTTTTTTTTTTTTATTCTTTCTTTTTATACATAATAAAATGTGATAGAAAGATATATGAATGGAGACACTGCCTAAAAACAAAAATATTTTATTAGTCTATTATCTTACATCATGTAAATTTTTTTTTCTTTTTTTAACTTAGATAATTATTTGTTATTTTTTAATCACCCATGAAGGCTACATTGCCAACTAGTTTATATAAAAAGGTCTAAAGTAATACAAATTATAGAATTAGATACTTTTTTTTTTTCCTTTCAATACTATACATACTTAAACCTACCTCTATGATGATAAAATACTATATGATTGATCTATAGTCAGATAATTTATAACAAGAATATGTAAAAAGTCAAATAAATTAAATTTAGGGCAACTCCAAATACATTTCTTAAACTATTAATCAGATGCCTATAAATATTTTAGGATTTTAAAGTGCAGTTTTACTTTTTTTCATAACTTTTAAATAAATATATATATATATATAATATAATATGTAGGTCCTAAACCATCATCAAATCTCCTATTTTTGGATTTCGAGCAGTAGTTAAGGTTATTTCATATTTTTGAAAGTTATGCAAAAAAAAAAAAAAAAAATTATAATGAGATTGAACACTCAAAGATGCATTTATCCTACTTAAACCATTTGCAAATATCCAAACTATATACATAATGATAATGATAAATCAATGTGCAAATTGCAATGGGAGGAGCACCGAAAAATTTATTTATCAACGCCCACCTTCTAAATTAAGAATACTATTCTAGATCAAATTATGAAACCAAAAACTATGTAATGTGAACTATAAGACAAGAAAGCTATCTTGTTGAAAGCAAGCTTTTAAAGGAAAAATAAAATAAAATAAGTTGACATGAATGAACATGATGTCTACTTTATTTGACGAGTATATTATCCATGCCATCTTTACGTTTGTGAACATCAATGATCATAAGGAAAACCCTACGTATTCATTCAACAACATCGATAACGATGGGCATGACTTGTAAAAGATATAAAATTAAGAGTGTCCCGTGAATGGGTGCATTCGTGGCAATTATTAAATTACCTTATGCATTTTTTTTAATATCGATTATATACTTTACAAAAAAAAAATAATTATACAGACCATTGAAATATTTTTTTATTGAATGTTTTAACAAGTGCCCCCGATATACTTACTAACTTGTACTAATTAAGAGAGATAGAATTATTACCCTGCAAACATCACATTCAGTAACACGGTTGCACCAACAGCAAGACCAGCCAGTTCCCCAATCTGCAATTAAGAAATTTAAAAAATAAATAAATAAATTAAATCATAGAATTACATTATTAAATTTAATGTCACTCTCAATATAGTATTATACTATATAGAACCTTGTTGTTTTCTTAATTAATTTTTAATTGCAAATGATTAATTAGTTTGCAGGTAAAATTAGTTAAATGTTGTTCAATGAATTTTGGCATGGAATTATAGCAGGAATTACAGCTCTATTGTCGGTGGCGACGCCGGAGATGACGAACATGAGGTAAAATGTGATGATGAACTCCATAACAAACGCCTGCATGTCTGAGCCGGAAGGTTGTGTTCCGGTGAAATGGTTATGATGTCCGGTGAACAACAGCCGCAGCGTACCACTTGCTAGTGTTGATCCAAGAACTTGTGCTAAGATATAAGCAGGGACCTGTAGGGTCGTGTGATTTTAGCAGCTTATTAATTATTAATCCTAAAATCTGGTAGGAAAATAAAATAAAATCGATAAATTTTACAATAAATCCCCAACTATTTGTCTGACTTCATTTTCCAATAACTTTCGAAAATCTACATTTACATCACTAAACCATTGCGGGAACTCCTAACTTTAGCGATTATTTTGAGAGTGTTATAAATGGTTTTTATATATGTGCTAATATGATAAAATTCAAATATTAAAGAAGCCCTTTCATTCGACTTTTGAGATATCTAGAAGGAAGAAAAATTTATGAAGTTTCATTCCAGTTGAAATGAAATGAGCATTGGAAAATGAAGCATTTCCATTTGCTAATGTCCTATTCAAAATTTTTAGAGAAAATTCTTAAGTAAATTCAGTCTATTGGATTAAAATCACCACACAATAATATTATTGTATATAAAAAAATAAATAAAGAAATTATTGGATTACATCTTATTATTGTTTTAGCCACTTATATGTTGTTAGCAATCGAATCATTTTGCAATTACCCGAGTTCTAATAAACTGGATCTATCTAACTATTTTTCATCAACTAGGGATTTAGTTTTAATTGTAACGTTGAATTCCCTGCAAAGAACACCACCATTGTTGATATTGATGTACTTTTATTGCTATTAGCCGACATTTTTTAAATGACTCAACCTGCCAATAACGCGGTTTAGTCTAAGTCGGACCTAATAATTTCTTCGCTTTTCTTAGCAACTATCAGGACCATCTTTTGATCTCATGGTCCTAAGAAATTGTATCTCGGCGGGAACGAATCTATAAAAATTCGACCACAAATTAATTTGCAACACGGTAATTCGTAAGATTTAAAAATTTTTTATTTTTTATTATCAATCAAGTCTATAAGGACCAACGATAAGCGACGCCAATCGTATTTTCCATGTTTGTGCTGACTTACCTGCTTCCATGGGAACCTCTTGCAGGTGGCGAAGGCGATGGTGACCGCCGGATTGAAATGCGCGCCGGATATGTGGCCGACCGAGTAAACCAGCACCATCACAGCCAGTCCCCATACAATAGATATTCCTGGATGAGTTATCATTTTATCATTCTCCACCGCTCCGCAACCGGCGAAAATCAAGAAATATGTTCCGAAGACCTCTGCGATCAACTGCAATTTCAGCAACAAAATTCAAGATTAGTATGGCAGAAATCATATGATCTAGACTTTACACAAAGCTGAGAGCATTAGCATAAGGCCTTTCGGAAGGATGATATGCAGAAACCGAGAAACTATTTGCTGTTTCGACAAAGGCAATAACATTGATGCCCTAGAAAGATAATCGAAATCATAATAATAAGCAATAAGGAAGACACAAGGATTCACCTTCTGAAAGAAAGGAAGAGTGAAGCAAGAATCTGTTTCTTCTTTCAATATTGTCGTGGAATTACTCTCCTTGAAATCCAAAACGACAGCCTGGTTTCCATTAGCTCCGGAGTTATCAGCCATAGCTTTTTCTCGAAGTGTGGAACCCTCAGGAAGTCAAAGAGCAAGAAACAAAGAAAACAAAACAGAGTACTCTGTTCCGTTTAGTGTCTTACGTATGAAAAAGAGTCTGCAGAACCCGATTTATAGTTGCACCCGAAATTATGATAGGCAGACAAAGTTTTTTCAGTCTTAAAAAACAAGAAAAACAAAATAAAGTTCTCCTCCATATCCCCTTTAGTCATGTACGGTTCGGATAATTATATATATATATATATGTATATATATGAGAAAATGAAAATTAATGTGAGTTAACGAGATACAAACATGAGAATTTTCTTATGATCTTATTCTTTTTTTTTTTAAAGGATCAATCTAGTTTTTCATTTCATCCTTAATTTATGTAAATTTAATAGTTTAGATTCAATAAAATATAAATCAATGATAGAATGGAAAGTTAGACTGATCTTTTTAAAATAAAAAATGAAATCACGAAAACTCTTCAAATATGATTATTTGCTTATGAAGAGCTTGATGACAAATGGACAAAAAAAAAAGGTAAAGGTTATCTTATATGAAAGCAAAGAACAACATTTAGAAAAATTAATCGGACAATACATGCTGTATGTAAATATAAGTAGTGTGTATTCACCGATTGAATTTAAATACATGAAGGTAATAATTGATAGTTACCTAATGATTTACTATTAATATTATTACATATCTAAATATAATTAATACTTAATATTATATGTATATACAAATAGCATGAGCTACTATTAAATCTTTTTTTTTTCCATATTGTATTACCATATGGATAAAAGTACTGTGGTGTTCCCTTATTTATGACAAAAGTTATAATAATAATGACACATCGAATCAATAAGTGATATATAAATATTTATAAAATTTTAATATATAAAAATATAATTAATATTTTTTTAAAAGATATATTTTTTATTAATACGTGTTAAATTTTATTAATACGTACAAAATGATTCGGTTGAATTTTTTTTTCCTTATTTAGTGATGGGTTCTTTCTTGTTATTTTCATATTTTAATAATAGATCACATAGTAGACATCGTTGAAAAATGTGACCTGTGAACAGGGAAGAGCATTGAAGGCTATTTGAAGTTTCAACCACTCACCGGAAAGGCAGATTAATACACGTGTGTGCTTTTAAGAAGTTACCTAATTCTCTATAATGTCAAAATCCTTCTTCCATTTTTCGTTTAGTACACTTGACAGTTATCTTATCATGACTGTGAAATGTTATATAACTAAGTATTATATATATGATATATCGCTTCTGTTAAACATTTTTCTTTTGAATCAAAAAAAGAAAAGAACCCACTAATTGGCATTTGGAAACATTATTTACATTATAATAAAATGGAACAGAAATGTTTTCTTTTTTAAATTCAGATTTTTCAGTCAATTATTAGAGCATGAATATATGAGACTTGATCATCTCAAAATCTGCTAATGAATAAGTTTATTAAAATTATGATTTTTAAATGGATTTTCTCAACTTTTTGGAAGCTTCTTTTATTTTTTTTTTTCGCTTTTAATCTTTTAACATAAACATCCATTATCCTTGTGGATCATTTATTCACCAAGACGTGAAAAAGGTATAATTTAGTGAAGTGCTAACTAAACCATTCAAACATTATATTTATATATATATTTTAAGAATATTACAAAACTATGACCTGTTTTTTTGGACTTCGGCAAACAAGTAATCCATTTTTTTTATTAAACAAACACATGACTTGTATTTTACCATTATTTGTTAGTATTGACATAGGACATATGTCACATTTTTCCCTGGTTAATAACATTAATTTAAATTAATAAATATATTTTATTGTAAAATATAAATAATAAGAATATGCAGAAAATCAAACGAAAAAAGCCGAAAAATTAATCACACAACTCACATGTGTAGGTGATTCAGTTCAGCCATTGCAAGTGGAGAACTACTCTTGTCTTCATCGACATCTCTTGGAGATATCGTTCCTACCTCCGCATCTATCACTTTTTGACGGCTCACTAATATCTTCTACTTCATTATGATTCTGAAAGCCAACTGAAATCCGAAGTACTCAATTGACATTAATGTAATTTACATTAATTTAAATTAATTTCTTGGCTTAGAAAAACTTAATTTCTATGGACCGATCAGAAACTGATACATGTCCCATGATTGTACTTAACAGATAATAACAGAACATGGATTGGGTGTTTGTAGGGAAAAAAAAAAAAATACAGGTAACTTATATATAAAAACACAAAAATACTGGTTAACTTTTCCTTTTCTATTTGGTTAAATTTGAGACTTATGGTTGCATTGAAAAAACCAGAGGAACTATTCTCTCAACTTAGTTACTAGTACAACATAGGGTAATAAATCCAAGTTGAATGATGCAATTAGGATGGGCAAAAGAATCCACCAAATCGAACCAATTCACAAATCGAACTAAAATAAATAAAAAATATAGTTTTTCTTATAATTTGACCTACAAAATTTTCAATCCAAATAAAACAATAAATTTATGGTTGGTATGGAAGGATAAATTGAACCAATCCATTTTATAAAAAATATAGTAATATTTTTCTTATAACTAAATCATTTCTTTGTTATAATATAGCACTTAAAAGAATTTTTAATTTATATTAATTAAAATATATATGGATAGAACTTTTAGTTACTATAATGTATAAATTATATATTTAATTAGACTCAAAATTTATACTATATGCTATTTTTTCAATAATAAATTTGAAATATTTTATTTACACGGATATTTATTTTATTAACCTCTATTATGACATCAATACTTATTATTATTGAATAAATTCAATATTTTTCACATGAGATTATATATTATACAAATATACTTTCCTAAACTATAAGATATGATTCAAATTGTAAACTAAGTCAAAGCAAGTCAAATCAATTCGAACTAAATCGAAATTTTATGGTTTAGAAAAATTTCCGATCTAAACCATACAATTTAGTTCAAAGATATTAAAAATTGAACTACATTTTCTTGGTTTGACTTGGTTTAGAGGGAAAGTTTAACTAAATTAAATTTTACCCATTGTTAGATTATGGGAAGGATATTCTAGTTATATAAGTGGATGCCAAAAATCAAGTGTGTACACCATAAACAATAAGCTAATAGAAAATATCATATGTTTGGTTTCTTATTTATATGAACGATGGTAAATAATATTTAGATTTGAGATGTTCATATATCATGGAATGTCGTAATTTGATTTTATTAAATGCAATCTTAGTATAGATTGTAAATAATATGGTTATTGAATACAATATAAAATATAGAGAGGATAATTATGAGTTAAGAAAGAATTCATTACTCTTTGGGATTATGGAGCCAATATCTAAGGTGTTTGTTTGAGATAAAGAGTGACCCATAAGTTCATAGATACAACAAGATTTATTAAGTGCGATTTTATCTTAGAAACCAAATAAAATAATTCAATGTTTGTGACATTATGTATAATGGTTCAATTAAGATATCTTAGATAAAGAGATTTACTTACATAGTAATTGATTTATAGTGGTTTATGATTCATAATCTCTTGGGGAAATTGCAAATAATCCCTTTAATTTTGACTTGAGTACGAATTGATCTCTTGAAATTTCATATTATGCTTTAAGACTTCTTAAACTTTAATAAATTAGAAAATAAATAATATTTCTTTTTTTAATTAGAAAAAGTTATACTATTATCAAAGTTTAGAGAGTTTTAATACACATTTTGATAAGTTTAAAGAGTATTTATGCAATAAAATCAAAGTTTTTTTGTTTTTAACCAACAAATTATGGTGAGTTATGAGGATTATTTATCAATTTATCAAAATTTATGAGATCTTAAAATATATTTTAAAAGTTTAAAATGTCAATTCGCAGTTAAGTTAAAGTTTAAGGGGTTATTTGCATTTTCCCATAACCTTTTTATTGCATTAGATAGCCAACAATTGTTTCTAAATGATTGCTTTAGTCTATGTCTAAGATAGATACTACTTTCATACAAAGAAACTTAGAAGTCTTACATAATAGCACGGTTAATAGGAACAAGATATTTGACAAAAATTATGTTGAGACTAGATTTAACTAGTTTGAAATAATAAAACTGGAAACAATTATATAGTACTAAAATGTGTTTAAAATTGTAAATAAGTTGAGTCAAACCAAATTATTTTAGAACTTGAAAATTATAAGCTCAAGCTTAAGCTCATCAACTAATCTAAAGTTCAAGCTCGCTTGATCAAATGAACGAGGACAAACTTTCTTATTTAAATGAGACTAAGTTCAAGTTTGTTAGATAAATAAGCCTAAATGAGTCCAAGTTTAGGATTGAATTTGAATTAAAACTCAAAAGTAAATAAAAAATTTCAAAATATACCTTTTGGATAATTTTTTAGTGATGTTGATGTTGTTATAATATTCTTTTGTTATATTTTTTAAGTAATATAATTCTTAGTATAATAATATACAGGCTCATTGACTTGGCTTGCGAGCCTATTCACGAGCCTATTTGCGAGTTGGATTATTAACTATACAAACAAGCCTACTCGAGAAACCAAAGCTCGATTTTAACTTATTTAGATAAACAAGTTTTATTTTAAGTTAGACTTGATTAAACCAAAATTAAAGCGAGTGGAGTTCGAATTTACTATTTAACTTTCCCTCTTTTTTATTTTTTTAAATCCATATGGAATTTACTAATACCAACGTCTATCACATTATATTCTAATATGTTATGACATATTAACAAACCGGAGGAATATAATATTGAGAACTCACCACCGTTTTTATTTTTGTAACAAAGAAACAATTGGTGAGTTTTGTCATTAATGCTGGGCAAGAAATGCATTTTGGAGTCCTCTGAATTTTGACAACAATAAGGTTCTTAGATATACGTCTGAAAAAAAAAAAAAATATAGATGTGAAGTAGATTTAGTTTCGAAATATAATTTTAGAAAAGAAAAGAAAAGGGGCCAAGAGGAGGAGTCCGAAGTTTTTAATCCAAATATTGGTTTGTTGATTTGGCTTCCAAAATCATCCTCGGAACCCAAGTTATCTATTAGGATAATATTTTATTTTTGTATGTATGTATAGATTAAATTTAAAATCTTTTTAGGATGAACACAATTTGACAAGAGACAAAACGAGCCTTGGATTACACTTTAATTGCATTCCTGGGAGAAGAAGTGTATACTTTGTAGAAGAAAAAGTATTTTTATTATAAACTATTTATTATTTTGACTTTATTTTATATATAACACAAAGATCTTAAGATAAATTTTGTAGTGTTATAAAAATTCTGCTCCGTTTCCGTGATCTATGAAAGCTAACGGCAACTTCGCCCAAGAAATGAACTGCTCTTGGTGACTTCGCGGAGGGGCTTCCTGGTGAACCCGATGGCGCTGTAGACACAAGCCCCCGATATGGCTCCTAGAGTTGGTGCGACTAGGTAAATCCATAAATCTTTATAGTGGTTGGACACTATGGCAGGCCCCAAGCTTCTGGCAGGATTCATTGATGCACCTGAAACTGGCCTGTTATCGCAGTTAATGGCAACTTAGTTCAGCAAATTTATAAGACTAGTTCAATGAATTTCAATGTTTTGACTATGTTTCACAAATGCATTCTATTTCATGGATAAAAAAATTCATTGACCAATTTCTTATATTATTCAAGGGCCACACATTTTGGGGTTGATCATTTTTTCTATTTTGAAATAGTGCCTTCCTTGAAATATTCCTCTAATCACATGCAATTATATATATATATATATATATATATATAAATATTTGTTTTAGACAATAAGATATATGAACAGGGATGCAACCAGACGGGTTGTTATAGAGTTCTTGACCCATCCAATTCCATCAAAACCCATATAAGGTTTAAGATTAGATTTTATGAGAAATGGCGAATTTGAACTTTAGTCTATCATAATAGAAGATTAGCGGTGATGTTATTAAATTATAATGGTCTTGACAACTGAATGCCTCTAAGAGTTTTTTTATAGGATTTTAGGAAATATTGAACCTTATAAGAATGGGTTCGGATTTTATAAAATCTGTTTTATGCCAACTCGTTTGCATCTCTATAGACAAGTAGAGATAACATGCAAGGATGGAAAAATTTTATTAATTTTTCATTTTATTTCTTTTAATGAGTATATGAATTAAACAAATTGAAAAATGAAGAAAGGTAGAAGATGGAGGAGAGTTACCTTAAGGTGGTTGTGAGGAAAAAAAAGTTATCCTTTATTTCATTATAGGGTTTTGGATCCTCTAAGTTCCGAAAAAAAAAATAAAAATAAATGAAGCATTGTTATTTATTAAAAAGGAAAAAAAAAATACATATATAATATTTAAGGTAAAACTTTTTTTAACTACCAAATAACTGTTTTTGGTGACTTTATAATTTTAATAAATATTAATAGTATATAAGTGCTCAAACCCATAATTACTAACTTATACATCAATTGATAGAGATAATGGGCATATTTCGTGGAGATGATAATCATAAATAATTGTATCTTCTCGTATGTTCTTTTTTTTTGTCACATCTTTTGGTATGTTCACTCTCCAATAACTCCCAGTTGGTAAAGTGTGGACTTTAACGGCTTTTCATCTAACTTTATCTTATCTAACCATGCGGATTGGATTTTAATTTATGCTTTTCATGAGCATAAAACATACATTTTAATCCCTTCATTTCGAATTTGCAACCATTAAAAATATAAGCAAACATATCTATGCACCTACATTTACCAATCTTTAATTATATTAAAGATGTAACATTTGTATGCTATGTCTAACCTCTTATAAAATATATTTAAAATTAAAGAATTAATTTTTATCTTTTAATTTCTCTATAATATTAAATGGGAGTTCCCATTTTTAGTGTTATAGATAGTTACATAATTTATATATTTTAATATATTATATATTATAGTATATTTAAACAAACATATTTACATATTAATGTAGTTGTTTTCTCTTCTTTTTTTTCCCCATACATTAAGATAGTTTATATATTATTTTTATTTTTTATTTTTTAAATTATTACTCATTTATATAGTATACTTCAATAACATGCTATTATATTAACTTATTTTATTTTCTTTTTTAAATTATTAATCATCTATATAGTTTAGTTCAATAATATGCTATTATATCGATTTATTTTATCTTTATACACGCATTGCAGATACATATCTGCTAGTATATTTTAAAAAGAAAATTTTATGTAATGATAGGTGATTAATTATCTACTTTTTAAATATGAGGTCCTGGGTTTAAATATTCTTGTTGCATTTTTTCCCTCAACATCTAATAAAATTTAATTTCATCTAACAAAGCAATAAGTAACTAAATTAATTCTCATATATGACAGTTACTTATTAGTAGTCATACTATAAATTGTAGTGTCAATGTTGCAATAGTTTTGATCTTATTGGATGAAACATTAGTAAATGATAACACTTTTTTTCCCCAATGTCACTCGATGTTCTAACTTTTCTTTTACTGTTAACATAGGGGATATGAATGGGTACTGTTAAACATTAATCATATTATTTCTTATATCGAAAATGATATATATGCATATGTATGTGTAACGTTATTGATGGAACAATCTTAATTTTTGTGATCTATTTTTGTTGAAGACATACCTATACAAGTTTTGTATATTAGTTCCATTTTTAGTAAATTGATAATAAAATTTCAATAAGCATATACATAATATATATATACACACACATCCCGATGAGAAGTTGAAAAAATTTATTCTTTCAATCTTTTGTATAGTGCACTAAATATCCAAAATCATTTTGTAGAAAAGCTTAATCTCCATTTATATTAAATTTTACAAAATATCACAGGTGCATTTTGTAACGAAATTCGTTTATGTATATAAGATGCACTATTATTGCAATAACAACAGAATATTTTTCCACGATTAAAATGACATAAGTTCGATTGTACTCTAGACATAGTACCCATATAATGGTCTCTTAACTCTCACATGTAGCTTTTAAATCTAGGTGATTGCTATGTCAAGTTATGTGCATTTTTTTTTTCAATTATTAGATAGTAAAATGTGACCAGTAATTTTCTCTTTTATTTGATAAAAATTCATGTATGTAATTTATTTAAATAATTATTCTTCATTATTTAGACACACAAGGAATGGTGCAAGCTAGTTAATTTATATAAATAGTTTAAAATGAGATAAATCCAATATAATAAGATGTGAGTTGTTTACTCCTTTTCCCTTCCCTATACCCACCCACCACCACCTCCCCCACTCTACCCCACCCCATACTCGACCCTCCATCAAGCAATATTGACTAATATCTAGATTTTTGATAGAGCATATGTATTTTGAAAGTGTGATAAGTTAAATTTATCCTATTCAAACCTTATAAAATATCTAAATAATTTTTCCAACAAAATTGTAATGGGAGCCTAGAATACTTAAAAATGTAGTTATTAACTTGAATTGTCTAAATTAATAATACTGAGCTATATTAAATTATGAAAACAAAAACTGTTTCACATATTTTCATTTCCTTTACCTCATTTTTTCAATTTCAATCCTTAACGTTTTAAAATTTTCATTTAAATTATTAATGTTTACAAAAGTTTACAAATAAGTCTTTTTAACTAATGACATTAGATTTTAAATTGAAAAAGTAGAAAAATAAGTTCTCAATGTTTGTTTCTTTTTCTATTTTAGTCTTTCATGTTCCAAATTTTTCATTCAAGTGCTCAACATTTATAAAAATTTACAAAATAGTCCTTTTAACTAATGGCATTAAACTATCATTTATATGTTAGTAGGCAATAACATTTTGTTGGTCCGTATATTTCTTTTGCATAAATAGTATAATAAAATATTAAACAATAATTAAGGTATTAAAAAAGTTATAGAAAAATATTAAGAAATGGTGAAAAATTATCAACAAAATTGGAAAAATGAAAAATATGTAAAATTGAAAAAAAAAAATCTAACATAATATATTTATATACATATATATTAATATTAATTTTAAAATGAATTAATAAATAAAAAAAGGCTAAAAATGAAAAAAAATATATATAAAAAAAAAAGAAAATATGGCCACTTAAGGGCATGGGGAGCCAGATGACCTTTATCAATTTAGTTTAAAATTAATATTAATATATTTATGTATCTAAGTAATATATATATATATATATATATTATTAAACGTATTGTTTTAGTTTTGCAAATTTTTTTTTATTCTTCATTTTTCCAATTTTTTGATAGATTTTCATTATTTTTCTATAATTTTTTAATACGTTAATTAATTTTTAATATTTTATTATACTAGCTATATAAAAGAAATACGTGGACTATTAAAATGTGGCTACATGTTAATGTACGAATAATAATATAACATTATCGGTTAAAAAGATTAATTTGTAAATTTTAATAAATATTGAGGACTCGAATGAAAATTTTGAAATGTTAAGGACTAAAATAGAAAAAGAAGCAAACGTTTATAACTTTTTTGCATTTTTCCAATTTAAAATCTAATATCATCAGTTAAAAGGACTTATTTGTAAATTTTTGTAAATGTTGAGGATTTAAATAAATATTTCGAAATATTGAGTACCAAAATAGAAAATGAGGTAAATGTTGAGAACTTTTTTGTACTTAAAAAATGTAATTATTAACTTGAATTGTTTAAATTAATAATACTGAGCTATATTAAATTATGAAAACAAAAACTATTTACACATATTAAGGATCTAGCTAATGTGGTTACATACATGTAATGTGAGTCCTACACTTCACGTAAGATAGAGAATGAAGTGTTATTGATACATAAAAAGATGACTTGGAGAAAAAGGTAAGAATGAGGAATAGGTAGTTTTAGGAGGCTCGAATAAACAAGTGATAAGTAGAGGAGTTTTGGAGCAACAACCCTACTATTGTTGAGGGATAGTGACTTGTTCTTCATTTTAGTGTGAAGAGTCAATATATGAGGATGAGGAGCCCTGAGTTGAATTTGCATTCCTCATCTTAGGTGTCAAGTGTTGTGTAGTTGTAGGCTCCAGCATAGAGACTTGCTCATCATTTTGATGAAGGATATCCTCATCAATAGTGAAGGATTGATTGGTTAAACTATTGAGAAAACAGCTTGCTACGTAATGAGCTTTGAACTTAGCAAAGCCACTTCTTGTTGTGCGGTATTGATGGTAGCATCCTTAATATGAGTTGGGAAAGTATTTGATTCATGACTTTAGCATTCTCTTACAATGTGTACATCATTTGCATGGTTCTATAAATCCCTTCCCAGGTTGAGCTATCTTAATTGATGTTCTCTAGTTATGACATAATCTGTTTAGTAATCTTGAGATTGATTTCTTTCTCTTAAATAACGCTAATAACTAAGTCATGTCCTTTTCTTGCTAGTATCATTATTAAATTGTTAACTCCCTTTGTCCCTAATATAGATGAAGGAAACCAGTTAATGTAGTAACATGTAAACGGTGCGAGTCTTACACTTTACACAGATTTAGAGAAATGATGTGTAATTGACTTAAAGAGAGATGAAGGGAGGTGGAATAGATAGTTTCAAGAGCTATGAACACATAAATGACGGGTGGAGGAGTTTTAGATCATCATCCTCACTGCTCTTAAAGGATAGTTACTTATCCTTCATTAAGAGTAGTATTTGAACTTCGAGAGTGGGAACTTGATAACCGATGCCATTTCTCTAATTTCT
Source organism: Lumnitzera littorea (assembly GCA_024138015.1). NCBI lineage: Eukaryota > Viridiplantae > Streptophyta > Magnoliopsida > Myrtales > Combretaceae > Lumnitzera > Lumnitzera littorea. The sequence continues at coordinate 99,408,835 of JAMXBB010000011.1, read as the reverse complement.
GAATTGTCTCAAATGAGAAGGAGTTCTTGAGTATTTGAGATGTTTGGATGTCGATGATATTTGTTGAATTGTGTGGCCGATGTGGTTAACAATCAAGATGAGTCATCTTTTTTATGGATCCCTCCATGGGCTCTTCTTGAATCACATGATGGAGGCTTTATGAGACCAATATCTTATCCATGTTAATATGAACATACATGATTATAATGAAAATTCTACTTATTGATTCAACGTTGATAATGATGGGCATGATTTGTGAAAGATATAAAATTACAAGGGTTTATGTAGATGAATGCACTTGTGGCACTTATCAATAGCTTTAAAATATAAAATTTTCATGCATTTTAATTTTAGAAAAACAAAGTGCATAAAAAGTTAGAAAAGTTTTTTTTTTCTTAATTAGATATCTTAACAAGTGCTTTGATATAGCTAATAACATTTTCCAATTATGAGGGTATGCATTAATATTTAAGGTCTTGGTTTAGGATTTTATAGTATCCAATTTTAAATCTCATAGGAAGTGGAAACAAGAGGAAATGAGGAAATCACTCCCCTTGTGAATCCCCAAGAAAAACATGAACCCAACTGCCTTTGACTAGCCATAGCCATTACTTATCCCTTCCCTATAAGGTTACTTGGGGAAAAATGAAAAAATAATTCCAATCACGAGATACGGATTATTACCCAGCAAACATCACACCCAGTAGTAGGGTTGCGCCACTATTAAGAGCACCCAGTTCTCCAATCTGCAATTTGAAAAAGAATAAAAAGGAAAACAAAAATCAAGTCATGTAAATGTATTATAAAATTTAATGTGATTCCCAATGTAGTATTCAACTATAGGACCTCATTGTTTCTTAATGAATTATTAACTTAAACAAAATTATTGAAGACCGTTAGGTAAATCAGTTAAAGCTGAGCCAATAAATTTCAACAATATCAAGGATAGTATCATAAACATTATTTGATCTTAATGTTTAAACTTATAAATTTGATGTAATCATTATATTTATTACATGACATTTCTTTTAATTTTTAGGCTGACACTATGGCACCTCCTATTCCGATACCACATTGGAAGTTAAGACCACTAACTGTCTGATGTAGATGCTTAAGGTTGTAGATTTGGAGGAGATCGTATATTTATTACTTGATTACAAAGTAGTATTATCAAACCCGAGTTGCGATCCAACTGCAGTCTAACTCCAATCGAATCCGGTTTTATTCCTTTAATCTTGGATCCTTTCATATATGCAGGTTAACTATTCAAATGGGATATGACAATATTATTCAAAAGTATAAATATACAAGTATAGTGGGAGTTACAGCTCTATTGTCGGTGGTGATGCTGAATCTGACAAACATGAGGAAAAATGTGATGTTGAACTCCATAACAAACGACTGCAAGTTTGACCCAGAAGGTTGTGTTCCGATGAAATGGTCATGATCTCCGGTGAATAACAGCCGCAGTGTACAACTTGCCAGTGTTGATCCAATAACTTGTGCCAGTATATAAGCAGGAACCTGAAAGGAAGTATAGTTTAATTAATGTAACCAAAGGATTTTAGTGGATATAGAGTATTAATCCTCAAGAAGTAAAATTGATAAATTGCAATATATTTACAAAGCTGTTAGTAAGGTTTGAATAAATCTTCTAAACTTTCAAAACGTGATTCCATTCCATTTATCTTATCTCTTAAAATTATACACTTACATCCTGACTGTGGCTAAAACTCCTAAACCATTGCTGATTGTGCATCTATTAGGAATCGTTTTGGGAGTCAAAAAATTGTTTGAACTTGATTGCGTATTTTCAAAAATTATACGAGGTGAAGTAACAGTTTTTAGAGTTTAAACTGTGCATAAAAATATTTTTGAAGATGTTTTTGCAATACTCGGCATTGACATTATCTTCTCAGGTTTCTTGATAACTATGTGCCATTGGGTTGAATTGTCAAACATTGAACAAGTCCTTTAATCCGATTTTTGAGAGATATATAATGAAGAAAAATTTGGAAAATTTCACTCTAGTTAAAATGAATGGAGCATTCAAAAGGGAACATTTTTCGAATGCTAATGTTAGGCTTCAAAATTTGCACTAAGCCACAATTAATTTGCAAAGTCAGAGTTATAAATTGGAAAATATTTTAAATAGATCTGATCTATTAGATTAGAATAACCATACAGTGACATGTGAATAGATTTATGTATGAGTACCGTTTCGAATTATGAACTAATCTAAACTTAAATAGGTTATTGAACTATTGAGTTAGTAGGTCACCGAACCATTGAACTAATCCCGAAAATTATATATATATATATGTGTATATATATAATAGGGGAAAAAGTAAGGGGAAATTTTAGATTGGAAAATTCCACATATCATTTAAAATAAATAAAGAAAATTCCAAAAAAAAAAAAAAACAGTTTAGAGCCGCTTGAGCTAGACAAGGACTAGGCTTGGTTCAATCTCCTTCTGACTCGTGAATCCAAGATTTAAGACCAGTTTCGGACCGGATCGACTCAGAACACGTGCATACATGCAAGTGACAAACAAGAAAAAAGAATTGCCCTCATTGTTTTTATCACTTTGTTATTTTATACATCGGTTGAACCGAACCTACCTAGATATTTCTTAGTGATATGTTCCACCTCATGCCTTGAGTTAATGAATACCTTTATAAAGGTAATTATAATGTCACCGACGGAGCAAAGTCCTTTCGTATATGCCATTTTTGGTTTCCTTTTTCCCACAAAAGCTAGTAGCAATCACAAAACTCCCGACTCCGGAAATGATCAAACCGCTACAAAGCAACGCCAATAAGCAACACAAACTTTACACATAATTGAGACACTTATAACTTAATGGTATAGATAAACTAAATCACCCAAAAAAGAAAAAAAAAAAAAAAGGAAACTCATGCTCATTGATAATGGAAAAGAAAAAATTAATTGATTGTATTTATGGTTCGATTTTATCTAGAATGTCGAGAACTTTGTAAAAAGAAAAAAAAAAAAAGAAAAGAAAAATGGAAAATCTAAGTTAAACTAAAAGAAAATTAATTTAACTGTGGAACGCATAAATAGATTACAAGGAAAAGGTTGGATCGATATCCTGCTCCCTTCCCCTTTTCTTAATTAAATTATACAATCGTTAAGCATTTATGCCTTCCCCCACAGTAGTACTGATTTAATTGCCACGGAGCAAATTGATGTGCTCTAATGCCATCCATAGTGGAAGTGGAAGGGAAGGTCCTCAGCGTGGGTTCAAAGGTGATGGACCCTTTGTGGTGATCTTTCGTTTATTTTCTTTTCCCTCCTTAGCTTAGCTAATGTAACGTTTGACATTAAAGATAGTTAATATTCAAGTCATCAAACAATAATAGGCTAATTAGAGATATACAAATAGGTCAAACAGGTCAATCCGCTCTACACTAAATTGATTTGCGGATCAAATGGGGTAGCTAGGTTTGATTCACCCCACTTAGTATACAAGTTAAAATTTTTTTGTCGAACTTGCCCATTGTGGGTTAGCGACTAAAATACGGTGACAAGTAAGGATAGTGATGATAAGTTGGAAGAAAGAAGGTATAGCAAAAAGAAAGAATAATTAATTTTTGGAAAATATTTTATTTTTAAATGGTAATCATCCATTACCTTTAATAAATAGTCCAATGTTGCTTATTGCATGAGAAGGGGGCAACAACTAATTTTTGAACTTCTAGAAAGCTAGAGAATATGTTCCCATAGTACATGTTCTTGAAATTACTTTGAATAAGTTGATAGGATATTTTTTATTCGATAGCATAGTTGAAAGCGAACGGTAAGAAGTGCATTTATATCGTACAAAAAGGTTATTCCGATTCTATTTTAAATTGTGGACATTATACTTTAGAGAAAATTGGATTTTAGGAAAAACATAAAAAAAAAAAATTGAAAATAATAGAACTCTGTTGAATTGTCTATCCTACTATATCCCGTTACCTACGTACCGTATCGTTGCTCTGCTGATGATATCATACATTTATTCCATTTCCATCTACTAAGTCTCGTGTAAGCCCTTCTCTCTAGTTGTTAACTGCTGGTTTGACTTAAGCCTTTAGCATCCCTCCCCCTTTCTCGGTTAAAGCAAGCCCGTCCAGCCCTCTATTCATTAGCCCTTTCCCACCTCTGGTTGACCGACCCCATAAAAGGACCGATTTGAAGCTTCAGAAGGAAATAACTTATTCGGAAGAGAGGTTTTATGTTCGTATTAAAAATAATAGTTGAGAAAGGAAAAAGCTAGTGTTTGTTAAACCAAGGGCAAATCAGGCCTTCCTAGTTTAAATAGCTCGACTTTGACCAATCTCTTAGGAAATTCAAAGACTAAACAAACAAGTGATGAAATCCTCAAACTATATCAATTAATTCCAGAAAACTCTCCATCTATATATCTATATATATATATATATATTGATTTGTAAATCCCATAAATTTAGCTATTTGACTATAGGATTAAGTTCGAATGTTGTAAATAATTTTAGGAGTCGATAAGGTCGAGTAAAATAAAAATTTTGTTAAATTATAAATTTGAATATATTAAAAGTGATAAAAACCCTAGAGTTTTAATCGAAACCCCAATCATATATAAAAACCTTAAATCTGATGTACACGTAAATACTTGAAATCGAACTTGAACTTGAACTTGACTAAACCTTAAAACTATAACTTTATGTTTTTAAAATGAATAAATGTAACTTAATAGTGTTATAACCATAGTCGATTACAATTATCGACTAAATTGTGTAATCGCATATAAACCCTAATGAAAACATTGAAATAATTCATAAATATTATAAATATAACATATAGCAATTAAATTAATAAATTTTTATAAAATCTCAAAATTATTTTATAAATGCTAATTATATAATTTTTGTGTTTAGAAAAATTATATATTTTTATTTTTATTTTCTTTTTTCTTTTCCTTTTTCTTTCTTCTATTTTTCCCTAATCTCCATGTGAAACTCTAGACCTTTCCTAGTAGCGCACGAGAACTTTTCTTTGTTCTTCTAGGTGTTAAATTGATGTACATAACACCAAATGAAATAAGTAGATGTCTTATCCAAATTTAATGCTTTGATTTCCTTAGATTTATTCTTTTCTTTTTATTATGATTTGTTCACTTTCTCCTGCTGGATTGTTCATCACGCATAAAGTCCCGACAGCAAACAAATCAAAGTACACACACAAAACCGAAAAGAAAAAGAAGAGAAAAAAAAAAAAAAACCAAAGCTAAAAACATACACACCAAAACCGAAGGAGAAGACGGAAAAGGAGGAGGAAGAAGAGAAGAATTTAGGGGGAATTTAAGCAAATATTGTACTAAAGTAATTAGATAAGTTTATGTATTTTATTTGTATATATATATCATATAGTATGTATATGTATGTTGAGTATTTGTTATTTTTCTTTTATTTTATTTTATGTATTACATGTATATATGCATAAATTTATATGTACATAGTATTTCTTTTAGATATATTATATACATGAATATGTGCATGCTAATTATTTTATATGAAGTATACATGTAAATATACGTATATGATACATATGTACATGTAGTATGTATTTTTATGTTAATATACATATGTATGTTATTTCCTCTATGTATATATATACATATGTATGTGTATGTGTGTAATAGTAGGTATACGTATGTATATTTATACTTAGTATTTTCAATTTATAAATTTTTTTTTATATATTTGTACATGTAGTAGGTTGGACGTGTTGGATATGTATGTACATATGTATATTATTAATTGTATTTTGTATTTATATATATATATATATAGTACAATCGAATATGTACTTATGTAAATAAAGTATAAATACACGTATATTATACTTGTACATAATGTATAACTAAGGTTGAAATAATTTATTATATAAAGTATAATATATGTATAAATGTATGTATATGAATAGTGGTGTATACATACGAGTATAATTAAATAGTATATACAATATACTATAATATTAAGTTAATAAATAAAGTAAGTTAATAGATATATATATATACCGTAAATTTGGAAAAAGATTAATAATTAAATAAATTATAAAATTTAATACAATATAATAATAAGTATTTATATATATAATTATATCGTAAAATAGGAAAATAATGAAAAAAAAAGTGCAAGTGTGATATGTAGCACTCTTACGTGTTGCCACTTCATCATAAAAATAATAATAATAATTAATAAATAATTAAGTAGAAAAAATTAAGTCAATAATTCTAAAATCTCAAAAATAGGTAAAAACATGTAATTATACTAAAATAGGTTTAAAATAAGAAAATTATCAATTATACGATCTAAATAATTATTAAATCATAAATATACTAAGAAAAGCTTAAATTGATATTTTATAACTTTTTAAGTTAAATGATGAATTTTGTGATATTTTTTATATTACAATTAAAATTACGGATTACAATGTTCAAAACGGATTTCGTTATGAAAAAGTATGCTCGAAAATGATCAAAATAAACTATAAGTTTATAGAGATCTAAGCTAAATTGAAAAAGTTATAAGTAATTCGATGAAAAGCTTGAATCGACAATCCTACGCAAATCAATAACTGAGTTAAATAAACAGTATGAATTACCATACTAGTTTAGTTATTTAATTCTTAAACTTACTACTTTTTATATTTCCTTAATGTTAGGTGATCCTGAGATTGAGACCGACTTACCTTTGGAATATTACAATCCTTAACATTATTTATAACCAAGTGAGTACTCCTGATGACTTTATACTTGTTTTGTACTTGTAGTCAGTGTACATAGATTAAATATTAATAATTTGATACATTAGGGTTCGGGTTATGAATGTGTCTGATATTGATCGATTACTGTATAAGAGACTGTTAAAGATTTGATTATATGATTGATTGTTGCATAATTTGAATGATTTGTTGATAATGTTTGATTACCTCATAAATTAACTTAATCATATTCAACTTAACTAAAAGTAAACGGATCATGCATAAAATACGAACATTGCATATAATGTTTCGACTGTCACCTCACACGGTTGGTAATGGAAGGCCTTAGAGAGATAGATTCCCACATGATTTGATTAATACAGTGTAGGAACAAGACCTTACCCTTGGTTCATGAGTTTACTTGGCGCTGGAGACTCTAACCATGGCTAACTAGGGGTTATGTTTAGAGACCGCCGCTGTAGAGTGTGAGCATAGACTGCAGGTTCTACCTCACCGCTAGACTTGAATATTCGTATACTATTGATTGTTGGAAATAAAAACTTGTTTAATGAAATATAGAATTTTTATATATATTTATATATGGTTAAAAACCTAGGTATTAGAGTCCAATTGTGATTAGTGTCGATGTATCTTCAATTCTTATTTCGGAGGGCGTTAAATCTAATGTTATATGCATCATTGATCAATTGAATATATATTGTTTGACATATTGCTTGTTCATGTATTTATATTTTTGTTAATAAACTGTTTGATAATCTGCTTATCATTATAGTATAAAAGACAACTTACTAAGCTATTATAGCTCACTCCTCAATAATTTTCTCTTGCAGATTACTAAATAATTGGACATGGGCTCGAGTACCAGTGTTAAGGTGCTTAAAAGTTAGAATCTAAGGATAAACTGTATAAACAGTTTGAATTATGACATATAATTATTAACACTATATTTAGACTTTATGACTTTCGTAAGTTTAAGTTTTAAAACTTTACTATCTAATTTTGTTGTTTGGTAAGGGATATTGATTCTCTACGGTTTTGATGGACTGTAGCTTATCGGATATCCATAGTCAGTTATATGTTATAGTAAGTTAATTAAATTAAAAATAAAAAACTTTAATAACTAATTGTTTAGAGTTTTACAATCTTTGGTTTATAAGGCAGTTTTTATATTACGGGTATACATATAATATGAACATTTTAGATAATCCTACTAAGCCTCCATTAGGGTCATAATATAGTTCGTATAGAATTTATAAAAACATATGAAGTTTTTTGTTTCACTTTAAGTTTCTAGGATAAAAATTTGATTCTTTTACATGAAGACATCCAATCAATTGAATAGACTATGTTTTTTGTTTTTCATTTCTTTGATTTCCTTTTATGGTTAATAAAATTTTTGTAGGTTAGTAAGCCTACCAATTATCTAACAAGTTCGCTCATTGTAACCGGCGGGTTTTATGTAGATAAAACTTTTTTATGCTCAACTTGCATTTTTTTATGAGTTAAATGAGCCAATCCCCATACTCGCTTTGTTTGCATAATTATAAGACTAAGTGATTAAAAAGGCTCGTTAATATTTATTAGTTTACCTATTGATTACTCTTGACTTGAGACATTACAAATGGTATCAGTTAATCATTTACTAATAGTTAAACGATTAAAGGACTGTTTTAACCTGGTTTAAAGAAAAGGTTTGAAGAAAGCGAAAACTGTAGCTACGGTGTAATTTTTAACATGCCTTTAGGATGACCTACAGGTTGAGGATGGTAAGAGCGAACCATATCATACACCTAAAAAGGAAAAATCATTATTTGAAAATGGAGATTATAATACCCCCTATTAAGAGAAATCTCATATAAATTATAGGAGAGAATATAGCAGTGAATATATTATCAATATTAACTAGAAAATTTTAGCCCAATACTTAAAAGATGCTAAATAATGTTTGTAAGCTGATTATTGACTATTTTTAGTTTGAAGTATTATAGGACACCAAAAAGTCAATTTTAGTTTTATTTAAATTTTATATTGTGAGTATTGTAAATAATATCAGTAAATTTTATGGATCTGTATTTAAGAATCTCAAAGATAAGATCCCGAGATTCATAAGAAAAAAAAATGTCATTAAAATATTGGTATCTTATTTTGGGATTCTAGATAATATGAATGATCTAATTGAACCCATCCTTTAATGACGGTTAGTCAACACGGGAAAATGTGCTAGAAATGGCATATGTTAAATGATTACGAGATATTCACTTCCATAAATTTGAGAGAGCACGGGGAAAGAGCAAAAAAATAAATAAATAAATACAAAAATGTTACTTTTAAAAAAATATTCCTAAAACTACGATATTTGAAATCGTCTCTCCATAAACATTACATCTTTATCCTCGTAGGCCTCCTCATTCTATGTATTTTCTTTCTAACTTCTCCTTTTCTTTCTATCCTTTTTGGATTGAAGGACATCAAAATCACCTCTTGAATTTAATCGAACTTAAGAGGCAATTTTATGTGTTGTATTTTTTAAAGTATTTTTCCAAGAATGGTATTTTTGTAATTTTCTTTTATATATATATATTTTTCTTTTTCCTGAGAAAATGTCATTTTTATTCCAAAATGGATAAGGAATTTACTCAAATACAGAAAATTTCCACACCACATTGGCGGTTTAAAAATGAAAAAAAGCGCTTAATTTTGCGAAACATCTTTAAAGGAATCAATTAATAAAGAAAATAAATCAGGCAACTAACGGGACCGTCTTTTAATTCATGTTCTTTTTTCTTTTTTATTTTTTAAAAGAAAAAAGTTGTTTCTAACATTTATATCATATAGAAATAGATTCGATCCTTATCAGCCATTTGGGTTTTATTATGTAACGTTTAAAAGTTTTCAAATTGTGAATTTCGCCCCTTTCCTTTGAGTTGAAGACATGAAAAGGAAACGGGAATAAGACTGAAAGCTTCCCTACCCAACCAAAATTCACTAATTAAGATATGGCACAATGTGGAGAAAGGCTTTAATGATACTACTACCTTAAGTATATTGATGAGTAAAGTGTAAATATTAATAAAATTTTAACATGTAAAAATAGAATCGTTATATTTTCAAAATGTATGTATCTTTATTATTTTATATTTTAAAATTATTGATATTGATATACCACTCATCGATTCATGTATTGTATTAGTGTTATTGAATCTATTTTCCATAAGGTCCGTTTGTGGGAAAATTGAAGCTACAAAAACTAATGTTGTGAGGGTTGGACGGGAGGTTGATTTGGGTGTGAGAAATGGTTAAGCGTGGTGAAGGTTGAACCAATATCAATAATAATATTAGAATCTATTTCATATATATTTATCCATTAATAACTTTTTATAATTTTTATTTTGTTTTTCTTAAATTTACATGTATTTTGTTCATAAATTGTGCATTATTTACAAGAATTGCTTTTGATTTCTTTTCCTATGGCTACTGAGATGTTTTAGTTTGTTAGGTTGTCTCTTATCTACCCATAAATTTAGCAGCAGCTAGAAAGGTTGACCTATTCGAGAATCTCCGAATCTATGCTTTTTTTCAACTCTCCAAAGCATTTCGTTGCTTACTACACCTTTCCTTATCTTTGGGTGCCTAGGTATCTACCCTAAGTCTTTCCTCATTTGAACTTTGCTCTTAACTTTAAGCTTATGCCATCATAAGGTGCTGCTTAATAGAAGGATCTTATCAACGTCCATGAATGATAAATCATAAATCGAACTACTGAATCGGAAAAATTAGGTGCTATCATATAGCTTTCTATTGGCTAGGTTTGCAAGTTAGAGATAAGCGGACTTGAACTGTTGACATCTACCATAGGGTAAACCATTGCCTCTCTGGCCCCTGGGTTGATTCTATGATAGAGGCCAGCAATAGACAATAACTCCCTTCCAAACACAGCTTACAACTTTCATTATATTGTACCCTCCAAAGAGTAACTCTTCTCAAAATTTCAAAAGGTGTTGAGTTGGAATCCCATTCTATCTAAGGATTCTAGTGGTTCCAATAGTCGAGTGAATTGGGTTTTTCCCTAAAAAAAGGGGATTGTTGATATCTACCTTAGTAAGAGGGGGTTTAAGTTATTAACACAATACCTTGATTAGTTGTTCAAGAAGAAATTGTTAAAGAATAGGTTGCATCTAGCATACTATCAGTGGAGTCATAACTTTTACATATTTTATTCAGTGGCCTAAATAGCAACTGCTTGGTTCCAATGGAAGGGTTTTAGGAATTTTCTCTGCATCCTGGTATGATTTAGTGGATGAAAGATTGAATTATTATCTTTAAGCATATCATCTACATTTTCTTTAGTAGTATCTGCTGCTTAAGATTAAACTTTTTCTTCTATGAAAGAGCATCATCTCTTAAAAGAGGAGACTTGGATCAAGGATCAACGCCTTTCCTTATGGAAAGGTAGGCTCCAAGCACCACTCATAGAATTGTTGAATTCATTTCCTTTGCCTTACCTAACTGATTGACATCCGGCTTTCCCTTGTAAGTTTGGCTTTGGTATTTTAATCCCCTCGAGATGGGCCTATTTTGCGACTACAATAGACTGGCAATCGAAGTAGGTAAAAAGCTTATCTCTTACTTCATCTTCATTAAGAGCTTATATCTTCTCGACTCAATAGATAATAATTTAAATGTACTTTATAATGGACATCCTCTTTCAGTTTTCATTTTCCTGATCGCAGGCTTCGCGCCTACTAAGCTTAATCCCTCCTCCAAAACTATTGATAAAAAAGCTTTCCCCGATGATAGTGGCTAGCTTCTTTGCTAGCCCCGGGTAACTTTAACTACTCCTCTGACTATCCTACACTCACAAAGGAGGCTGGAATACTTTACTCCAAGTTGATAAGGGATCGAAGCCATTGTTGTAACCTACTCTTGCACATCTTCCTGAATAAAATAAGTTGCACTCGATTCTTGCAAAAAGCCTTTTCTATATATAGGAAATTTTGTAATAGTCTAGTCCTCTATGCCTGCTTTATGCCAACAAATAAAAACCAACATCAAATATGGTATAGGTTGGGGTCGGCAAGAAACTATAAAGAAAAATTTGGGCAGTTGGCCAACACCGAAAACATCAATTCATTTTTAGGACATTTTGTTTTGTATTTGGTTACATAAGTCTTTAACAAACGCAATTATTGTACCATACTTCGACTTGCTTTTGGCTTCTGTGAAAGGTCTACAAAGTAAAAGAACTCCTACTAAAGAACCTAGTGAGAAAAGAAAGACCAATTGTTAGTTCTAGCCTCTGGGTGAGGGGCATAGCCTAATCCTAATGGTATTCAATTGATTAGCTGCGAGTAATCAAACTCAAACTCTAATGACTTGAGGAAACTTTGGTCAATGAATAGCTCAAACTAAGCTTTCCACTTTGCCTAAGGCTAAGGAAGCTCAAGTAGATCCGTTAGCATACATTTATTGTTTAGACTCAATCTTTACAGTTGCTATATCAAATTGATCCACTAACACAAATGATACCCTGATGGAGGGCACTTCTAGAAGAATTGAGAAAATCGTTTAGAAATTAATCTTGATTGGAAATTGATCTTGCCATGCCTAGTTCCATGAATCTTTCGCAAATGCAAGTATTAGACTCCACTCCAATATAGTAAACTTCTTTCTTAGTATATTCTGACTTGGAAAAACTGGTTAGGTCCTATAAGAACTTGGTTTGATTGCCTCCGTTAATTGGATCAAATCAAGATCATTGCCAGTGACGATCAAAGAGGTGACCTGAACCGATTTTATAATCAAATCATGACAAAGTATATTAAAACGGGTGGGTCAAACCACATCTAAGAATACTAAGGGCACCTTTAGCCCATGTGCCTTTAGGCCAGTTGAAGGAACTTTATCTAGTTCCTTAATCAATCAACCTTGTCTCCTCACATAGGGATGCGCCTTGTCAAATGCACATCATAACGATTTTTTTTTTTAAAGGAAAAAAAGCTGATAAAAAGTTAATTTATAGGGTTTATAAAAATATAAAAAAATATTCAAAGAACTTTGGTGAAGAAACTGAGAAATAAAGTGTAGAGTTTTTTAAAATATAGGATTCCTTAAAAAAGCTGATATAACAGTGTAAGAAACTTTCAGAGTTGCTACTGAATAAAAATCACTTAACAAAATCCAGACTATAGGGCAATTCTATTTTATTTATCACGTTCACAGATTAGCTAGTTTTACAATCGGGTATATGACCCACTTCTCATAGTCACATTTATTTTTAGTGTTCGGTGCTGATTTACCTGCTTCCATGGAAATTTCTTGCAGGAGGCATAGCCCATGGTGACGGCTGGATTTAGATGCGCACCGGATATGTGGCGGAGGGAGTAAACCAGCACCATGAGTGACAGTCCCCAAACAATAGCTATTCCCGGAAGAGTTACCGCTTAATCATATCCCAAATCTACCGCCTCGGCTCCACACCCGGCAAAGATCAACAAATATGTCCCGACAACCTCTGCAATAAACTGCAATTTCACATGACAACGAATTTAGAGGTTCGAATTTATTGCATTGATACGATTATTTTATCATGTAATATATGTGTATATATATACATATACATATATGTATATATAATATTATGCATGAAATATTATTTTCATATGCGTTATACCTGTATCTTACACATATGTATGATATATGGTAGATTGTGTAGTTAAATTGAACCATACGATATCTACATTATATAATATATATTTATGTGTACTATTTTTAACATATTATGTATGCTCTACAACTTATATGCTTGTGTGTATTTGTAGGTATGCATGTAGAGGGTTAAATTTGACCTTTTCTTCACACTAAATAATAATTTGAGTTTAGCTCTTTAGATTAAGGTAATGGGCCTAGAAAAGTCTAAGTTCATAATTTGGGATGAATATGAGAGATTAGTATGATGGGCTTTAAGAAGGGAACATTGAATTGATTTATTAGCTCTTAACTTTCTCAAGAGGTTATACACTTGAAAAAACAAACCTTTCATGGGTTCAAAATGAAGAGGAGCTCATTTATGGATCTAATTAAAGGGGGATTCATCTCAACCATCAATTGTTAATGCAATTCAATAGACGATGTTATACCTAAAGTCCCTCCTCATCTATCTAATACATTAAGAAATTAAGAGAACCATTATCATGTTATCCATATACTACTACAAAAGATCAAATAGCATTCAAGGCAAAGAACACAATGCTTCTCCTTAAGAACAACGGAGTTGATGCTGTAAATCTCATCCAGCCACCGCATGTATGTTTGACCTCCTTAAAAGGATCGTCTACACCTCCTCCTACCTTTTTCTCTCTTATTCAACCATTTCATGTCACTTTTCTAAGGTCATATCTAGCATAAGATAGTATGATGAACATATGTGTCTATTGTGACAAGACCCATGCATTAATAGTATGTGTGTGTGTATTATTATGCATAAAGTATTATATTACATGTTGTTTTGTTATATTATATTGCATATATTTATACCATGCATATTAATGTATATCATATACTTTATTTTGTATACAAGAATATGACGAACATGATTGTCAAAATTAGCGAGTCTACTGTTACTTTAAACGTACAAAATCGGTAGAATTGTAAGAAATTCAACAAAACCGGTAAAATCATGAGATTATAGAATCGTACATCAAAATTCATAATTTTACCCAAAATCTACGGTTAAACGATCTTACATCTATTATAACTACAAAAAAATCATAAAGTTGACTCGCAATTTTGATAACCATAATTACGGACAATGCACAAGATATAGAATAAGACAATACATTATGTTATTATAAATTACTATATCTACTATGGGTAAACATGTTACGAATATGGTACCCACATGAACCCTACTTAATCGAATAGGTTCGAGTAGGTAATTAAAGCGACATGATAAGTTCCAAATATTAATTTTTTGAAACCTATTATCATAGGGTAAGGTATAAATAAGAAGTCAAGGTACCTTGTATTTACCTAGAACCTGTACTTTAAAGCATATAGGGTACAAGTTTAGGGTCCTCACTCCATAATAGTAATAAATAAAATTAATAAATAAATGTTACCATCTCATTAAAATAAAATTTATAGACCTCATGTTAAGTAGATGTTTATCACTTTCATTTTTCAAAATAATGTGCTTATTTTCTTAAATATTTGTCAATGCAATTATCACAAAATTAATATTTTATTTATATAAAAAATATTTTCATAAAAGTTTATTCATAATAATAATGTTTAAAGATTCACGTAAGGAAAAAAAATTGGTTAGAAAAAAGCTCAATGAACTTCATTTATTGGCGTAATTTAAAAGATTAGATAAATTGAGTAATTGCTTTTAGAAAAAGAATTAGATTTTTTTGCTTTTTGTCTTTTGAAAAAACAACCACATTGAAATTTATAAGAAAAAAAAAATTTAGAGATTCTACTGGGTGTCTTGTACCATATTCCATCTATAGGATATAAGGTGGTTTTAAGGTACCATATGATAAAGTACAAGTAGCAAAGTTTAGGAATATGTACTTATAGAGTAGGATACGGATGTAGCTCTATACCTTACCCTCTCTATACCCACTCACTCTTAATATGTATAACATATATTTTGATGTGTACATAACACACACACATAAATATAATACAACATAAAGGATACTAATATAACATAGAATAGACCTAGGCATGGTTTCGAATTGACTCGGAACCAGAACTGAACCCAAACTTGTCGAATCAATTCACGGGCCGATTCCTTGGACTTGCCAGTTTAATCGGCAGTTTAAGGAACCATGAACCAATTTTTCAAAAAAATTAACAAATAAAAAAATAAATTAAATTTTAGACTTTAAATTAAAATTATTTGAACACGATATACATTATCTTTAGTCCATTTTACAAAATTATTTTAAGATATGCACTTATTTATATACAATCATATTCAACTCAATAATTATATTAATAATGGAGGACAAAATATATGAATGTTATAAAAAAGTTTAGAAAACAAAAGTCAATCCAATATTGTTAAGAATAAGATTCACCTTTTCGTAAAGGTTTATATATATCAAATTACACAAGTTTTTAAAATTATATTTATTGTGTTTTTATAAATAATAACGTATTAAATGTTGTTAATGGGAAATGATTATTTTTCTACTCATGAAATTAGTTAAAATTTTAAGTTTTCATTATTATTTATTTTTAAAATTATTTAGTTTCACCATTTTTGTTCTTTTCTTTTATTTTTTATTGTTTTTTTTTTTAAGTTAGCAGTTTAAGGATTACCGAGTCCACGAGTCTCAGATCTTAAACTCTGCTTAGACTCATTTACCCGGTGGGTTCACCATACAGGTCTAACCCATACCCCATACAGCTAGGTCATGGGCCAAGTCTTAGACTTGGAGGGATGGTTTCGAGCTAGGTCACAGTCTAGACCTGACCTGTGCTTAGGTCTAACATAGAATATGTAATTATATCACAAACATATGATTCCATAAGAGAAAGAAGACGCATGGTATTATATTTGAGGTTAAAAAGATCGTGGTAGATGATGAAGATGCCGTTGATAGATGAATGATTAATGATTGTGAACGGTAACGTCGATATATTGATACTCATTGCTAAAATTATGTAAAATATAATTGTTATGATTATTGATTTAATGAACTTTGTCTGCATATTATTTTATATGTTTTATGCATCTGTAGACATGGTGGTTCTCCACCTCAATGGATGGATCGCATGAGCGAATAATAATAGTGGGTCAACAACCTTCAAAAAAATAATTACTGCTTAATTTTTTAAAATTTTCTATATTTCTTATATTTTTATTCAGCATTTTTAGTATTTCTTACATTGATCAATTATAGATATTAAATTAATTGCCCCATTATTGTCCATGTAAGTCGCAAACACAAGCTATCATATCAACTTTTTAGGAGGATAGGTGTTGACTTTTAAACATGAAATTTCTAAAATTATTAGAGGAAGTTTTATTCCACACTCACTTCCAAAACTGTGTAAACCAGTTACTATTATGCATAATTTTCCAACTAAGAAAAACTTTACTGGAAGTTTTATTCATTTTTAAGGTCCTATTTTATTAATTTCAATGAATTAAAATCGTGATTAAAGCATCTAAATTTACAATATTCTTCGTTTAATCATGAGAAGGATATAAATTAGAAAAATGTGAAAAAATGATTACATTTTTCAATATTCAATTAATCTCTCCCACATGATTGTTAAAGTTGTGATATTATCTATATAATTTTATAAGTTTGCAAATTTATGAGATTTCTCTAAGTTGAATCAAGTACAAAATCATTTTCATGTATACTCGAGCAGAATTGCGAGTTTACACAACAAATTCGGTGAAATCATGCATTTTTAATCTAAGTTACCAATTTACCTGTTTGAGTCAAATGGATTAAAAAATGAAAAATAAAAAATACAACCAATCTTCTACAAACCCATAAACTATTAGGGCTTCATTGTCTTCCTTGTTTTATTTTGATTTTATTTCCCCATTCTCTCTTTTCCAGTCCCCTGTTCACAACTTTCATTCATGTTTCAACTCTAACTAAAAAGTTTATAAGGGAATTTTTTTATTTTAATTTATATCATTAAGAATTTAAAATGAGTTGAAAGATTTGATCCCTACAACTCAGAAAAAATTTCATAAAAAATGGTGAAAAATAACTACTTTTGAACTATGTCTTTTTTTTTTTTTGTACATGTTAAATTATGGATTAAGAGTTTTTGTGAAAAAAGAACTTAAATTCCTTTTTCCCATCATATATTTCAAATTTATGACTATCAAAGCATGTTACAACTTTTGAAGGTTATTTTACATTGGCTAGAAAATTTTATGTTTCTATATTTTAATGTTACAACATTCTTTAGTGATTTTAGATGAAAGGTATCAAAATTGCAATCTTATTTAGACTTGAAACATATAGAATAAGTAAAATCATATAGATTCATATGGAACCGATAAAGTTGCGAGTTTATAAAATTATACACCTAAATTCATAATCTTACTAAGAGCCTGTAGCTAAACAATTTTATATCTGTTTTAACTGGAAAAAAAAAAAAAAACTCACAAAATTAGAAATTACATAATTAACTCGTGATTTTAATAATTATGATTTTAGGTAAAATGACAAGTTTGACAACCTTATTTTCCCATTAAATGTCATAAAGGTTTTCATGAAAATTAATGTAGATGTGGATTCATTAAAATCTTTTCTTAGTGGAATTAGTTAAACTAGGCATAATCACATGGATTTTTCTATGATCCTATTCTTATTTTTTAGGGATCAATATTGATTCTTAATTTACATTTATTTAAATCTTAACCATTGAATAAACAGTAAATTCAATGGTATAGATTTAAAATAATGTGAATGATTGGTAGGATGAATAATAGGATTAGTCTCCTTAAAAAATAGGATGGGATTAGAATCTCTAATTATGATTTTTCTCTCATATAGAAACAGAATGATATATTTCTTAAGTTTAAAGTAGCTTTATCTTAATGAAGTTGAAATGAAATAAATTAGCTTAGATGTAATCAAAGTATAAAAGTGGAATGGTTAGTCGCCAAGACAACTCTCCCAAAAAAAATTTATTCTCTTAGTATTTTTTTTAAGCAAAGTAACTAGATTTTGATTGCTCTTAACTCGAAATCGAAATGAAGCTTATAGTTCCATTCTTATTTTTTAAGAGATTGGTATTACTATTTTTTTCATCCTTAATTTACATTTGTTTAAATCTAAACTATTAAATACATTTTAAATTCAATAGTTTAAATTTTAAAATATGTGATTGAATGATGAGATAAAAGATAGAATTGATCCTATCAAAATGGTGGACAGAGATTGTAGAATTTCTTTGATATATTTGAGTTTTTATCACAATAAAAAACCTGCAGTTTAAATTTTTTACAATAGAATGGTTATGCATATCGACGTGAGATTATGGATCCAATAAACGTAAGACTTGAGAATCTGTTGTAGTCACCATTGCTATTTAAATGGAAGTAAATTTGATGAACTTAGCAAGACAAACTGATATCAAGATAAGCAATAGAAGGACAAAAAGGAGTCACCTTCTGAATGAAAGATAGAGGTGAACAAGTTCCTGTTTCTTCTGTGGGTTTGGCTGTGGAATTGCAATTACTCTCATTGAAATCCAAAACAACAGCCTCGTTTCCATTAGTTCTGGAGTTATCATCATCAGCCATAGCTTTGAAGAACAAGGAAGGAAAAGGAAAAAAAAAAAAAAAAAGGAGAGAGAAAACAGTACTCTGTTTCTGTTCTGTTCGGTTTTTTTCTTTTTTTCTTTTTTGTGTTTTATGTTTAAGAATGAGCTGATACATCCCAATTTATAGTTGATATATTTGATATATAATTGATAGGAGACGACGACATGAATTTGTTATATTCGCAAATTGTTCGTTCATCCAAGTCTGTTTAAAATACGTGCTGTCCAAAGCGTGGGAAACCAAGAAGTAGAATAAAAATTTATACTTTTAATTTTTAAAAGAAAAAGTACTTTGATACGTTTGCCAGCAAATATAATATTTTCAGGAAAGGAAAACACGCCCAATTTTTAGGGGTTTGAGAATGACTTACGTGATAGGACGCAAGTATCATCGTTACTCCTAAGGTTAGAAAGTCAGATAGATGTTATTATTAATACGTGTATAAATATTATTATATTTACTTTTAACTCATCAAAATACATAGTATTAGTGATTATTCCTTTTTTTGTTTTTGATTTGTACCTTTTCAGCGTCATATTTAATTACATTAATATCGTATTTCTCAAATTAAATGTGATATAGGTTTATGTATTTATATTACATTTAAAAGATGCGATATATATATAATTAATGTATGTCATATTTTTTGAATGCGAGATAATTATTGTAACCAAAATATCAAATCATATTTTATAAATACGATACTTTTGTTACTTTTAATATCGAATTTTTTAAATATAATATAAAATTTATATCTATATAATATTTTTTATTTAATTCATATTTATATAATTTCTTTTAATAATAAACATGTGATTCACCCCGACCGTGGAAAGTTTTGTCCCCAATGGCCGAATAACGAAGAAAGAAACAGGTTACACAGAAACAAAAACTGACCATTCGGGCATACTCCATGGATAAGAAAGAATTATCATATTCCCTCAGTAAGTGATGGGCTCTTTGTTATTTTCTCGTTTCAATTTTCAAGACCGCGTCGTCTTCTCTTGTTGGACTGCAACAAAGAAACAAAAGGAAGAAGACTTCGTTGATGAATGTGACCGGTGAACGGGGTTGGCAGAGTAACACAAGTGTATGCCTTCAAGGAGTTTCTTAATTTTTCTTCACACTTAGGGTTATAAATAAGTTAAGTTGAGTTGAGCTTCTAAAGAGTCAACTGAGCAAAGCTGTAAAGACATAAGCTCGGCTTGTTTAGAAATTATTATGCTTGAGTTCAAGCAAAACTTTTATTGAATTTGTAAATCGAGATTCGAACTCGATTCGTTTAAATAAACGAGTTTTATTTTGAGTTTAAGCTTAATTCGTTTATTAATCAAGCGCAAGCTTATTTACGAGCTTAAATATATAAAATTAAGAAATATATAAATAAATAGAATAATAAACAGTAAATAAGGATTAGCTTATATATATTTTATATTATCTTATAACATATTCTATATTTATACATATTATATAAATATTAGGTTTTGGATTTTAATAAGATATAATATATATAATATTTGTAATATATATAAAAGCTTGTGAGCATGCAGTTTAAGTATACAAAATGAAGAAATATATAAAATAAATAGATTACTGAATAGTAAATAAGGATTGGATTATATAATATCTACTATCCTATAAATAATTTTATATTTATACATATTACGTATATATTAGCTTTTGAATTCTAATAATATATAATATTAGTAATATATGTAAAGCTTGTAAACCGACTTGCGGGCCTAAGTAAGTAGGCTCATCAGTCTAAACTAAAGTTCAAGTTCGATTTGTTTACTAATTAAACTTGAGCTACTCAAGCTTAAAGAGAGCCAAACTTGAGCAGCTTAGCTTATTCATTATAGCCTTAATCACAATGTTAAAGGCTTAGTTTGGAATGACGAGCTAGCAGGATAATAACATAGGAGGTAAAACTAAAAAAAAGAAGAAGATATATCTAAGGAAAAAAATATATACAGGGGTTCAATGTTTTGGGGTTAAATTTGAGTAAAGAAAAAAATTTTAAAGTACTTAAAATAGATTATACTATAATGTCCAATGGTTAAGTGAAAGAAATCCCATATGAATTATGAAAGAGATTGGTACTAGTTTTTAAGGCTACTGTAGGGGTGGGCATAATTTGATTCAACACTGCTCACCTTCCTTATCAAGTTGAACCTAAAATTAATGTTTTGGTTTTTTTTTTTTTTAAATCAAATCTAACAATATGGTTCGGTTTATGAATTTCTTAAACCTAAAAAAAGGTTCAATTTAGTTCGATTCGCTATTTGTGCCCTTTTTTTTAATAAAATATTAAAATTAGATGTAAATTTTCTATTCACTTATGTTTCGATTTGTTCATAGCATAATATTTGCACTCTAGAAAGCAATTTGATCAAACACCCATTAGAAAAATTCAAATTGCAACCAATAGATAGATAGATACCATTTTAATAGCTACACTTTACAAATTGATTCCTTAAGAAATTAAACGTAAAAGTTGAATCTTGACCATAATGTGGATGACTAAGTTTCTCCTCCTAAAATTCTCAAGCTTCCACTTCACTAATCTACTCTTACTAAGCATTCTCTATAAGCCCTGTAACTAGAAGTTCGAATTTGATACGTAAAATTTAGAGCGATGAGATAAAGTGTTCGATCAAACCTAAATTATATGACGAAGTTAACAGTATTAGTAAAAATGACCCTATAAGTTTGAATTTAGAAAAATAAATCATTAAATATCATAATATTGAATTATAAGCATATTACCTGTTATTTATTGAAAATGCGTAAAACGAGTTCTGATAGCTAATAAATTAATAGAAATAAATTATATGCATATTAAAAATCATAAAATAAAATAAATAATATTTAGGAGTATTTACTTGTACTCCATGTGCATTTACGCGTAAGTAAAAATACTTGAAATTATTTAAAATGCTCGAAATATATTAAATTAATGCTAAATAATTAAATAAAATTACAAAAAAAATTTGAAAAAGTAAGGAATTATCTGGATTCAGCTCGTGGTATGTTGGGATTAAGAAGAAAAAAATTTAACCAATTAAATTAAGGCAAATAGAAAGTGAAATAGAAGATGATAAGACCTAATGTTAACTAAAAATTGAAAGAAAAAAAAAATAAAAGCAACTTTATAAATATCCCAAACTCTAATCAAAACTCGTTTGGTCAGTTAAGAATAAAATAAAATTTGAGAGAAATCAAAGAGAGAATTAAGGTTTTTTTTACAAAAATTAGCCAATTTAGTGTACAAATAGAATTTAAAAAGAGAACCCATGACCACTTGGGTATGAATAGCCACCATCACCACACCCTACCCCCATCGCCCATTGCTACTGATACACTTAGAGCCACCATTGGTAGCCAAAAGTAGATCGGACATGTGAGTTTGATTTCAATCTGAATCTTGTTTAATTTATTTAAATTATTAAATTTATTTAGAAAATTATAAATTTTGGTATTTTGAGGTTTTTATATATTTAGATTTAGGAAAAAATATTGGTTTGATGAAATTATGTCTGAAAATATATAGTGCTTAAGAAATCTCGCAAACATGAGTTTATTTTGATTTAAAAATAAATAATCTTAATAGTGTAGTTTTGAGCTCAATTTTTTTGTGCGTACTATTTAGAGGATATAGAGCAATGTTATGAAAAGACCTTTTAGAATTTAAATTTTGAAATTTTTAGTCTTTAAAATGATGTATAAAATGAGTGATTTTGGGCTACTTTAGTAATTAAATGGATAATTATTGATTTAGTGTATAATTAGATATTTTAATATGTTAATATCTGATGTAATATGATAATTGTAGTATTTAGAGTATTAGATACGATTATTGTGTGTATTATATAGTAAATATGTGTAAATTGATTACATGTGAAATTGGATTAATAATAAATAGAAAATATTAGGTTGAAATTGATAATATAATAATAATAAAAATATATAATAAATTTAATATGAAACTTAAATTTTGATAATTATCTGAAAAAATATAATTTTTCTCATATTAAGAATAAATTCGATAATTAAATGAGGATTGAGATGTACTATACAAACTAAAATATTAATTAGTGGTTAAAAGTAATATTTAGAATTCCTAAGTATAATATGATTAATTTCATATTATAGTTTGGAACGTATTCTCAGGATTTACATATAACCCTTGTAGTAAAAAAATGATTAGAATAGGATTCGAAAACCAATTCCAAAACTAGCCTAGATTAAAATCGGTAATAAGTAATATATATATAGATATATATATATTTGAAAAATTATGTCAAATCATAATTTAAAGTCTATATGTCACAAAGATATAAATATTCTAGTATATATATTATAAGATACATGAAGACAAGTTGACCTGCTTCAAGTTAAGTGAGAAAACTGAAGAATTCAAGTAAGTTAGGTTCAATACATCACTGTATTTTGGAGTATTATTTTAAAGTACTTAGAGGCTTAGGATTGTATGTGTTGTGCTTAGAGGTAGTCATATATGCATGTATTTGTGTGTATCTGATTACATATAGAAAATTTATGTTGTGTTTTGGTGATTGTTGTGAATTGAGTGGTGTAAGATTGTTTAATCACTCTAAACCAAACTTAATTATAACCTACCTAAATATCTCATTTAGACATGCATTGCAATCCTTTAGGGACAGTTAAGATTTTCCAACCAAATACTAACACTTTAAAAAAAGATAGTAGTAGATAGCATAATGGTCTTTTTTGAATCTTTAGTCGAACTAAATAACAGGAGAGGAAGTCACGGCAAGAATTAGAGCAATGTTTTAAAGGATAATCATGGGGAGAGTGGTGTTTCCATTGCATAAACCTGAGTTTGCTTATGAGCTATTGCATAAACACGAATACTTCTTAATCCAGATTAAAGCGAGTGAAATTACTCTGATTTCATAACAGATCAGACTATGTTGTGTAATGGCATTTATGTGTTGCATTGCATATAATTAACTATTTGAAAACCTTGTTTGTGTTTGTTATGTATTCTTAAGTCTCCATCCGGACTTACTAAGCTATTGATTGCTCATACTCTTATAGATTTTTTTACAAGTACTGGATGAGATGTCATGCTATAACTATCCCGAGATCAATTTCTTTTTGAAGTGCTATGGGAGAGTAAGGATTAAGCTGATTAATATAACCGAGTCTTTGAGAGTTTTATTACTAACTCTTAGGTCTTTGGGCTGATTATGTAATATTACTTATTAGACTACCATAGCATGTAGAATTTCTTGGGATTATAAGACAATATAAATATATTATGTATTTATGACTTAAAGTTTCTAGCTTTTTATGTAAATTTTAGTACTAATTTTAATTAAGCTATTTACTTCAAAGTAAAGAATCGTAAATACCATATGTAAATTATATCTATGATAGTAACTGTGAGATTAGTTACTATTATAAGTTGGTTTATATGGTAGGACTATTACGATTCTACGGGTTCAAAGTGTAACATTCTCTTTAATGAATAAGAGTAAGAACAACCTAGAGAGGAAAACCATACTAATGACGACGATATGGTGACAAAGACAATACCATATCACCATTAGTATCAGCAGTAGCATTCTCATCAACGAATTCTTAAATAAGATGAATAATAATAATCTTTGGTGAATTAACTTCATGATCACCCAAACCCACTTCAGTTTTTGGTATTTTAAACGTTTTTGTGAATTAACGTATTAGTAGAAAAGTGGTGGATACCTAAATGATTTGGTTTGATTCAATTCCTCAAACCAAACAACAAAATGGTTGATGGATACCAAATTGAACTGTTACCCGAACTAGTTATAAAAAATCGAACTTTTGGTTCAACTTGTTTGATTCATAGGTTGATTTGCAATTCGATTCTTTTGCCTACCCTTGTAAGCCCCAAAGTTCAGCCAAGTAACCGTAAGATTGAACTTAGAACCCAAGGTTTAGGGCGATCGGCTAAAGGATCCGATCACACCCAAATTATAAACTATTTAACAAGATACCAGTAAAAATGACCCTGTAAANTTAGTTTGGAATGACGAGCTAGCAGGATAATAACATAGGAGGTAAAACTAAAAAAAAGAAGAAGATATATCTAAGGAAAAAAATATATACAGGGGTTCAATGTTTTGGGGTTAAATTTGAGTAAAGAAAAAAATTTTAAAGTACTTAAAATAGATTATACTATAATGTCCAATGGTTAAGTGAAAGAAATCCCATATGAATTATGAAAGAGATTGGTACTAGTTTTTAAGGCTACTGTAGGGGTGGGCATAATTTGATTCAACACTGCTCACCTTCCTTATCAAGTTGAACCTAAAATTAATGTTTTGGTTTTTTTTTTTTTTAAATCAAATCTAACAATATGGTTCGGTTTATGAATTTCTTAAACCTAAAAAAAGGTTCAATTTAGTTCGATTCGCTATTTGTGCCCTTTTTTTTAATAAAATATTAAAATTAGATGTAAATTTTCTATTCACTTATGTTTCGATTTGTTCATAGCATAATATTTGCACTCTAGAAAGCAATTTGATCAAACACCCATTAGAAAAATTCAAATTGCAACCAATAGATAGATAGATACCATTTTAATAGCTACACTTTACAAATTGATTCCTTAAGAAATTAAACGTAAAAGTTGAATCTTGACCATAATGTGGATGACTAAGTTTCTCCTCCTAAAATTCTCAAGCTTCCACTTCACTAATCTACTCTTACTAAGCATTCTCTATAAGCCCTGTAACTAGAAGTTCGAATTTGATACGTAAAATTTAGAGCGATGAGATAAAGTGTTCGATCAAACCTAAATTATATGACGAAGTTAACAGTATTAGTAAAAATGACCCTATAAGTTTGAATTTAGAAAAATAAATCATTAAATATCATAATATTGAATTATAAGCATATTACCTGTTATTTATTGAAAATGCGTAAAACGAGTTCTGATAGCTAATAAATTAATAGAAATAAATTATATGCATATTAAAAATCATAAAATAAAATAAATAATATTTAGGAGTATTTACTTGTACTCCATGTGCATTTACGCGTAAGTAAAAATACTTGAAATTATTTAAAATGCTCGAAATATATTAAATTAATGCTAAATAATTAAATAAAATTACAAAAAAAATTTGAAAAAGTAAGGAATTATCTGGATTCAGCTCGTGGTATGTTGGGATTAAGAAGAAAAAAATTTAACCAATTAAATTAAGGCAAATAGAAAGTGAAATAGAAGATGATAAGACCTAATGTTAACTAAAAATTGAAAGAAAAAAAAAATAAAAGCAACTTTATAAATATCCCAAACTCTAATCAAAACTCGTTTGGTCAGTTAAGAATAAAATAAAATTTGAGAGAAATCAAAGA
The DNA here is from genome assembly GCA_024138015.1 of Lumnitzera littorea. NCBI lineage: Eukaryota > Viridiplantae > Streptophyta > Magnoliopsida > Myrtales > Combretaceae > Lumnitzera > Lumnitzera littorea. The sequence continues at coordinate 99,382,356 of JAMXBB010000011.1, read as the reverse complement.
GAGAATTAAGGTTTTTTTTACAAAAATTAGCCAATTTAGTGTACAAATAGAATTTAAAAAGAGAACCCATGACCACTTGGGTATGAATAGCCACCATCACCACACCCTACCCCCATCGCCCATTGCTACTGATACACTTAGAGCCACCATTGGTAGCCAAAAGTAGATCGGACATGTGAGTTTGATTTCAATCTGAATCTTGTTTAATTTATTTAAATTATTAAATTTATTTAGAAAATTATAAATTTTGGTATTTTGAGGTTTTTATATATTTAGATTTAGGAAAAAATATTGGTTTGATGAAATTATGTCTGAAAATATATAGTGCTTAAGAAATCTCGCAAACATGAGTTTATTTTGATTTAAAAATAAATAATCTTAATAGTGTAGTTTTGAGCTCAATTTTTTTGTGCGTACTATTTAGAGGATATAGAGCAATGTTATGAAAAGACCTTTTAGAATTTAAATTTTGAAATTTTTAGTCTTTAAAATGATGTATAAAATGAGTGATTTTGGGCTACTTTAGTAATTAAATGGATAATTATTGATTTAGTGTATAATTAGATATTTTAATATGTTAATATCTGATGTAATATGATAATTGTAGTATTTAGAGTATTAGATACGATTATTGTGTGTATTATATAGTAAATATGTGTAAATTGATTACATGTGAAATTGGATTAATAATAAATAGAAAATATTAGGTTGAAATTGATAATATAATAATAATAAAAATATTATATATTTTCAGAAATAAACTCATAAAACGATTATTATCTGAAAAAATATAATTTTTCTCATATTAAGAATAAATTCGATAATTAAATGAGGATTGAGATGTACTATACAAACTAAAATATTAATTAGTGGTTAAAAGTAATATTTAGAATTCCTAAGTATAATATGATTAATTTCATATTATAGTTTGGAACGTATTCTCAGGATTTACATATAACCCTTGTAGTAAAAAAATGATTAGAATAGGATTCGAAAACCAATTCCAAAACTAGCCTAGATTAAAATCGGTAATAAGTAATATATATATAGATATATATATATTTGAAAAATTATGTCAAATCATAATTTAAAGTCTATATGTCACAAAGATATAAATATTCTAGTATATATATTATAAGATACATGAAGACAAGTTGACCTGCTTCAAGTTAAGTGAGAAAACTGAAGAATTCAAGTAAGTTAGGTTCAATACATCACTGTATTTTGGAGTATTATTTTAAAGTACTTAGAGGCTTAGGATTGTATGTGTTGTGCTTAGAGGTAGTCATATATGCATGTATTTGTGTGTATCTGATTACATATAGAAAATTTATGTTGTGTTTTGGTGATTGTTGTGAATTGAGTGGTGTAAGATTGTTTAATCACTCTAAACCAAACTTAATTATAACCTACCTAAATATCTCATTTAGACATGCATTGCAATCCTTTAGGGACAGTTAAGATTTTCCAACCAAATACTAACACTTTAAAAAAAGATAGTAGTAGATAGCATAATGGTCTTTTTTGAATCTTTAGTCGAACTAAATAACAGGAGAGGAAGTCACGGCAAGAATTAGAGCAATGTTTTAAAGGATAATCATGGGGAGAGTGGTGTTTCCATTGCATAAACCTGAGTTTGCTTATGAGCTATTGCATAAACACGAATACTTCTTAATCCAGATTAAAGCGAGTGAAATTACTCTGATTTCATAACAGATCAGACTATGTTGTGTAATGGCATTTATGTGTTGCATTGCATATAATTAACTATTTGAAAACCTTGTTTGTGTTTGTTATGTATTCTTAAGTCTCCATCCGGACTTACTAAGCTATTGATTGCTCATACTCTTATAGATTTTTTTACAAGTACTGGATGAGATGTCATGCTATAACTATCCCGAGATCAATTTCTTTTTGAAGTGCTATGGGAGAGTAAGGATTAAGCTGATTAATATAACCGAGTCTTTGAGAGTTTTATTACTAACTCTTAGGTCTTTGGGCTGATTATGTAATATTACTTATTAGACTACCATAGCATGTAGAATTTCTTGGGATTATAAGACAATATAAATATATTATGTATTTATGACTTAAAGTTTCTAGCTTTTTATGTAAATTTTAGTACTAATTTTAATTAAGCTATTTACTTCAAAGTAAAGAATCGTAAATACCATATGTAAATTATATCTATGATAGTAACTGTGAGATTAGTTACTATTATAAGTTGGTTTATATGGTAGGACTATTACGATTCTACGGGTTCAAAGTGTAACATTCTCTTTAATGAATAAGAGTAAGAACAACCTAGAGAGGAAAACCATACTAATGACGACGATATGGTGACAAAGACAATACCATATCACCATTAGTATCAGCAGTAGCATTCTCATCAACGAATTCTTAAATAAGATGAATAATAATAATCTTTGGTGAATTAACTTCATGATCACCCAAACCCACTTCAGTTTTTGGTATTTTAAACGTTTTTGTGAATTAACGTATTAGTAGAAAAGTGGTGGATACCTAAATGATTTGGTTTGATTCAATTCCTCAAACCAAACAACAAAATGGTTGATGGATACCAAATTGAACTGTTACCCGAACTAGTTATAAAAAATCGAACTTTTGGTTCAACTTGTTTGATTCATAGGTTGATTTGCAATTCGATTCTTTTGCCTACCCTTGTAAGCCCCAAAGTTCAGCCAAGTAACCGTAAGATTGAACTTAGAACCCAAGGTTTAGGGCGATCGGCTAAAGGATCCGATCACACCCAAATTATAAACTATTTAACAAGATACCAGTAAAAATGACCCTGTAAATTTAAATTTAAGAAAATAAGTAGTAAAATAGGAGACTATAAAATTTTCAAATTTTAAGCATAATAACTGCTAATTTCCAAAAAGGCAAAAAGTGTAATATAATAACTAATAAATTATTATAGATAAATTATATGTATACTAAAAATTTTAGAATGACCAAAATAATATTTAGGAATGTTCACGTGCACCCTACATGTATTTACGTGTAGATAAAAATACGCGTAATTAGTGAAATAGGCTAAAAATTAAGTAAATAATTAAATAAAAATACAAAATAATTATAGAAAAATCAGAAAAAAATCAGAAGTGGATAATTGAAGCAAGATAAGGTCGTGGCAGGTTCAAATCAGAAAAATAAAAATTATCCAATAAGAATTGGACAAACAAAAAGCCAAAAATCAAGGAAAGTTGACAAAATCTTGTTAAATTAATGCATAATAATTACAAAATTCGTCTATAAATAGCAAGAAAAATTCAGAAGCTCATTTGGACAGATACAAATCAGAGAAAATTAGAGAGAGTTTGAAATTCGAGAAAAAATTCAGAAAATAAAAAAAAATAAGAAAAACTGTGCAGTTAGGGGTTTTAAAGGGAACCAACACCAAACGAGGAGCTGGGAGTGGACGGCCACCACCACCACATGGTGGTGGCAGCGCCCAGGCCGGCCGACAAGGCCACGGCGGCCCGCGGTGGCCGGAGCCACCTGAACCGGTGAGTTCAAATTCCAGCTCGATTCTTGTATAATTTTGTAAAATTAGTTATTTTGCCCAGAAAATTATGAAACTTGTTATTCTGAGGTTTTATTGTATGTAGATTTAGGGAAAAATATTGATTTAGTTTAATTATGTCTGGAAATATAGGGTTCTTAACAAATTGTTCAAAACCGAGCATGATTAAACCGGAAATTAAATAGGCTTAGGGATGTAGTTTGGGGCTCAAAATTTTTTTGTAGAATGCTCATGTGACATAGAACAGTGCTATGAAGCCATTTTTTAAAAATTAATTTTCGAAATTTTTAAGTTAATTTTTAGCCCTAAAATGATGGAAAAAATTGGGTAATTTGAAGTTAATTAGGTGATTAGGATGTTAATTAGGTGATTAGGATGTTAATTACTGATTTGGATCTTAATTAGATGTTTAAGGAAGTTAATCTCTGCAGTGGAACCCTAATCCTAGCATTTAGGTACTAAGTATAGTTAATTAAGGAAATTAGGTAAGTAATATAAGAAATTAGTAATATGTGAAATTGTAAATTAATAAATATGGAAAATTAGGGTTATTTAGATAATATTAGAGTAAAAATCAGAATAATATTAAATCTGAATTAAGATTGAATTTTAGGTAATTATATAAAAAAGTAAGATTTTCTCATATCGGTGATAAATCCGATACCCTAATTAGGACTAGCGTGTACCAAATAGCTTAGAATACTAAATTAAGACCCAATAGGATATTTGGAAACTCGAGCTTAATGTAATTAATTTCACATTAGGATTCGAGCATGTTTAGGATTTAAAAATCGAACCAAAACCTAATTTGGAAATCGATGCGAAAACCGAACCTGAACCTAACCCCAAACCTAGAATAATTGTAAAAGACTTAATACCTAGATAATAGGGCATATTAAACCTTAAACAAAACCTAACAAGAGGCATTATAGGATAAAACGAACCTATAACAATTATATAAAAAGCTGAAACCACGTTCGTGTTATAGGGATAACCGGCGATGGCCTGAGCAAATCGGACCTCGAGTGAGCGAGCGAGGAGTCGAGGTAAGTTGGGGTTAATACGTTGCTGTATTTTGAGAGGCTTAAGATTATGCTTGGTTGTGCTTGTTAGATAGTTGAATGTATGCATGTGCTTGATTATGGGTGATGCCATGATTCTGTTTGTTGCTTTGCACATATTATATGAATTGTATGAAATGATCGATCACCCTAAATTGGACTTAATCAAATATACGACCAGTAATCTTAATCGAACATGCATGGCAACCCGTTAGGGAATTTAGGACTCTCCGGCCAAATACCGACCCCTTCGGAAGGGATAGCGCAGGATTGTAAAATGGTCCCTTCTTCATCCTCAGTCGAACTAAGTGACAGGAGAGGCGGGGATGAAGACAGTGGTTCGAAGGTAGTCGCGGGAGGAGCAAAGTCTCCATTACACAAGCCTGGGTTTGGTCGTGAGCTGTTGCATTAACGGTAACTCCTCAACCCGGATTAGAGCGGGCGCAATTTCTCTAATCTTACGACGGGCCGGACAACGTCGTGCGATGGCATTTACTTGCACATGCATTGCACTTAATAAGTGATTGAAAACCTTATTGTATGTATGGTATAGTTTTAAGTCCTCCGTCCCTACTTACTGAGCTGTGGTTGCTCACATCCCTATAGACGTCGTGCAGGTGCTGGCTTAGAAGCGGCAACAACTATTCTGAAGCTAGCAACTGCTGGATCCTGGGGAGTGAGGAAAAACATTGAAGAATCAACACATGTTTTACTTTTCATTTCTAATTAATGTAATAACTAAATTATAGTGATTATATATATATTTCCTCACTTTCTTAGGTAAATGATTTGTTTAAATTACAAATTGTCTACTTCAAAGCGGGTTAGTCGTGGACGCCTTGTGTAGATCAGGTCTAAGATAGCGGTTGTAAGGCCAACTTCTATCTTAGGGTGGTTTACACGGCGGGGCTGTTACGACTCTACCGCTTCGGGGCGTGACAACCCTTAGCTTATGGTGGTGAATATCTTGTCAGCATAAGGTTGCAACTTTTGAGCCCAGCAATTGAAATGGGTTTATTAGTATTTGTTAACTTAGTTATTCAATACTATTGACTTGAGATGTTATAAATAATATTAAAGTCGACCCCTTACCAGTAAGTGGACAATTTATGTTTGGCTTCGATTTAGAGGAGTTCAAAGAGGGTAGGGAGTGTTATTGGGTTGGTGAATCGTGGAATGCTTTTAAGATGACCTATAAGTAAAGAGTAGCTCGAATCGTATACCAAAAAGAGAGAAGAATTAAGTCCAATTATAAGGTCTTATAATGATAATGTCACATGTTTAAGGAAGAGATTGCGATACCCATAATTAAGTGAAGTCTACATGGGTTGTGGAGGGATTAATATTAATTTATAAGGTTATGATGGTGAATCTTTTATTGGTACAATGTTATAACCTTTGGGCTAAGTGGTTGAAATGTGATCATTAGTATTTATTGGCTTGGTTATTTATTATTTTTAACCCAACGTGTTATAATACTATGTGATGACTCATCACAACGCTATCATAACCTTATTTATTAGAATTGACATAATACGTTGAAATGACAATTGGATGCCGATGTGGCTTAAGTAAAATAAAACATTGCAAGTAAAAAGAAAAAGAAAAAGGAAAGATAGACAAAATTGTAAAACAAATATCAAAATAAAAGAAAAGTGACAAAAAAAAAATAAGATTATTCTTTTAATCATTGAAATTTCAATCTCTATTTAAACTTGATCTAAAAGTTGACCTATTCAACGAACCATAGAAGAAAAGGGAATGAAAGGCCTCATCCATATAATTTCCCCACAAGTAAATATTTGTAACCATCCATATAATTAATCTATCACGGTGGCTGAAGTATTGGTTTTCTTTTAACCTCATATAGTTATAGGTATAACATAACGAATCACAGTAATTGAATCTTCTTTTAGCTTGAAATAAAACAAAAAAAAAAAAAACAATTGGCATTTGGTCACATTATAGATGTTTTAATAAAATGGATAAGTTCAATTATTATTGAAATTAAGCGTTTATTAAAGGGTAGATAGTAAATTACTCCGCCATATTTATTCTGTATGCACTTAATTCCTTTATTATTGAAATTAAACATTCAAACCACAAAATCAAAGTGGCACTTTTTGGTGCCCGATTATTTTGCCCTCCAAAAACTATAATTAATGCTTTTAGTATATTTTTAATTATTTTATCCAAGGTTAAAATAGTAAAAAGAAAATCTAAAGACGCAACTTTTAAAGATAGGAATCTAAATGTACAAATTCAAAGATAAGGAATTTAAGCAAATATAAAATAAATATAAAAAATTGTATTTACATTTCAAGATTTTTAAAAGTAGCTTCTCAAGTTTTTGGATACTCTATTTGTTTTTTATTTTTTTAAAGTAAATCTTGATGTTAATTATTTTAGTATACTCCTTTTTCTTAACTTTAAAAAAAGGAAAGAGAACATACATCTCAATTAGAAGATGAAAAATTGACAACGTTAATCTATATTTATTTTCACAATTGTAAAAAAAAAAAAATGAAAAGTCTGAGACGGTGTACTGCGTCCATTGTACTTGTGAAGATTGTTTCATAATGCACCTACATTTTTATTTATATTTCATGAAAAAGGTATTGATAAGCTCTTATTTAAATATATTTATTGTGGTGATTTTAGTGATTTTCCTTGAAATTTTGGTTTATTTTAAGAAAATGATATTTAATTGAGTAAAATTTCGATTTCTAGATTTTAAAATATTCTTTAAATGAAAACGAGAAAATATAAATAAGGTTCACTTAATTCGAAGTTAAACCGAAGAAATTATGAAGTTTGAAAATGGTATGAGCAGCGACATGACTGTGTTAGTTGTAGGGAGGATTTTTGAGTTGAATAGAGTAGTGCACAAAAAGTGGCATGACTTGAGAGACACTCCATGTCTTGCATTGTATCAGTAGTAGATTTGACAAGATTTAAAAAAGATTCATCGAAGATTTGGGAAATATTTAGATACGATTAGTCATGTAATCGTGTCACTTGGTCATGTTACTTGCAACAAAGAGGAAAAAAAGGAACATCATAAAAGGCCTCCTTAGGGATTTTTGTGACACTTTTTCATATTACTTTTAGAGTGACTCAAAGACAAAAACACACAAAAAAGCAATGCACAAGAAATTCAAGATCTAAGAGATTCTTTTAGTTTCATGGCTTTTGTTTACATGTTTTTATTAGACTTGGTTCAAGATTGTTCTTTTGCCATGATTTGTGCATAATATCATTATATCTAGGTTTTGTGGAGTCTAGGATTGCCATGTGACACTAAGTTTATTAGATTTAATGAAAATCTTTGATTTTTTTAATTCAATTATGTATTCTTTAATTATTTTAGATTGATATTTCTAGGATATTAATCTAATCATTGATATTATGCAAGAAAATCAAGAGATTACTTATATGATTAAATCTAAGCATAATTAGTGAAGATTATTGCAAGCTTAGAGATAAGTTGCAAAGTCTTTCTCATCTTAATTGCGATGTTTAAAAAAATTTATTGTTCTTTAATACAATCTTTAATTATGCTATTGAGAAGAGATTTTTATAGATAATTTGAAGATTAGGGTTAATAAATTTAAGAAAGTTATTAAATTGATTAGAAAATTCTCCTAATTAAAGAAATTAGAGATTGAATTAGATCATTTTTTTGTAGAAGTCGTATAATTCTAAGAGAAGCAAGATCCACATACGCAATTGAATCTTGAAGTTAATTTTTTGAATTAATTATTTTCTTGTTTAATTTCTTTAGTTGAGTTTGATTAGTTGTTAATTTAGCCATTAGTAGTAATTTAGTTTAATTTCTTTTTGTTTCTTGAATTTAAATTTACCGATTAAATAACAAAGAAATAGTTAGTATTAATAATCATAGTCCTCGATGGAATGACATCCGTTTTTAATAGACTATACTACTATCAATAGACCCACTTAACTTATACCAAGCATATTTGAGTGAGAAGCTAACTAGGCCATTGAAACATTGGACTAATTTTCTATTTGATTGCAATCGAAAAATCAAAAGAACTACTCTTTCAACTTAGTTAATTATTTGCATAAGTTAGGGATACAAGTGAATGAAGGGCTATTGTATTCAATTTCAAATAGAGTTTAGTTGAAGTTATAATCACGTTAAGAATTTTGATTTCGAATTTGACATTGAGTAACAATCGAGAATCTAATCACTGTAAGCATTGGTAAGTGAAATCTCTCTCTAAGTTTAAGAAATATTTTTGAGACTTTTAAGACTTTTCAACTTCCCAATCATTCCATTTTTTGTGTAATTTTCCCTTTGTTATGTGTCTTATAGTTGTATTGTTTTAATCTATAGTAAAAAAATCTAGGCCTTATCTCAACATCTCGTGAATAGGTTTATATATATGGAACTTTCAATAATTACTTTATTATACATATTATGCTTTTATTGTAGTATATTAGGAATGTTAGGTGCACTGATGTTACTAAAAGTGGATGAGAAAAATAACCGAAGAGAATAAAATGATTTTTTTTTTTTTTTGCTAACCAGAACAAAATGATGTAACATTGGTTGGGAGAATTACAACGAAGGGGATCAACATTTGAAGATAAGTTCAAACAAGGGATCGATATTTTAAATTAGTTCAAATAAAGGATCGATGTTTCACAAAGTGATTCAAATAATGGATTTATAATAGTTAATCTATAAAATTATTTGAATCACTTTACAAAATGTTGATCTCTTATTTAAACATTTCGAAACCTTCATCCTTTATTTAAATCATTTTATGAAACGTTAATTCCTTATTTGAACTTTTTAAAACGTTAATATTTTATTTGAACTTACCTTCAAAAGTTGATCTCCTATGTTATAATTCTCTCTTAAATGGTAAGACAAATGGTAGACCAATCTTAATGGACGAGCACATGATAAAAGACGTGAATAATTGAATAATAGAGTATGAAATTCAATTATAAACATTAGAAATCCTAATTTTAGATAGATTTATACTCAGCTTGACCATATTTATGATACTTGTTTGAAATAGGTTTGTAAACGCTTTGAATGTTGGATCCCAAGTTCGAATAGGTTTGGTGTATTTATTAATCATGTTAGCTTGAGCTTACCCTAATCGTTTCTATAATCATGTTGCATAGTATCCAAGTTAGTGTGTTGTTTACCAAATTGCTAACCTTAATTAAGATGTCTCTTTTTTTTCCCGTTAAATGAATAATGAGATAATAGAAACACACTAAATACTAAACACAACCACATTTAGATAGATGGGGAAACGCGATGAAGTTATCTAAAATGATAAGGATTTTTTAGATAATTTTTTTATCATTGCCTAGTCTTCTAAAATGGGTTATATTTTTATTTATTCTTATTCTCTTAATAATAGTCTTTAACCATGACTTTTTCAAATATAAATGATGCATTTAGAGATTGGAACCACCAAAAAATGCTTGTGCTTGCTTAGTCCACTGAAAGCCATCCAAAAACAGCTTACATGAATTATAGAACTTGGCCTCTTTAGAGTGGATATTATGGTATATCCCGATAACCGATCAAGAAAATCCATATCTTATTTTTATTTTATTGCAGCATCTACCAGTATATGTCACTATTCTAAGGGCAACATGGGACACTTAAAGATTTAAATAAGTACGTGTCCATAGTTTTCTACACGTAATGAAATAAATGCCGAATGAAGGAGTCAAAATCACCCAATAAGTTAAGGACAACGATATGGTTCTTCCTTCGGTTGTCTGTTTTTATGGATTTTTATGTTCAAGGGAACTTTTGAAATACAAAAGGATATAGATAATTACCGGTTGGAATGAATATAATCTATAATTAAACTAAGATGTCATGTTACGTAGTCAACGTAACTCGCGATTGTGGAAAACATGTGATCAAAAGAAGCATTAATGTTACTCATCGTAATTTGATTAATTGAGGTCGCCACAATCAATATTTTGATTAATAAGATTAAGCAATGAGAATCACTTAAACTGATAATTAGTAGTTAATACGGAACGAGTCTAAGTGATAATGTTTATCACAACCAAAGTTTTATATGAGCCTTTCATAGATACCAAAAAAAAACAACTATAGAAAAGGAAATGTGAATAAAATAATTAAAACGCTACAATAAAGGAAAATCAATAAAAGAAATTAACTAAACTCGGCGCTCCGATCGACTATTGTTCAAACGACTGCCACTACTCCATCTTCATTGACCGCTAGTCAACCACCAGGTCGGCTCTCAGCTAGTCAATTGCCCCTCTACGAGTCAATGTTTCCATCGACTGACTTCCTTTATATAGGCCGTTATCATCCTTTTAAGTTTTCAATATATCCTTAATTATTCAGGGTGAACTAAGTCCTATCATAAAACCTAAATTTTCTCTTTATAAATCACTCTATTTCTAGAGCGGAATCATTAGCATGTATCGTTATCCAAATAGCGATTCTCTTTATCAATTTCAAGTTTCATTGAAAAAGAAGGCAAATTGAAGATCAAAGCAATTAGGGTTCTTAACTCTTAGTATGATTGATTTAATTTTCGTTTACATGGAGTGATGGCACGCGGTTTTTGTGTTCTACCTCAACACCCAAGGTAACAAAAATTAAAAAATTAAAAATTAAAAATATATTTTGTATACCTTTTGCGTTATGAATTTGATTTACTCGTTACATTGATACGAGGAAAGGGGAAATTAAGTTTCTTAATTTAAATTGGAATTTGGTAACCATAAAACTTTTTAAAGTCTAATCCCCCAAATCCCCGGATTCTCTGGCTTTTAAATAAATTATTTTTCTAAATGCGGAGAAATAGCTGGATTAGAACTATCGCAACCACTCATTTTTAATCTACTCCTTTTTTTTTTTTTTTCGATTTTGGTTGATTAGCGACCCAAAAGCATTTTTCAAAAGTTTCCTACGAAAATATTCCTTAATTTTTACTAAGCAATGGGTTGGGTTAAAACTATTAAACCAATATTTTTTACGTATGTACACATGCTGAACAAATATTTCTACATAAAAAGAAATTGGTTTTATGAAAAAGAATGTGAGTAATATGCTGTTTGTTTGTATGATAGGTTATTTAACGCAGATCAATAAATATTGGAGTCTCCTGTGTGTGTGTGTGTGTTGCTAATTAGTAGATAACAGGTGACAAAACTCAACATAAGACAATTAATATTGTGGTAGACAATAACAAAATCAGTCCCTACATGTTGTGATTTCCTAGATTTATGTTTCATATTTTGATGTTTTGTGGTTGAACAGATCTACGAGCCTAGTTGTGCTTTAGTATTGACTGCAGTTCAAACATGTTTGTGAATTGGACCTTGAGACGTTCCGAATTTTGGTTATTGAGATTGTATTATGTGTTCGGATTAAATAATATATCTCAATGGATTTGTTATCGAATTTAGAAATATGTAGGATTTTGTGCGAGTATTGTATATATGTATACACTGTATAGTATTTAATGGGATTTTTGTCCACCTCGTTTGAAGAAATTGGTCTCCAGTAAAAATACTTGGACTTAAAGATCTGGAGAGTATAGGAGATTAACCTTGTATATTCCTATTCGATTAGGAATATGTCACGAACTAGCCATACCTTTTTTTTCCGGGGTGTGACATTATTATATTATGCTATGTATTAATTTAGTTAGACATGGCTACGAGTTTTATAATATCTATGCCCAAAAAATCTTTTAAAATATTCTTATAAAGACAACAAAAAATATCCTTATAAGAACAATAAAAAGTATCTATCGTTTTTTAAAAAAATATACATATCTTAAGTGAAAATCTTTTACACAAGTGATCTTAAAAGTATAAGATAGATCATAAATCACTTGAAAAAATAGGTTGTTTAACCCATTGATGGATAGTAGATGACCAACACATACCCCTTCGTTGCCCCTTAAGGAAACTTGATTGTGTTACAATATTGGGTCCTGTTACCTAATTGAGTTTTAATGGTATTTTCTTCTTTTCTTTTGTTATTTTTTTTTTAAAGTAACCTCCAACCCTCACACCTAGCCACCCTTCACCCCCTTAGTGAGTCGATCGACCTACTTTATCAAGAGGGCTGTGACCCTACTTATGTTTTTATGGTTGCTTCAATCACCCCTAGGTTTGGGGTAGTTAGAATTTTTTTTTTTTAATTTTACAACTTTTCCCCTTTTTCTTGAATTTTGTCAATATATTTTTTTCTTTTTTTTTATGTTTTAGATATTTATATTTTGTACTTTTCATGTTGTTTTCCTTTTTATCTATATTTTCCCTTTAAAATTTTTTATAATTTTATTTACTTTTATTTTCTTTTCTCCATTTTTAAATAATAAAGAAGCAACATCAGCACCACTTATTAGGTAATATGCCATGTCAGCATAGTCCAATGGTTTGATGCAATCCCTTGTTTGAATTTTTTATAAGTTAACTTGCTACTTAAACTTACCAATAAACATTGATTCTCTCTATTATAGATTTCCATTTAAAAATAAAGTAACGAAATCTCAAATCTATTCATTATTGATGAAATTATTGTCTAGATTGATTATTGATTTGAGAAAAAGGTTTGTACGTTTTTTCAATAAAAAATTAGGATAATTTCATTCATACTCAAGTCACATTACAATGTTTTGAAGAACTAACACAATCTAACTAAAGTAACCTAAAGAGGCCAGATGAAGTGTTAAGCTACTAATCCTGTCGCAACTCGAGGGGGCTAGTTGTGGTAGTCGCCATATATCGTACAAAGGATTGTAGATTGAGTTCCCTTATAATCGACGACCCTTTTATACGATACACAAGGCTACAACTACTACTAACTACTAAGAGTGCGCAAGCTTAAGCAATAGCATTTCATGACAAATAATAATATAGAAAACATAACACATAATTTAAGTGTATAAAAGTTTAAAGATATAACGTTTGAAACATGTCTAAAGTCAGACTAATATAAAAATTATATTTTCAACTCTACGTTTAGCCAAAAGTACTCTCTGTCCTCAAACAGCTCCCACATTGATCCCGTAGAGAAAGCTAACCTCGGGCATACGATGGCCTGATTCCACGAATAAGTTGGCCTGCAAGAGAAGTTTACGAGGGTATAAGCTTACTAGCTTAGTGAGATATTTTCCTTCAATCATATAGCAATCAAGTTATACCATAGTTAAGTTCAACCAAATGAATGCATAAATGAGCAGTATGCCAAACAAATACATGCAGGTGACCAGGTACTGCATGTAACTCAGATTTAACGCCCTCCGAAGTCAGGGTTAGAGATTCTTCGGTACAGTCAGATCCGGGTATCATATTAGAACTTATTTCATAACGAAACTCCGCGTTTCGTATTTAAAATGTAATGGTACATCCATTACCAGCTTTATCAAAACGAGTTTTACATATGATTGTGAGTAGGTTCACGCAGCCCTCACTCACCCCTAAACGAAGGCCTCTGGACTCAACCCATAGCCAGGCGGTTGGCGCCTCCAACGCCTAATCATCCCGCGGGCGAGGGTAAGGTCATATCGCACGTATGCACCATACGAAATCAATAACATTCAATAATCAACCCAAGTATGGCCTCTCGCTACCTCCGTGTAATGTGACTGCCCGGAAATAGTTATGTAGTGCATGATTTATAAATGATCCAAGTTAACTTTTTCTAGTCGAATAAAAGTTAAGTCATATTTAATCAGTGATCATTCCAAGTCACAAACAATCAATCTATTAAATCTACTATGCATCAAACATTATATTATTGAACTTTAAAGTAGATTCACAATTTATAACAATTATCATGCACAAGTATAACCCAACCCCATACACATTCATTTATAGATCATAATTTAGATTCACTACTTACAAACACAAACAAGTATGGAATCATAAGGAAAAACCCACTCGGTCATGGCTAGTTCAGGGATCGTAATAGTCGGTGGGCAGCTCAGGGTCGATATCGTGATCACCTGAGAATAAGGAAAATTTGTAAGATAGGGAATTTTAAAACTAATTAAAGTTATAATGTATAAGGTTTATTTCACTTAGTTACGTGAAACTGTCGATTCGAGCTTTTTATCGAATCGCGTGTAACTTTTTCGTTTTAGCTCGGATCGTTATGAACTTATAGTCCATTTTGATCGTTTTCGAGCGTATTTTCCCGTAACGAGGTCCGTTTTGGACGTTGTGACTCGTAACTTAAATTGTGATACAAAAATATCACAAAAATTATTATTTAAATTTAAAAATTATAAAATATTGATTTTCTCTTTTTCGTAACATATTTATAAGTTACTAATTATTTAAATCATATATTTGTTATTTTGGGTATATTTCCTATTTTTCTCCTTTTCTTATTTTCTTCTTATGTACCTTACGATTATACATATATATATATTTATATATATATATATTCCAATACTTATAATATATAGTTTATAGTTTATGTTATTGTAAAATCATGAATTACGGTATTATATATATATATATATACTATATATATATTACTCATATGATATATGTATATGTATTTATTGAAAACATACTCTTATACATATATAAATATATATATTCGGCATACATTCATATAAATACATACATATATATATATATATTCGGCCTACATACCTATAAATACATATATATATGTTCGGTATACATATGCTTATATATAGTATTTATCATTTATCATAAAATATATATATATATATATATATATACAATACATTTCATACATAATATACCGTATACTATATTACTTATACCCTATATTATATATATATTTATGTGTCTCATACTACTACTTATGGAAGTATGTATATATGTACTATACTATACGACTATATATGTATATATATACTAAAATAATTATACAAGAATAACCACATATATATAATTTGAGTATAAATCATACATGTGTACTATAGTATAAAATACATAATACTCATCATATGTATTCCAACAAATATACATAACACATCTACTCATGTATAATATACCTATGTACATACATGTATACATATCTAATCTTATATTTATACATATAAGTAAACTTAGATATTTATACACATAAACATATACTATTAGTATAATATGCATAAATACCATAAAATATCATAAAAATACTATAGTTCTACACATGTATACTATCATATACATATATATTTCTTAAAATAAATTACTTACTAATTATCTTGGATTTTTCTTCTTCTTTTCCTTCTTCTTTTTCTCTTTTCTTTCTTTCTTCTCTCTTTTCTTCTTCTCTATTTTTCTTACGGTTTCATTAGCTAAATGTGTCCAGAATCATTGTTTCCTTTTCTTTTTATTTTACTTATTGAGTAGCTTAGATTTTACGCCATATTAATTACAAGAGTTTTGTTTGATTTAATTGTTCAACACCTGGCAAGATTATTAATCACGTGGGCTGCTTCTTTGAACTTTCATTTTGTTGGTTTTGCTTTACTACGCAGGAAAGGAATGTGAAATGGGAAAGGGAAGAAGGAAATGAGATAAATTGAAATTAGTAGAGAAAGAAAATGATATTTATTAAAAATTATGTGTAATTTTTCGAATCATATAAATTATAACGAATTTCCTTATAGATTAGTTTTCAAAATTCTGTGAAATTTTATCAATTTAACTGGTACCCGTTACAATTATAATTTTTACAAGTTATTATGGTAATTTCATTACAATGTCGTACTAACAGTCGATTTAGTCGAAAATTACATTCGACTATAATTTTATTGCTATTGTATAATATTTAACTATTTTATAGGTTTACGTTTATGATTTTAGGGTCTCGAGCAATTTTGAGCTCGGTTTCGATTAGTGATGCATAAACGAATTTTAGGGTTTTAGTAAGCGATTTAGGGTTTTGATAAATTCCGAAGGTTTTATTATCGGTGTTATATTTGATTTATTAAACTTCATTTTCTTTTATTATCATTCGCCTTATCAATTTATTGTACAGTTTAGAACACTCGGAGTCGAGTTAAGGTTCAACTACTGTTTTTCCTAGGGTTTACAAATCCATAGAACACATCTACCTCCTAAGATTTTCGGTTACCTAATTTGCACTTACATTAGCATCTTTAGAAATATGAGTAATAATAATATTACTAAGACCTAGTAGCTCTTTCTTTATTTCCTCTACAATTTCAAACGAAGCCTAACCTAATAGTGTGGGTAGCCCTAAATATTTTCTTAGATTCTCAGCTTCTCCAAACTTCAATACTGATGCCGTGTGCTATCTTATTGTTTGGGGTGTATTTCTACTGAAGAATAGACATAACTTGTCAAAGTTTACCCATTGACCTGATGCATTACAATATGCCATCAAAACTTTCTTAAAATTTTCAAGACAATCTCTTGTAATATTTATGACAAATAAGGAACCGTCAATAAATAATAAATGGATGATGGTAAGACAACTTAGCTTTGGCCTTACTCCCAATATTCTTCCTTCCTTGGCTATACAAATTAATTTTTTTGACAACACATCCACAACTAGAATAAATAAGTAGGGTGATGATGGATCCCCTTATTACAAACTTCTAGTTGGCTTCACGTGACTTACTCTCTTCCCATTCATTGGTACATTAAAGCTTACCAACCACACACATTCCTTAACCCACCTTGCAAATCAAACATCTAACCCCAATTTCATCAAAACACCTTCTAAGAAATCCTATTCCACTTGATCATAGGCCTTATTATATCTAACTTTAAGGTGCAATTGAAAACTTTTCCTTTTCTTTTAGTTTTTAAGAAATGAAAACACACATGTGCAACTAGTATATTATTTTTGAACCAACCTTTCTAAGATTAAAGCACTTTCTATTTCTAAAATTATTTTGCCTAGAAAAGGTTTCAATTTATTTATAATGATTTTTGAAATGATTTTATAAAGAAAATTACATAAACTAATAGAATGAAAATGGCTAACAGACTCTAGGAGAGGGATTTTAGGAATTAAGACTATATCAACTAGATTTAGGGAATTGGGAAGCATACTTGACTAAAAAACCTCCTGGACAACCTTGACAATTGAACCACCAACAACATCTCAATAGTGTTGATAGAAAATACCTAGGAATCCATCCGGTCCAAGAGCTTTTAAGGCCTTTAATTGAAATGCAGCTACGTTGATTTCCTCAACCGACATATCAATGCATAGCACATCATTCTCAACTCCTATGGAAATAGGTTCTATCCAGTCCAGTACATCCTTGATATTTCGACTCTTATCACTCTTGTACAGCTTACTAAAATAGTTAAGAAAAGCTTCCGCAACCTCTTGCTCCTCCTCTAACCATTGCCCTCCTTCATTTGTAATACATTGTATAGTATTTCTCCTTGTCCTATTCAAAGTTGTTTTATGGAAAAAAAAAAAAGTGTATCGATCCCCATAATTCAACCAATTTATTCACAACCGTTAGTGCCAGTACTCCTCTTCTCTTCCCCATACTTCCTCCAACTCCTTAAGAATTTCATCCTCTTCATCTCTTTCACAAAGCTCAATATTATTATGCACTTCAGCTAACTTTTTTCATCAAAACATCAACTCTTTTTTTATTGGTGGGTACTGCTAACTTACTCCAAAGCTAAAAATTTTGTTGGTATCTTTCTAGATTGCTTAATATACTTTCAAACAGCCCATCACTTCCCTCACTCCACTAACTTCTTTCTCTTTCTTCCCTATATCCATCTACTGCCCTCCATACATTCTCAAAGTAAGATACCCTTTGACTAGATTTAATATATTTTTTCAACTCAATCATCAAAGCATAATGATTTGACCTTACCACTAGAATATGAGAAACTTGCATTATAGGGAAAGAGGATATCCACCCATTAGATGCCAAAACTCTATCACTTCTTTCCTTAACCAAAACACCATCATATCTCTCATTAATCCAAGTAAACTTCTGTCACGCCCCGAAGCGGCAGAGTCGTAGCAGCCCCCGCCATGTAAACCATCCTAAGATAGAAGTTGGCCTTACAACCGCTATCTTAGACCTGATCTACACAAGGCGTCCACGACTAACCCGCTTTGAAGTAGACAATTTGTAATTTAAACAAATCATTTACCTAAGAAAGTGAGGAAATATATATATAATCACTATAATTCAGTTACTGCAGTTAAAGTTTTCAATATTCCTCTATAATATATCTCCTAGTTATTACATCATTCGAAAATGAAAAATAATTCTAAAGTAAAAACTTAGACCTTGAAATATGTGTTTATTCTTCGATGTTTTTCCTCACTCCCCAGGATCTAGCAGTTGCTAGCTTCTAAGTAATTGGTTGCCGCTTCTTAGCCAGCACCTACACGATGTCTATAGGGATGTGAGCAACCACAGCTCAGCAAGTAGGGACAGAGGACTTAAAACTATACCATACACACAACAACGTTTTCAATCACTTATTAAGTGCAATGCATGTGCAAGCAAATGCCATCGCACGACATTGTCCGGCCTGTCGTGAGATTAGAGAAATTGCGCCCGCTCTAATCCGGGTTGAGGAGTTACCGTTAATGCAACAGCTCACGACCAAACCCAGGCTTGTGTAATGGAAACCTTGCTCCTCCCGCGACTACCTTCGAACCACTGTCTTTACCCCCGCCGCGACCTCCTCTCCTGTCACTTAGTTCGACTGAGGATGAAGAAAGGACCATTTTGCAATCCTGCGCTATCCCTTCTGAAGGGGTCGGTATTTGGCCGGAGAGTCCTAAATCCCCTAACGGGTTGCCATGCATGTTCGATTATGATTACTGGTCGTATATTTGATTAAGTCCAATTTAGGGTGATCAATCATTACATAAAATTCATACAACATGTGCCAAAGCAACAAACAGAATCATCGCATCACTCATAATCAAGCACATGCACACATTCAACTATCTAACAAGCACAACCAAGCATAATCTTAAGCCTCAAAAAATACAGCAGCGTATTAATCCCAACTTATCTCAACTCCTCGCTCGCTCACTCGAGGTCCGATTTGCTCAGGCCATCGCCGGTTATCCCTATAACACGAACGTGGTTTCAGCTTTTCATATAAATATCATAGGTTCGTCTTATCCTACAACGCTTATTGTTAGGTTTTGTTTAAGGTTTAATATGCCTAATTATCTAGGTATTAAGTCTTTAGGTTTGGGGTTAGGTTCAGGTTCCGCATCGATTTCTAAATTAGATTCTAGTTCGATTTTTAGGTACTGTTTTGTACCCGGACCCTAGAAATTTATTTCAACTCACAATGTGAAACTAACCACATTATTTTCAGATATCCTAAATACGATCACTACCCCTAGTCAGCATTTTATTCTATCCGGTACACTTAAATCCGTATTAGTGTACCGAATTTACTCATGTTGTGAGAAATTTTTACATTTTTCATATAATTACCTAAAATTAAATTTTGTTTCAGATTTATTATGTTCTGATTTTCATTATTTTATTATCTAATTAAACCTAATTTTTCCATATTTATTAATTTTTAATTCTACATATTCCTAATTTTCTACATTTACCACATAACACCTTCATTAATTACACTTAACACTCCATAGACTAGGATTAAGTTTCCACATCAGAGATTAATATCCCTAAACATATAATTACCATCTAAATCAGTAATTACTATCCTAATCACCTAATTAACTCCAAATTACCCAATTTTTCCATCATTTTAGGGTTAAAAATTAACTTAAAAATTTCGAAAATTAATTTTAAAAAAAATGGCTTCATAGCATTGTTCTATGTCACATGAGCATCCTACAAAAAAATTTTGAGCCCCAAACTACATCCCTAAGCCTATTTAATTTCCGGTTTAATCATGCTCGGTTTTGAACAATTTGTTAAGGACCTTATATTTTCAGACATAATTAAACTAAATCAACATTTTTCCCTAAATCTACATACAATAAAACCTTAGAATAACAAGTTTCATAATTTTCTGGGCAAAATAACTAATTTTACAAAATTATATAAGAATCGGGCTGGAATTTGGACTCACCGGTTCAGGTGGCTCCGGCCACCGCGGGCCGCCGTGGCCTTGTCGGCCGGCCTGGGCGCTGCCACCACCGTATGGTGGTGGTGGCCGTCCACTCCCAGCTCCTCGTTTGGTGTGGGTTCCCTTTAAAACCCCTAAATGCACAGTTTTTCTTATTTTTTTTTATTTTCTGAATTTTCTCTCAAATTTTCAACTCTCTCTAATTTTTTCTGATTTTTATCTGTCCAAATGTGCTCTGTAAATTTTTTCCCTATTTATATACAATTGTAGAATTTAATGTGCATTAATTTGATGGGATTTTGCCCCAATTCCATGATTTTAGGCTTTTTGTTTGTTAAATTCCTATTGGTTATTTTTTTCTTTTTCTGTCACGACCTAATCTTATTGCAGTTATCCTCTTCTGATTTTTTCTGATTTTTTTATAATTATTTTGTATTTTTCTTTAATTATTTACTTAGTTTTCGGCTAATTTTAGAAAGTATGCGTATTTTTATCTACACGTAAATACATGTAGGGTACACGTGAACATTCCTAAATATTATTTTGGTCATTCTAAAATTTTTAGTATACATATAATCTATCTCTACTAATTTATTAGTTATTATATTACACTTTTTGCCTTTTCGATAATTAATAGTTATTATGCTTAAAATTAGAAAATTTTATAGTCTCCTATTTTACTACTCATTTTCTTAAATTTAAGTTTACAGGATCATTTTTACTGGTATTTTGCTAAATAGTTTATAATTTGGGTTTGATTGAATCCTTTAGCCGATCGCCCTAAACCTTGGGTTCTAGGTTCAATCTTACGGTTACTTGGCTGAACTTTGGGGCTTACAACTTCTAACCTTTATACCTAACATCAATCAACTAGTAGATTTAACCATAGCTTTAAATCCTTCAACTTATCTTTTACTCCTTTATCTTCCACCCCACTTCTCACTAAAGTTAAGAATCTCAGTAAAATCACCTACACACATCCAAGCATCGTTAAAGATTCGCGACCATTGAATAATCCACTCCTATAATTCTTTTTTTTTTTTTTTATTACACTCCGAAGGAGAGTATACCTATACCACAAAACAAATCCCATTACTTAATCCCTCAATTTTGGTCACTAAAGCATGTCTTCGGTACTCTAACACTTCAACTTTTAAATCCTTCATCCACCAAAGCGCAAGTCTACCCGCACTTCCCCATGGGTCTACATAGAGCACTTCACTATACTTCATGTTTCTTCTTATTTTATCTACATTAACTTTTTTTATTCTCAGTCTCCATTAAAAACACCATATTCGAATTATTTTTCCGTATTAGTCCCCCCAAATTTTGAATTGTCAAGGATGGACCAAGTCCTTAACAATTCCAACTTAATATATTAATGGCACCCTTGTGGCTGTTAAGGGCTAACCACTACTAGCCATAATATCATCCAATTTCCTTTTTTGATTTCCACATCAATCAATTCAGTTCCTGCTATCATTTTTTGTTCTATCCTTAAGTGTTCCTTTTTCTTCGTTGTCCTCCTGTTCTTCTTTTCTTAAGAATTATTAATACCTACTTTAAACTTATTACTCACCTCTAACTCCATCAGTGCCTTCTCAAAACGTAACTTCTTGCAAGGTGAAACATTGTCAACATCAATCTTCCTTTCCAAATTCATTTTCTAAAATTTATGCACTATTGGAGATGGCAATACCAATTCCTGGACCTTTAGTTTAATGGGGGTAGCTAATACAACAACATCAAAGTCTCCTTCATCATTAGGTGGCAATTCAACTATGTATGTGTGTTTTCTACTTACTGCTTTGATCAGGTTCTTTCTCTGTCTTATTGGTTATTGGAGTGTTAATATTTTTGGTGAAAAAGTTGCACTCATGGGAAACATGGATGGTTTTTTTCTAAGGTCTTTGGTATTAGGTAACATTTGTTTTAACTGGTGTAAGGTCAGTGTTTAGGCTATTTGGTGGGTAATTAGGATTCATATTGGTGGTTGTTGTAATGGAATTATCTAGGGTTAGGTTGATAGTAGGTTTTAGAAGACATGGTTCCTGCAACACTTCTATGCTTGAGGGCTTTGAAGAAGAATTTGCTACTATCAAATTTCCTTGTGATCTTTAAGTTTCCCCTTCAACCTCTTTTGTTCTCCATTTCAACCAAAAACCATCTTTAATAATTGTTGCTTTAAGATTTGAGCCAAATCTACCCTCATCCCCTTCTTTGTAGTTCCATCCTCTCTCCAAATGTCCATGATGGCCACATTTGAAGCAAAAGTCCTATAATCTCTCATACTTAAACCAAATTTGGTCTTTTCCCTCCACCTTCCCTCCCTATCCACATAGCCTTCCTTAAGGGTTTTTTTTACAATCAATAACCACTCTTACCCTAAGAAATCCCCTTTTTAACCTATTAGCCTTATCTATTAAATCACAGTCAACAACTCTCCCCAGCAAAGCTCCAATTATCCCTACATTTTGTAATTTGGTCTAGCTTGAGTCCATGAATTCAGACCCAAAATGCAATTAAATCAAGCTCAACTTCTTCTAAATTCAAATCTTCTCTCCATTCATTTAAGATAAACACATTAACCATTACATGCTATAGACCTTCATTCAACACACTTCGCATCATATCAATTGAATCAAATTTTACTATATACATATTAGGGCCTATTGGGTTGAAACTTGCCTCCCTTAATGATTTTTAGACTTGTCTTAACGAGTTCATAACAACAAGCTTGCTCAAGACTTTATAAAAAATAAACCTTCCCCACCATTACTATATTTTTGCCACTCAAACCACTATTATCAAAATCTAGAATTAAGAACTCCTCAAGCTCACTATCTTCACCCTAGGATGTTATTGGTTGCTTACCTTTGTCATAGCCTTCCATGAGTACCTAATATACACAAACAAAGCCACTAAGATGTTAACTACAGGAATTAAAATATGACACTAATGTATATTTTCTTTTCTTTTTCTAAATAGGAGATAAAATAACTACAGACCACTACTAAAAAGTAAAATCAGCAGACCACTTAATACTGAACAAGAAGACATAAGACAACTATAGAAACATAGATGGATTTGACTCTACGAGATGAAAGATAGAAGAATAGTATTGAAAAAAGTATAGATGAGAAGACATTTTTGACAAATTGAACATAAAATGAAGGAAATATAAGTGATGACTTGATGTGATCAAACGAATCAACTTACCAAGTGCAAATCTCAATGAGTTGATGCAGATTAATACTAATGCAATGAGAAAGAAGCTAATAGGAAAATTGTGTTTAGGTTTATAAAGTGTATTTTAATTTTTATGGTTCGATTTGTAATGTAAAGGTTCGATTTAAGTATTCTATATGGGTTTTGAAAAAAAAAATGTAAGGAAAGAAGATGATTGATGAAGTGTTTATTTGCAAAAATTGCACCAATTCGATGGGATTTTGGAAAAAAAGTAGTGGAGTCACAGATATATCGTGATGAACAACCAAAGGAATTACCTACTAACAGTGAAACAAACTCTCAAACTCGGAGAGAAAATTTCTCTCTCTAAAATTAGAGAGAGAGATGCCCTTGTTTCTATTTCTATTCAAAAAACAAAAAAGGTATGTAGTTAGTTTAAGATAATATTCATTCATTCATGTACTACATAGACTTGTGGCAAGATATATAATTTGTTTAACATATAAATGATACAATGATAATATGAACATGAATATAAAACGTGTAGAAGTATGATTATAAAGAAAATATGAATCTAAAACACTAAATACGGAGATACGTTATGGTACAAATAACTATGAGTATCAATAAATTATTTATAATCTCTATAAAATTTTATTTACTTTAATAATCGATAAAAAGCAAACACAAAACAAACTACAAATTTGAATTATTAATCCTATATTGTATGAGACTATGTCAAAGTATATCATCATTTAGATGGCTCTTGATGGTAAGTCACCTTTTAGACGTTGGATGGAGCCAGATTTCTATTACCATTGTCATTTAAATATAAATCATTGGGTAAAAATATATAGTTCGATTTTAAGCAATAGCCAATCACAATTAGTTTAATGTTGCTTAACAAAATGGGAAGAAGAAGAAAGGAATCCATATGAAACCTAGTTATTAAATTTTTTTTTTTTTTAAGGAATAGAAAAAATAGGCAAGGTAGAGCAAGACAGTTAACAAAAAATTTTTCCTACCAAAATTGCCCCTTTAATTGGCACTGTGAGAATCTTTTTTTTTTTTTTTGGTAAATTGCATAAAGCACCCCTATGTCTATCCTATGTGTTATTAACTTCCATTTCTTTCAAAATGTGTAAAAAAACCCATTAATTATTAAAAAATATACAAAAGTTAGTCCAGTAACAATATTTTTGTTAATTCATGTCCATATTTAAAGGTTAGTGTATGTAAAGTGAGGCCACTAACTTGAAATACCGAATCTATCCCTCAAAGAAAGGTAACCAAAAAAAAAAAAAAGAAATGCTATTTTAGTAAAAGTCTTATTATATAATGATATAAAAAGCACTCAAAACTAATTTATTATAATATTATAAATAGAAACACCATAAATCTTAAGTGCATGAAGATGTATCATAGTTTACAAGTATAGTAGACTTACTATAATGACATAGATTTCAAATTGAGTTAAAAATATTCTAACTATACTTTAAAAAAATGTTTCTTATTTTTTTGTATTTCTATAAGTATCACATTATGCTTGATTAGCCTTATTGGGTTTTTTTTTTTTTAGTAAAAATGGATAAAGTTACAAACTTTTTTTATGTGAAATGAATTTTTTTATGGTTTCAACATTTACATATTGATTCGTAAGTAGCATCTAATGTTTGAGTTGTCTCGTAAAAGTATAAACTTTTTATAAAAAATGCAATTTTTTTTTTTTATTTCCGTTGGTAGCATGGCTATATTGAATAATAAGTGGCCCCTCATGTCTAGTAGTAATAATATCATATATCATTAAATTAGTATTTGTTAAACAACTTAGTAATTTATTTCATGGGCTATGTCATTATTTGATATTCTTATTTTATGTGATAATATGCTTGTAACACAATAGACATGAATAAAATTGTGAATGTTAGCAAAAATTATGACAACACTTACATTTGTCACATCTCGACTTAGTAGGAAAAGCACCATTACATAGGAATACCTATTAGAAGCTTAACTCAAATAGTTCATTCATCAAGAGATAACTTCATTTATGTAACAATGGGGATTTTACAATAGAGTTTGGCAAGATTTTTGGTTTACAACTTATATGTACAACATATTATTTACATTCAATATGAACTTTTTTTTTTCCATCTTCAAAATAGTAGGACTTTTGTCTTTCCATCCAAAAGTTACTAACTCCAATTAACGCTCTCAAAATACATCCCTCCTAATATTAGGCCCTTTAAGTTCTTGTAACCTAAGGATAAATATTTTATCCCTTTAGCTTTTGAAGCTGAGTAAGAGTAGTTAACAAACAATACTATATAAACATTATCACAACTCAAAAAATTCATTCATAAACGACATATTCAAACTTCACTCATACTACAATCGAGCTAAGCATTTGTTGATAATAATATAGTATGCTATGCTCATGCACGTAGCATTCATCGATACCGATATTCTAAGCTTTCTTAGCTCACACATCCGATTAGTTGACATACTCGGGCATCTGCATATAATGTCCAAGAACCTAAAGATTAAAAGAAACAGTCTAGGAGTAGGACCCCCAACTCTAGTTCTACTAAATCGAATTACAACGGGCAAAGAGGTTACTCGAGCAATGTGAATCTATATATTTCAAAACCAGGTTCATAAAAACCATTGTTTCCTTAACTATTAAAAACCTCATTTTTGAAAATTTTGAACTGCAGGTCTCTTTTATGCTATGCCATACCATGCCATGCCATAACAACCCAAGTATACCATTTATCACAACCAGTCTCTAAGTTTTATTTAACCTAGAGAACCAAGTCTATTTTTCAATCTCTCCCTGATGAAAACCTAAAATCTTACTCAAGGTTCACTTGGGTAAACACCCAAAAGATTAGGTTAACAATAATTCTTCTCTCTACGTTAGTACAATTATTTAGGAATAAAACATTAACATCCAACATAACGGTTCAACCAAGGTATAGACATATACAATCAACACTCCATCAAACAGCACACAATGTCATGAATAGTAATAAATTTACTCTAAGCATAGGTTAGATCCACTTAGTAGGTGTCAGCAGTAATCTTCAGTGTATAAGTGAAGACTATGATATTCCTCAACTATACCACCGTAAAGATATACACATAGTACCACTGTTAACTACAAACCAGATAAGAACTTATCCACAGCTAGGGTTTATGGTTTAAAGTGTGTATTCAAGTTAACATTTATCTTAGCTAGTCTTTGATCTCACCTTTTGAATCAGTCTCTCAATCAATCTTTGAGTTAGTCTCTAAATTACCATTTGACATTACCTTTGATTTGAGCTAATCCTAAAACTCTTAAGCAAATGCCATCCTACATATATCTCAATTCCCTATCGGTCTAGAAACTTAGCTACACCTTTAAATTTCATGTTAAACCCTAATGACATAAATGTGACTAACTACAATTTCTTATTTTGGTTCTGATTCAGTCTCTAATTACACTAAACAAACATGTTGCCTCAAGATTTGCTTCTTTATATTACTCACATTATATTAGGTTTAGTAAATAGGTTCTTATCAAATTAAAGCTACTCGATATTACTTTACTATAACACATTTAGCATAAATTACTAAATTTACCCTATTATCTTAAATATAAGTAAATACGAGGAAATAAACTAATAATTTGTATACATAGCCAATTAATCTCACGAAAAATACCCTAGACTTACAAAATTATATATTGTAAGTTCTGACCATAGAAAGTACCAAATTGCCATATTATGTAATTTTTTCAAAAAAACTATTTTTAGCCCAATTTTCACCGAAAATCAATATAAAATAGGTGTATATCCATGTTTAACTTTATCGATAGAATATAATGATTATGCTATTATCATGATTTACCAAAAATCACTTTATATAGGTTTCATTCAAAAATTTACTTGAAAACCCCTTATTTCTCTAAATAAGAAAAATTGCTAGTTTACTATGATTAAATCATAATAAATAGTAAACATGGAGATTTTCAAAAATTCATGTTACTACAATTTGATCTTAATATAAGTATGTTATACAAAAATTTTCAGGTGAAAATAACGTTATTTAATATTTTCAAAAATTAATTAAAATTTCGTAATAAAAGGATCATTTCTTAAGCAAGTGCCATAATCATTAATATTTTAATAAAATAAAATTATTAACTTAAAGTACATGTAAAATAACCCCATGAAACAAATTTTCATAATTTTTTGATCTATTTTGCTCTTTTTAATAAATTAATGAAAATCGAATGTAAAAAGTACACTCACTAGCAAACGACTTTTTGGCCACCCTCTAGCCACCACCCCTTGTTGGCAAACCTTCTCTCACCACCAATAACTTAAGTCTCGAATGGCTTGATGTCAAGTCTTGTGTAGGCTTGGGAACCATATTTCACCTTATTTTCCTCGCTATTTTTGTTAATTTTTGTAAAAAAGCGAACCAATGTGTTTGAGAGGTTTTTCTTGGATTTTGTTGTGATAAAATGACTAAAGTTTAATCCTACATGCTCTTTTATAGGCATCTAACTAGTGGAAAGTTGTATGGGATTTTCCAAGTGTAATTTAAAATGGTAATTAGGTGTATTTTGTATAAATTAAATAATATATTCATGTGACACCTACATCCCTACTTTTCCCAAGTGTCCTAAGCATTGCTACGCCCTTTCTAGATTTGTCCATATAAGTTTGCTAATTTTTTTTAATAATTTTCTTTAATTTATTCTAATTTTAGGCATATTTTGGTATATTATATTAATATATTTACATAACCGGTACATATAATGCATATAGTACTATTATATAATTACATTACATGATTTTTTACTCTCAAAATTATTCTTATAGGTTAAATGATTTATCTTTAAGGTCTTGTATTCATTTAGAACTCTAATTCTGAGTTTTTGATAAATATCAAATTACTTGGTGAAAATGTATTATATTGAAATTAAAATTTATATAAGCTTTATTTTGGGAAATTGATCCTATTAGGACTCTTTCTCTAGCTTTTTAAATCTCATATTAAAATTATACTTGATTTGGACAATTTTTTCTAGAGGCCTTAAATTATGCTGGACATCCTAACCTAAAATGATATTGAACAGTCAAGGTCTTGTCACGCTTTGAAGTGACAAAGTCGTAACAGTCTCACTGTACAAATCATTTTAGGATAAAAGATGACCTTATAGCCGTTATCTTACATCTGATTTATACAAAACGTCCACGACTAACCCACTTTGAAGTAAACAGTTTATAAATTAAAGAAGTTATTTACCTAACAAAGTATGGAAATATATACATACACTAAAATTTAAGTATTACAAATAATGTTTATAAGGTTTTATTGTCATATACTTCTTAAGTAATACATTATTTAAAAATGAAAGGTTCTAAATATAAGCTAAGACCTTAAAGATATATCTGTGCTTCAAATATATTTCCTCACTCTCCAAAATCCAACAGTTGCTAGCTTCAAGGTAATTGTAAGCCACTTTCTAGCTAGCACCAGCGACAAGTCTATAAAGATGTGAGTAATCATAGCTTAGTAAGTTAGGACAAAGACTTAAAACCATACAGTAAACATAAACAGAGTTATCAACCAAATTATTAGGTGCAACGCATGTTCAAGCAAATGTTATCGCACGACGTTGTCCGGCCCGTCATAAGATTAGAGAAATTGCACCCGCTTTAATCCGGGTTGAGGAGTTTCCGTTAATAAAATAACTCAAGACTAAACTCAAACTTATATAATAGAGACACTGCTCCTCCCGTGACTACCTTCAAACCATTGACTATACCTTTGCCGCGACTTCTTCATTTGTTATTTAGTTCGACTAAGGATGAAGAAGTGACTAATTATACCATTCAGCGCTATCCTTTTTAAAGAGGTCAGTATTTGGCCAGATAATCCTAATATTCCCTTAATGGGTTACTATATAGGTCTAGTCTAAATTTGTGAGTCAAATATTTAGTTAAATCTAGTTTACGGTGTTCAATCATTTTAAACAATTCACACAAATAAGCTAAAGCAGCAAATCAATAATCATATCAATAGCTCAGAACAAACACATACGTATAACCAACTATCTAACAAGAACAATCCAGTACAATTTTAAGCCTCTAAGGACTACAAATTAATACTCCAAAATATAGTAATGTATTAATTTCAACTTACCTGGACTCCTCACTTGCTTGCTCTAAGTGCGACTCGTATTGGCTATCGCTAATAATTCCTATAATACAAATGTTGGTTTAATTTCCCATAACTACCATATATATGTTTTGTTATGTAATTTAGATTATGAGTATCTCTGGTTTACGATCTTTTTACATTTAGTGATTTAGGTATAAGTCTTTTAGAGTTATTTTCCTTATTCAGCTAAGTTTCAAATTTGTTTCTTGTTTCAATTACGGTTTCGGTTTCTAAATTAAATTCTGATATAGGAATAATCTACATTTAACTCGATCGCTTATACACACACACACACACACACACACACACACATATATATATATATATATACATATGAGCTTTAAATCATGGGTTTTAAGTTTGGGGTTATAATTTTACGCATTTATCTAAATTGTATATCTCCTATAATCGAATTAGTTCTAAATTAATTTCTGATTCAATTTTTGAATCATTCTCTAAATTCATTTTTTTTTTGTTTTAGCTTCCAATTATTATTTTTATTTATGAATCCTATGAATTCTTCCTAAACTAAAATGTGAGATTCATCTAACTATATTTAAATATCCTAAATCTACGTTTTAACTCTTAATCAATATTTTGATCAATACATTTTAGCTCCTAATCATTTCAAATATCATCTCTCAACTTCAATCAACATCTTAAAATATCTAAATTCATCTCAAATCAAATTTTACACATAATTACCCTAATTTACAAAATTAACTTAAAATTCACAATTTTTATCTATTACATATTTATTATATAACACCGTAATAATTATATCTAACACCCTAAATGCTACAAATATCATACTCCATCAGATTTCAATATTCTAAAACTTATAATTATACACTAAATTAGTAATTACCCGTTTAATTACTTAATTAACCCCAAATTACCTATTTTATGCCTCATTTTAAGGCTTAAAAATTATCTATAATTTTCAAAAATTAATTTTTGAAAAATGGCTTCATAGCACTCCTTTAAATCTTTTAACTAGCCTACACAAAAATTTTAGCCTCAAAACTATACTCCTAAAGTCGTTTATTTATAAATCGAACAAAGCTTAAGTTTACACGGTTTCTTAAAGATAGTATATTTCTATACATAAATTCATCAAAATAAAATTTTTTACTAATTCTACATACTAAAATATCTCAGAATAACAAATTTCATAATTTTCTAAGAATATTTAATATTTTTACAAAATTAAACAAAATTAGTTTGAAAATCCGACTTACCTGTGTGGGTGGCTCTAGCCACCATGGCCTTGTCGGTTGGTACAAGCTTTGCCATTACAGTATGGTGGTGATGGTCGTCCACTCTTAGGTTGCCATTGAGTAGTAATTTCCTTCTAAAGTTCTAATTATACAGATTTTTGTAATTTTTTTGAAAAAGCCCTAATTCTCTCATTTCAACCCTCTCCAATTTTTTCACTTTACAAACTGTCCAAATGACCTTTTGAAATTTTTTGGGTATTTAT
The DNA here is from genome assembly GCA_024138015.1 of Lumnitzera littorea. Lineage (NCBI taxonomy): Eukaryota > Viridiplantae > Streptophyta > Magnoliopsida > Myrtales > Combretaceae > Lumnitzera > Lumnitzera littorea. The sequence continues at coordinate 99,350,807 of JAMXBB010000011.1, read as the reverse complement.
AGAGCTCTAGAAAATTTTTTGTTCATTAATCTGAGGTAACATTTGCCTTATTTCTTCTTTTTTCCACTTTCTATTTGTTGCATTTTAATTGATCAATTCTATTTCTCTAGTTCCAAGCTACCATGCCTCAAATTTGAATCATTCCTCATTTTTCCTAATTTTTCTTGATTTTTGCTTAATTAATTATATATTTTCTTTAATTAATTAACCTTATTTTGACATATTTCATGTATTTTAAGTAATTTCACATATTTCTACCTATATGTAAATTCATATATGGTATAATTAAATATTATTTATGTTATATAATTTATTTCTATCGATTCTTTATATTCGAAATTCATTCTAAGCATTTTCGATAAATAAAGAACAATTTTCATAAAATTTAATATTATATTAATTAATTATTTTATTACTTATTTTCTTAAATTCAAACTTACAGGATCACTTTTACCAATAATCCTAATTTCATTATAAAATTTAGGTTAGATCAGACATTTTATTCGATTGCCCTAAATTTTATGAACCGAACTCCGAATGGTTGATTGCAAGGCTTACAAGTCTCACAATATCTCTTTCTTTTAACTCAAAATAGTTACAAATTCTTCATTTTTTGAAAATCATAGAATTGTAATTGGTTAACAAATGTTAAAGAAAAAAAATTCGTAACATGTAAAGACAATTTTTATCTTTTGAAAAACAAAATTTTACAAACATGAAATTAAAGCTATAGATTTTATAATAAAATTATGAATTCTTTGGTATAACAAATTATTTTTATTAAGAAAAATTATGAAAAATATGAAAGAAAGTGATCTTTGATACTAACTCTAAAATTGTTTATCGGGTGTTATTGAACCAATCATTGTGTTCTTGGGTTATTTAGAGTTTGGTGTTTGATGTTTGTTCTCTTATTTGTCATTTTTCTCCTTTTCTTTTAGTTTGATTTCTAGAAACGCAAATGCTTGTGTAGATTAGGTAATTGCTCAAGGCAAAGCATGGATGAGTTGTAACATTAAGGTATCTAATCCCTCATCCTATTTGCGATCTTTATTGGATTTGGACTTTTCTGTTTTACCTATTCTAAACCATATTCCATATATATATATATATATATATATCCTCCATATCCACTTTGAATTACACTTCAAAATCACGAACAAAAAACCTCTTTACCTATCTTGAATCACATAAGGCCTCCTTACACTCAACAAAAACTCTTCTGCTCTTAAAGGGTTATTTATCTTTAATAAAAATTATTTTTAAAATTGCGGTAAGCACACTTTTAGTTTTTCGTAAGGGTTCTTGACTTGTACACCCGGGTTGAATAAGTAAATCTTTTAAAATAGGCCTTCTTATTGATCCCTCATGAAACCATTCAACCAAAAGCCTAATTCATAATACAAAAATAAAAAAAGACTTAATAGATTGATCAAGATGTATTACCTATAAATTCAACCATAATTTTTGGAACAGTAGTCAAAGAGCGAAATTTAAACCAAGAGTGTGTAAAGAAGTCCTCTTCGACTAGATTAATCACCAGTTAACTTTTCCTTAAGAAAAGAATGTTTAATGTCATAAGCCCTACTAGGAAGCTCAGCATTAAGGTCAGGAGATATTTTCAAAGATTAAGAAGAATATAAGATACGTCACATAGTTACCAAGAATGTGGATGGTTATAACACTTGCTTCTTACATAATAATTTATACTTGTTAGCAAACTTTCAAGAAAAAAAAAAAAAAAAGAGACGACAAGAAAGAAAAAAGAGAGAGAGAAAATAAAGGCTTGTTACAATTTTTTTTTTCATCCATTTTTGAATCTATATTAGTTCGAGTAGCCAAGTTTTCAATTCATGTAATTTACTTCCTTCCAATGTGGTTACACTTTTTTAAGTTGATCATGATATTCTAAGTCATTCTCTCTAATGAAGTTTTCCTCATGATTGATATCTATTAACTCTTTTTCAAATCAAAGGATCTTCTCTCTTGTAAACTTTGTAAATTTAACTTTTTGAGTATAGAATCAAACTCAAGTATTTTATGTATTTTATATATTTTCCTAGGTCAACAAAAATAATAAAATTAACTGAGTTAAATTTTAAATACAAAACCTAAAACGAATATAAAAAATACAAATATATTATTCAAAACCCCAATCGCATACAATAACCCTAAACCCTATGTACGCGTAAACACAAAAGATGGAACTTAAACCCGACAAAAACCCTAAAACTAAAAGCCTAAGCTTATAAAACATATAAATTTATTATAATGGTGATAAAGCCTTAATTTGGTAAAATTATCGATAGACATACGTAATGGCGTAAAATTATTAACGAATGGATAGAGATAAGTTAATTAAGCTATATAGAAGGAAATAATATAATATAATATACTATATGAATATACATATATTTTTTAGAATATACCCGGTATATATAATAATTATGCTTATAAATTAACTCGAAATTATATAATTATATATAATAAGTGATAAATTCACAAAATTCAATAGGAAATATATATTAAAAATAAAAGACATGCTAGAAACAGGATTATGTGCATGTAATTTCTCATTACACATATCAAATATATTGGATATATATATATATTAGTAAAATAACTAAATATTAATGAAATATACATAAAATATTCATAATTAACTTAAAAATAACCAAAGTGCATCCAAAATCAGTAAGAAAGTGTTGGAAACAGGCATGGCACTTCAAGAGCCATAATACGATGAATCAAAAGTGCCTTTTAACAAAAATAAGGCACCTTATGCTTGAAAAAAGTGAGAAAAATGAAAGAAAAAAAGAGGAAAAAAGGAGAAAAAATATGGATGACCTAAAACAATATAAATAGACCCTAGGAATTTAGTTTAAACATTTAGCAACTTAGATCACTTAAGGAAAATTCGAAAGGAATTTTAGAAAATAAAAGAAAGAAAATCGAAAAACAGAGTAAGGGTTGAACCAAGGCCAATTCCCCAACCAAACTTTAATCTACTATTGAACCCATCGCTACCTAGCAGCCTACCCTACACGCCACTCTTCCAACAACCCTCTACCGACTAACGATGGTTGGAGTATCGATAAACAGGTCAGTCACATTTCTATTATATTTTCCCTTTAATTTCTAAAAATATTAAATTAATTAAAAAATTACGAAAATTTTTATTTCTAGGTTATTTTAGATATATTTTAATACTATAATTTTTTTTATAAAATTATCAATATTTTCTATACTTGCTTTACAAATCTACTATTCATCCAAAATTTCAAATTTAAAATAAATATATTAAATGATGTTGTTTTGAGTTGAAAATTTTTCTGTAGAATACATGTTATATGTAGTTAATTTATATGTAGCCCAATTTTGATTTAATATGTGTTTAGTATTTATTATACTTTTTATCCTAAAAATGGCTAAAATAGAGCCATTTCTAAAATAAAATTGATTATATGAAAATAATAAATGAAATTAAGATCTAATGAATTCTAGATACTTATAATGATGTTAGGATATAAAGGAATTAATCTTGTATAAAAATAATATTATTTACCTAATTAATTATAATTTAAGGGTAAATACATGATTATGTACATATAGGCAATAAACCCAATAGCATAAAACTGGTTATTGATTGAATTCCCTATATTTTTATGAGTCTATAAAATTTTTTATAGAATTATTTGGTGACCGAAGCTATTTATTGTGAATTTTAGTAGTAAAATAGCTTAATTTACCAATCGAGGTATGTTATTTAGCAATATTAGGCTAAATTATGATAAAAATTCAAATGGAACCTATACATAACTATACCGGTCAAATTTGGGTAGGATGAATTTCCATCATATTTTGTGATAATTACATAACCCAAGCTACGATATACACGTGTTAGGGTTATATATTACCTATAATATTAATCTATACTAATAAATTATATAAAATATAGTCTATTTATATAATATGAACATAATATGATAAATATATTAGAAAATAAAAATACCTTATAGAATTCATCTCTTGAGATAAAACCTATAGTACATATCGTCAAGTTCATACGAACTCGATAATACTATTTTTACTAAAATTGTATAATCTTAGGTAATATAACACATATTTCTATAATATTATGAAAATTTATGTACTACGATAAGCTTATCATAACTAAAATGTAACTTGATTGATTAAAAATATATTTTGATATAATCAAAATAATATTTTATAAGTAATAATATAACTACATATATTATCAATACTAACTAACTTAATATAACATAAACATAACAAATGCATATCTAAATAAAAATATTTTCCCCATATAAAAATAATAATATACTCAATATATATATATAGATATTTATCACTTCATAATGATATACAAAGTAGATAAAATTTTAATGTTGTCGTAACTTTTACGAAAACTAAATCTGGGTTTTTGTATATATATAGGGTCTCTTAGTAAGTAGAACATTGTCGGTACAAGCTTATCGTAGTAAGCATTAATATAAGTAAGTTGGGATCGTAAATTTGTTACTTATTAAGATACTATATCTAAGTATCTTGAGGCTTAAGAGTACTTTTGCTTGTAGTTGTAAATTAGTTATATGTACGTATGTCATGTGTATGATTGGTATTTTGCTTGTGACAGGAGTTGAACTCTTTCGCGTATTATTTTGCATGATTTCATAGTTTTGTATCATGTAAACTTGTCTGACCACTTTTAAATGGAACTATTAGTGATCTAACTGCTAATATAACTAAACATGCATAGCAACCGTTAAGAGATCGACTAGCAGTGCTAGACTACATATCAACTTTCTTTAATTAGGATAGCTAAAATGGTTCTTTCTATTGAACCTAGGGTTGATTATTTGATTTTGATGAGAAAAAAACAAAAAAATATATAATTAAACATGTTGATTTTAATGATAACAAAACAAAAAGTGTATAGTTATACATGTTATTATTTGCTTATATTGAGTTAATTGGAAAACAATCGCTATCTTGCAAAATAATTATAAACATCAATTAATTCTATAAGATATTTAGATTTGAAAGATGTGTAAGCATCAATGAAGTTGAATTGTATATTATGGATGTTCTTTGTTGTGCTTGAAAGATGGAAATAGGTGATTTTGGCCTATTGGCTTAACAACTCCAAAGCACTATCAGCTTGACAATAAAATGGCCTAGATAAGAAAATGGAATTGCTTCTGATCAAGGTATCGACATGCCAGTGTTCATGTTAGTAGTACATTTGCTTATCATCATATTGATATGAGTAAGGGATCGGCATATCTATAAGCTTGTTTCAACTAGTCGTTAGAACATTTAATGCACTATAACTGAAAGAATTGAATGAGATGATATAAATACTCAATAACTCAACCAGGGACAATAGAGAGTTGATATTTTATTATAATATTTCAAAATTCTCTTTTATTCTCATCATCTATTATTTTCATTGTCTCTTGTACCCCGATTTGCTAATATTTAAAGAGATTTGAAGTGTAGTACATGTGAGCTATTAGTTGTAAAGTATTGAGAGTTAAAAGCATTACACCAATAATCTTTGAGATTGAGTTTGTGTTGTGAGTTGAGATTATGATTTGTGTTGAGAGTTATTGTGATTGAGAATCTTGTAAAATCAAGATTGAGAGAGTTGTGAGCATGAAACTTGTATAATCAAGTTTGTGTATGTATAGCTCTTGAAGCTTGGATTGAGAAATTAATAAAGTGATATGAAGTTCTCGGTTGGAGGTATTGTGTGTTCGTGGAGAGTAGGGGGTGGTCTGAACTTAATGTTAAATCTAGGCTTGATTTTCTCTACCCTTATCTCTTTTATTTTTGGCACTTATTATTATTTTATTATTATCTTGATTATACTTATTGTTACTTTATTGTCTTGATATTATATTCATTTTGTTACTTAAATCAAGAAATTGGTATTAAAGTAAAATCTAGGCATTGAACTCAATTTACGCCCCATTGTTGAGTTCTTAGTGTAGTTTTTCAATTGGTATCAGAATAAGGTTTCTAAATTTATTGCTTAATTGCATTTAAAATAAAGATCATGGCATTGAACACATTAGGTTTCATAGAAGGGCAAGCTATAAATATACCACCACTCTTAACTGGGAATAATTATCCTTATTGGAAATGTAGGATGACTATATTTTTTAAAGCACAAAATAGATTATTGTAACAAGTAGTTGATAAAAGACCGTTTAAGATCGAAGGTAAGGAAGAAAGAATTATATAAAAAATAATTAGAAATTACTTGATTTAAGTGAAATAGCTATAAATATCTTGCATCATCCCGTTAATGAACACGACTTTAATAGAGTTTGTACATGCAAGAGTGCTAAGGAAATTTAGAAAGAGTTAAAAAGCACATATAAAGGAACTAGTCGTGTTAAGGACACAAAGATAAGCTTGCTTTGTAGCCAATTTGAAAATTTTAAAATGAATCCAACGAAACAATTGATGAGATGCATAATAGGTTCATTAACATAATCAATCCTTTAAATGTTCTTGGTAAATCATTTACTAATCTTGAAATCAATTCCAAAATTTTTAAGTCTTTACCAAAGGATTGGGAAGCCAAGAGAACCGCAATTGAAGAAGTTCATGATCTTAACACAATATCAAAGGAGCAACTTCTTAAAACTCTTAATACTTATGAGATGATTAAGAGGCAATGAGAAGAGTCCAAAAAGAAAACAATTGCTTTGAAGGTAATCAATGACAGCTGATGATGATGATGTGGCCATGATTATAAGAAATTTCAAAAAATTCATGAAGTTCAATAGGAAATTAGCAAAAGACAAGGGTGAAAACGTATCTTAGTTGAGAAAGGAAAAGAAAGAAGTAATCAAGTGCTATAATTAGCAAAAATTGAGCCACATTCAATAATATTGCCTGAATCTTAAGTAAGTCAAGAAAGGAGTAAGGAAAAAGGCTATGATGATAACTTAAAGTGATAGTGATTCGAGTGACTCAAAAGGACTCAAAGGGAGAAATGTGCTTTATGGTAATGGACAATGAGGTGTGCTCTACTTCAAATGACTCTTCATTTGATAAGCTAAAAAATATGTATAATGAGTTGTTTAAGAAACTTATTAAGGTTTAAAAGGAAAATAAGATGATAAAACAAATAATGATTGAAATAGGAAGTGAATTTGATGTGTTCAGAAATGAATGTAATAAAGTAAATGATTCTAAAGAAGTTTTAGAGGAGGACAATGAGTACTTAAGATTAGAAGTTGATAAATTAAATAAAAATAATGAAGAATTGAATTTTAAAAACAAGGATTTAACTAAGGAAAATGATCAATTAAAAGATAAGTGTAATTCTCTTGAAACAAAAGTTGAAAGCATGAAAAGTAAAGATGCTATAGTTGATAGGCTAAGAGAGCTTCAAATTGAAAATGCTATCTTAAAGTCTAACTTAGATGATTCAAAACAAACTATAGCTAAGTTCATGAATGGACAAAAGAATTTTTATAGTCTCTTTAGCTTTTAAAGGCAAGGATTTAACAAAACTAGAATTGGTTATAGTAGAGAATATATTTACAAGTCTTATAAAAGTTACTTTATAAAAGCAACAACTAAGACTTGTAATTATTGCGATAGATATGGCCATATTACACATACTTATGCAATACGTCGCAATACCAATTTGAATAATAAAGGTAAAATAGTATGGGTTTCAAAAGAATAAGGATATATTATTGCTATTAACTAGAAATGACCCAAAATCACATGGGTATGAAAGAAGTAATTATATCTATTTTTAGGAACTTCAAATGAAAGCAACTCGAATGGAAAATGCTCAAAGAAAATTCAAAATTCCTCTAACATGGTATTTGATTCAATAAACTTATTTAAGTAGTCTATATAATAACTAATATATTTTATGTATACTTGAAGTTCTCCATACTTGCTTAGGTTTCATTATGTATATTTTTGCCATCTATCGATTTCAATGATAATTATAAGTTCCCTACATGTTTAAATATGCTAATATTTCATGCTTGAATGGTTGCTTGATTTAATTATAAAACTATGCATAGTTGATATATAATCAACCACATTTGAGCTCACATAATCATTTAAGGATTCAACTAGAGTTTTTGCAACTGTTAACTTTGCAAGCCATGGTTAAACTCTCATCATGTCATAATATGTATTTAGAACTAACTTGGAAGCTTAAGTTACAGATATCATGTATTTTGTGCATAGTTGAAGTCACTTATGTATGTTTAGGATCATATGTGCACAATTTTTTGCTATGCCTCGATTTTTGTGTTCAAATCCAGTTCCTATATGTTTAATATTATCCATAAATTATGGTTGAAGGATTGATTTGGCTTATTTTTTGTTTTCATGCAAATTTAACTCCCTTAGACCCAATTTAGGCTCTTGTTGTTGTTTGGGAAGTCATGTCTCACTTTGTCAATTTGCATGCTATAAGTTTTGATCATGCCACCCTTGTATCTATAGGCATTATTGAAACTTGCTTAGAGTGCCAAATTATTATAAACTTGATTCAGTGTGTATGTATATCATTAAGCACAATTTGTATTCCATAGTTCATTTTGATGTTTTTAAGTAGTGATTTTAGGACCTTTGAATTATTATTGTGATATTTTCCTTCCAGCATATTTAAATATGATGTTGAAATTTACTTAAAGTATCGATTTGTGATAACTAAGCCTCATTGTTCAAAATTGGTCATTCATACATTTACATGGTTGATAATAAACTTTCTAGCAACTAAAGACTTAATTTTGTTAAATCTTGTTAATGTTGTTGAGATACAAACTTTTCATACTCAATTGGACCTAAGGAACATAATCATATAGATTTCATGTATTAAATGTGACATTTAACATGCTTTGGGCATACTTAAAGTCATTCATAAGTATCCAAGTTTATATATGCATAAATTCATCATGTATCGATTTTCGTGCCTAAAACCGGGCTTCACATGTTTATTTTCATCTATAAATCATGTTTGAGTTGTCAATCTAGCTGGATCTTAATTTTGTTCAAATTTGACCTCTCTAGACCCTTATTAGACACTAAGTGATATTTAAGATATCTCATGCCTATTTGTACACATATGGATGTTGCTTGGTTTGATCATGTATCTTTTATACTTCTTGATAGCTTTCAAACATATTTGAAGTATAAACTTATCTTGAATTTGATAAAGAATCCATACTTAAGCTCTAGCTACATTTATACTTAACATTTAATCTTAAAGAACTCAAATAATGATTTTGCAATTTATAGAGCCTTAAAGTAAACATGTATTTGAAATTTGCTTGAAGTATTGGTATGTAAAAACTCAATGCTTATGCACATATTTTGCTTTTACATGCACATTTTTACTTTATCATGAATTAAATGGTTCAATAAATTTGATTTGGTTAAATCCTCGATATCTAGTTAAAATTTAAGTTTCTTAAGCCTTAACAGACTTAAATAAACTTGCTTGAATTGTTAGAACACTCATTAAATCATTTAAAATAAACTTGAGTTGGTAACTTGAACAAATGAAGTGAATTTAACCAAGATTCTGCAAAATTACAAAATACTAGCATGACGGTTCCCATCACCACCGACATGCCAATATACCCTTCTGTATAAGAAGTTGCAATCGGTTTGTTCCATGAAATGATATGATGGTATCCCCTACTACTAGCATGTTGGTATATCCTCTTAAATAAAAAGTCCCACATGAATCTGTTTAATGAACCAGCATGACAGTATCCTCCCTTACTGTAATGCTGGTACATTAAAATTTCAAGCAATACTCTTTCACAACCATTGATCTTTCTCTCTCTTCTCTTCTATTTCCAAATCATCCTCTTCACTCTCTCCTAAACCCTAGAATTCTTCTCTCTCTTTGATCCACCATCTCTAAACCCTCAAAATCATAATTTTCCCTCATCAATCATCTCTAAACCCACATAATCTCTCATCAATCCCTTCACTTCTTCAAATTACACTCTCCTCTTCTCCTTAACACAACTTTCTCTCTCTACTAAACCTCCCATCCACTATCATAAGGCCACCTTAATGAATTATAGTCACTTTCAAATGAATTGTCACTGCTTATCTTGCCCCTTTTCTTCTCCAACTCAAGATGATGATCCACTTACTGCTTAAGTTGCTAATTCTAGTTTATTTCTTATGCTACTTCATGTTATGTTTTATTGACTTGCCCTCTTGCCATCTTACGTTTCCTTTCTTATGTATTCATTGGATTTTGGTCCTTGATAACCTTTGTTGCTCATGCTTTAAATCCCTTATGTTTTTGTGATTCATGGACCTTTTTATACTAGGCATGAATGTCTCTTCTTTATTTAGTTAACTTGTTGCTTTTGAAAATTGTTGCTTTTGAAAATTGTTGCTAGCTACTCTATTATTGGATTGCTTCTTTGTTCTTTTTTTTACAGAGGGCATATCCTAAGGCTTAAGCCGAGACTATGCCGAAATTTTGACTTGAATCCTCTTTCCTTTTCATCACTTGCATCTTCTTTTTTTTTTATGAGGCCAAAGGGAGAGAAATATTCAAGTCGTTAGAGTGTCAAACATGTATTAAATCGAATTGATAATAATCACTCAAAAGATAATATTGATCTTATAACTTTAGCATATCTTGATTCATTGAAAGAATGATATAGCCAATATGTGGAGTTATTAAGAAGTAAGACTTGGTTTCTTAGCACATCAATACTCTCTTTTTGCAAGCATTTTATTAATCTTTTTAATTACTAGATATCTTAAAACCGAATGCTTAATTTATGAGGAGAACTGGATTGAGGGGGAGCATTTAAAGTATAAGAGTTTTGTCTTCATAAAAAAAGAGGAGATTGTTGAACCTAGGGTTCATTATTTGATTTTGATGAAAACAAAACAAAAAGTATATAGTCATACATGTTATTATTTGCTTATATTGAGCTAATTAAAAAACAATCGCAATCTTGCAAAATAATTATAAACATCAATTAACTCTATAAGATATTTAGATTTGAAAGATGTGTAAGTATCATTGAAGTTGAATTGTATATTGTGGATGTTCTTTGTTGTATTTGAAAGATGGAAATAGGTGATTTTGGCCTACCAGCTTGATGGTAAAGTGGCTTAGAGAAGAAGATGGAATTGCTTCTGATCAAGGTACCAACATGCCGGTGTTCATGCTAGTAGTACATTTACTTACAATCATGCTCATAAGAGTAAGGTACCGGCATGCTTGTTTCAACTATTCGTTGGAGCATTTAATGTATTATAATGGGAAAAATTAAATGGGATGATATAAATGCTCAACAACCTAGCTAAAGACAATAAAGAGCTGATCTTTTACTATAATATTTCAACATTTTCATGTATTCTTATTATCTATTATTCTCATTGCCTCTTGTACCCTATTGCTAATATTTAGAGAGATTTGAAGTATAGTGCATGTGAGCTGTTAGTTGCAAAGTATTGAGAGTTAAAAACATTATACCAATAATCCTTGAGATTGAGTTTGTATTGTGAGTTAAGATTGTGATTGGTGTTGAGAGTTATTGTGATTGAGAATCTTATAAAATAAAGATTGGGTGACTTGTGAGTGTAAAACTTGTATAATCAAATTTGTGCAACTGTAGCTTTTGGAGTTTGGATTGATAAATTAATAAAGTGGTGTGAAGTCCTTAGTTAAAGGTATTGTATGTTCGTGGAGAGAAGGGGACGGGTCCAAACTTTACGTTAAACCCGAGCTTAATTTTCTCTATCCTTATCTCTTTTATTTTTGGCACTTATCATTATCTTGATTTTACTCATTGTTACTTTATTGTCTTTATATTGTATTCATTTAGTTACTTAAATTAAGAAATTGGTATTAAAGTAAAATTTGAGCTTTGAACTCAATTAACCTCCCCTCTTGAGTTCCTAATATAGTTTTTCACTTTCCCTATCCTTAATCGAACTAAGTGAAAGGAGAGGAAGTCACGGTAAGGGTGGAGGCTGTGGTTTAAAGGTGGTCATGAGAGGAATATGTTTTCCATTACACAATTTGAGTTTGGTTTGATTTTGAGTTATGGTAAGCTCCTCAAATTGGATTGGAGCAAATATAATTTCTCTAATCTGACAATGGACTGAATAACATTATGTAACGTTTTAACTGATTATTTGCATTGCATTTTATTATAATTGATAACCTTGTTTTTTATTGTATAATACTTTTCTGACTTCGTCCTATTTATTGAGCTAGTTGTGCTCACATCCTTATAAACTCCTTTGCAGGTGACGAGTGAAAGTTCAAGACGTATAGATACAATTGGCTGAGAAAGTGAGGAAAGGAGAATTCATTAAATATGGGCTTTTGCCTTTTTCTTTTAGTTTGAGGAAACTAACTAGAAATTCCCAAGGATACTTACTAACTTCCTATCTTATTGTAAATAAACTTCAAGACCTGTGATTTTTGTAAACTTTTAACGTAAATTATAACTTTATAAGTGGAAATGCTTATACAAGTACCGTTGTATTATTAAACAACAAGTTGTCTTGAACATATATTTTGAAAAGTATATCTTGTGTTGACTATATTTACGATAATAGTAATGAGATTAGTTTATACTGTAGGATTGTTACGATTTCTTCTATTCAAGGTGTAATGATACTCTAGGCTCATAATATAAAATGCAAGTTCTAATATCCAAAATGAACCTCATTATATGAAACTATGTCCGAAAATAATAAAGATTGACTATAAAATCATAAAAATTAGAGTTAAAATGAAAAAAGTTATACGTGATTTAAGATTTAAGAAAAATCGAGAGATATAAGTAGATTGATTAAGTTATTCAAGTGATGTGGTCCTATAAATAAATAACTAAGATAAAACCCCAACCAAATAAAGAAATATCCAAACATAATTATTTGCAAATGTACACGTATATTTTTTTATAGCAGGAAATCGAAAAACACATACTAAAAGTACGAATAAGACATAATTATAAAACACTAAGTTATTCAAAAGGTTAAAGTTTTATGTATATATACTCGTACTTAAAAGTCAAAACATTGTAAAGAAGATACACTTCTATATGTACAAATAATTAAATATATAAAATGTAATGGTAATATTATATTAAAATGAAACAACGATAATAACAACTAATAATAATAATGATGATGATGATAATGTTAATAATCATGATAACAATAGTATGAAATCATACACCTACAAGAATTAAAATGAGAATATTTATATATGTATGCATGATCGTGCATTATGTTATTAGAATAATATTACATTATGATTAAGCTAGAGTTTTCATTATCAAGTCAGTTATTTAAACATATAATTTTGAGATTTTCCATCTAGCTCTATTACTTTTTCCAACTTGTACTGTCACACTATTATCCATCCCACTATACATAAGTACTATAATTAAATTATACCATAACAATATATCAATACAAGATTTATAAATAGTCAAATAATTCAAACTCGTATCATATTTAATAAGTTATATATTATTACTCATACAATAGGGAAATACTCTTTACTTACTATAATAATAAGGACTGGCTATGAAAATGTAAAGATTTAAGGTAAAACTAAAAAGTTACATGAGATTCAAAACCTAAGTGGAAAGGGAATTAAAATTAAATAATAAGCTGATTAGGCCGTTTAGCACTACATCTAAATACTCATTAGGTTCCTTTTATTATTAGGAGGGCAAGTTGCTTATTGATTGCTATGATTCATATAGGCTTTGGTTAAGTGAGTATTCCTGATGACTCTATACTTGTTTTGTACTTGTAGTTAGTGTACTTAAATTAAATATTAAGAGCTTAATGCTTAGAGTTTGGGTTATGTATGTGCTTGAATATTGGTTGTTAATTGTATAAAATGTAATAGCTAAATGATTGATGGTTTGGTTTATTGCTGTATGATTGGATGACTTATCAATATTGGTCAATTACCTAGCAATTTGACTTAATTAAATAAATGGATCATACATATTCACAAGCATTACATTTACTGTTCCGGTTGTCACCTCACACGAATAGTCATGAAGGGCCTTGTAGGAATGGAGATCCCATGTGATTTGATTATTTATAATTAGTATAGTGTAAGAACACTTGTACAACATGACCCTACTCTTGGCTCGTAGGCTTACTTAGTGCCGGAGACGCTAATCGTGGGTGATTGATAGTTGAGTTTATAAACCATCACTATAGAGTATGAGTATAGACTGCAGGAGCCATATCACCACTAAACTTGAGAATTTGTTAGCTATTGGATTTTTGGAAATTGAAATATATTTTATAAAATATGGAATCTCCATATATGGCTAAAAATTCAAGTGCTATAACCCGATTATGATTAGTGTTGATGAATCTACAACCCTTACTTCAGAGGGCGTTAAATCCGAAGTTGTATGCAACATCTGGTCAACTGCATACATTGTTCGACATATTGCTTATTCAAACATTCATATGTTTATAATTGTTTGATAACTTATTTGCTAGTATAATAGAAGGAATATCTCATTAAGCTCATGTAGCTTACTCTCTAACAGTTCATTTTGCAGGTTCATTTAAGCTGGAACTAAGATAAGTTTTGAGTGCAGGGTGCAAACCCAAGATATGTAAGAGAATGTTAGAGTTAATTAGGAAACGTATAACTAATACAGAAACATCCTATGTAGAATGTATTTCTATGTTAGGATTATGTATCATTTAATACTTCTTGTAATTTATAAAATTAATTTACCCAGTCTTATTACCTAGTAGGAGATACCAATTCTCTGCAATTCTAATGAACCGTGGAATATTAAATATTCATAGTTATTTATATTTTATGACAAGTTAATAAATTAAAAATTGGAAACTCTAGTAATTAATTAATTAATTAGAGTCTTGCAATCTTTAACTTGTAAGGCAATTTTCATATCATGGATGCACGCGTAATGTAGAAATTTTAGGTAATCCTACTAGACCCCTTTTATGATCTTGAAATCCCTGATGCCTTTTTTTTTTGCTATAAATTGTTTTCACCAAATTCTTTATTTATAAAAATTTTCAAGTCAAGAAGTTTTTTAAATTAGTTGCATTCCCTCGTTTGTTTCTTCAATCATCATTTAGGGTTATAGCTAGCCTCTTAAGTGCTTCCCCTTCATTACATCTATACTAGGGTTTTAGCTAACTCAAAAAGCGCTGTTCCAACTTATGTTTCTCTTAAGTTCTTAAGCCAACCTATAGGATACTTTCCCATTTCTCAATTTCTCTTAAGGTTTTAGAGAGCTCATAAGGCGCTTTTCTTTACCAATTTCTCTTAAGGTTTTAGCGAGCTCATAAAGTGCTTCGCATCACCAATCTCTCTTCAGTATTTTAGTGAGACTATAGAACACTTCCCTTTACCAATTTCTTACGGTTTTAGCAAGCCCATAGGGCGTTTCCTATCACTAATCTCTCTTTAGTGAGCTCATAGGGCGCTTTCCTTTACTAATTTCTCTTAAGGTTTGAGCGAACCCATAAAGCACTTCCCGTCACCAATCTCTCTTTAATGTTTTAGTGAGCCTGTAGGGTACTTCTCTTTACCAACTTCTCTTAGGGTTTTAGTCAGCTTGTATGGTGCTTCCCATTACCAATCTCTCTTTAGTGTTTTAGTGAGGCCCTAGAGCACCTTCCTTTACCAATTTCTCTTAGGGTTTTAGCCAGCCTATGCAGTGCTTCCCCTTCAACAATCTATCTTAAGGTCTTAGTTAGTTACCTCCTTTTTCATCTCTTTTGGGTTTCAGCCAGCCTATAGAACGCTTTCTCTTCATCATTTTCTCTTTGGTGCTTCCTCTTCATCAATTTCTCCTAAGGTTTTAGCAAGCTCGTAGGGCGCTTCCCTTCACTAGTTTCTCTTAGGGTTTTAGATAGCCTATAGGGAACTTTTCATTTACCATTATCTCTTAATGTCTTAGCCAGCCTATAGGGCATTTCCCCATTTCCAACCAGCTATCAAGATTTAGCAAGCATAAGGAGCACTTTTTTCCGCCTAGGTTAGTCAACTCAGAAGGGCATGACTAGGTTTTCACATCAATTATCATTTAAGGGTTGCTAATCCCTTATGGACACTCTAGCTTAGGTTAGTCAACTTAGAAGGGCACGACTAAGTTTTTACATTAATTATCATTTAGAGTTGCTAGTCTTTTAGAGACATTCCTGCCTAGGTTAGTCAGTTTAGAGAAGCACGACCAGGTTCTAAATCAATTCTCATTTAGGATTGTTAGTCCCCTAAAGACACTTCTAGTTAGGTTAGTTAGGTCAAAGGAGCATGGCTAGATTTTCTAAAATTGATTCTTATTTAAGGGTTGTCGATCCCCTAAGGACGCTCTTACTTAAATTAGTCAGTTCAGAAGGGCATGACTAGGTTATTACTTCAATTATCATTTAGGGTTGTTAGTCCCTTAGAAATGCTCCTGCTTAGGTTCGTCAGCTCAAATAAGCACAATCAAGTTCTAAATCGATTCTTATTTAAGGTTGCTAATCCCCTAGAGACGCTCCAACCTGGGTTAGTTAGCTTAAAGGAGCATGGTCATATTTTCTAAAATAGATTCTCATTTAAGGGTTGATAGTCATTTAGAGACGCTCTCGCCTAGATTAGTCAGTTTAAAAGGGCATGACTAGGTTTTCACATCGATTATCATTTAGGGTTATTACTCTCCTAAAGACGCTTTTGCCTAGATTACTCAGCTTAGAGAAGACAGCCAAGTTTTAAAATGATTCTCATTTAGGGTCGTTAGTCCCTTAAAGATGATCCCACCCATGTTAATTAGCTCAGAGAAGCATAACTGAGTTCTAAATTGATTTTCATTTAGGGTTGCTAGTCCTCTAGAGACGCTTTCGCCTATGTTAGTTAGCTTAAAGGAGTAAGGCTAGATTTTCCAAAATCGATTCTCATTTAGGATTACCAGTCCCCTATTAATGCTTTTGCTTAGGTTAGCCAGCTCAAAGGAGTACGACTAGTTTTCTAAAATCAATTTTCATTTAGGGTTGCTAGTCCTTTGTAAACACTCTTGCCTAGGTTAGTTAGCTTAGAGGAGTATGACCAAGTTTTCTAAATTGATTCTCATTTATGGTTATTAGTTCTATAGAAATGCTCCCACCTAAGTTAATTAGCTTAGAAGAGTACGACTAGTTTTCTAAAATTGATTCTTATTTAAGGTTGCTAGTCCCTTAGTGAAGCTCCCACCTAGGTTAGGTACCTTAGCGGAGCACAACTAGGTTTTAAACTGATTTCCTTAGCTAACTCACAGAATGCTAGCATTTTAAGGTTCTCGTTATCCTATAGGGGTGCTACCCTTCATTCGATATCTTTTAGGGTTCTTATCAACTCATAAGGCACTACCCTTCTTTTAAGTGACTCTTAAGGCTTTTACCGGCTCTTAAGGCGTCTTCTTCCAAAATATCTTTCACCATTCACCAAATCCCTAATGAATCAAGCCTAAAATGGCTAGTTAGTTGTAAAGCCTTTTAGGGCAATTTCATTCCTAAAGCAAAATTGGTGTCTCTTTTTGTTTTCGTGGTAAATTTTTACCTAAACATTACCACAAAGAGGAGTAACTATAAATAGCCTATTTTTACCCTCTTATAATTCTAGTCTTTTTTTTTTTGTTAGAATAGGGAAAAAAAGTCCTAATTTTAAAAAATAAAAAAATGAAAAAAATTGAAAAATTAGAAAAAAAAAGTATATAAAATAGAAATTTTAGAAAAATAAAAATATATATAGAAAATTTCATAAAAATGCAAAAAAAAAAAAAGGAAAAAAATAAAAAGATAAAACTTTTTAGGAAAATAGAGTTTTTAGGAAAAAATAAGGATTAAAGTCGTGTTGGGGTCATTAGGTTTGGTTAATTTTCTAATTTGATTATAGGTCGTTACATAGCTTTTATGCAATTTGTTTGCAGACATTGATAGGACACGAGCCAACAACCCAATTGGTTTTATACTTGGTTTTGGTATTTGTAAGGAGTTTATGGCCTTAGGTTTATTCCTCACTAGGCACTTTGTGCCTTTTCTTTTTTGTGTCACCTTCTAGAACATGTGGTAGGGAAGTATTGGACCATATGTCGGTGTAAGATATGTGACCAATAGATGTTAGTCCACGTGGCATCACGTCAACAATTCTTTCCTTCCCTTTCCTTCTCTTTCCCTCTCTTTCCTACATGAATTTAACCTCGGTAGCCTGCCTTCCATCCTCTTTTGATCCTTTTTTCTTCACGATTTCACTAAAATAATGGTGAAATCACGAAGCGCACACACGGAGTACAATAGATTGAACCCAATATCACGTCCAAGCATAGTCATTTAGGGGGTCAATTTGGAGTATGAAAGTTGCTAATAACATGTTGTATTGATATTGCTCCAAGCTTGATTTGCTTGAATCTAGCCCCATTAATGAATTTAGAAGCTTCTGAAGTGTATTTTAAGCAACAATGGATATGCCGAAATTATGTTTAATTGATCACATCAGGCAATTTTCTCAAATTCAAATTGAATGAGTCAAACACCCATCTATGATCATTTTTGGGATTTAATGGGGTATTATCACCTTATGCTCATTTTAACCTAGTTTAGTATAAAAAAGGGGTTGAGAAATTGCATTTAGGCATCAAGCTTCATTCGAAACACTCCATTAAAGCTTGAATTCGAGCTCTCTCTCCCTAAAAAGCTCATTTCTCTCCCTCTCTCTCTCTTTCTAAATTTTTCACCACTATAGCTGCTTTTTAACAAAATAATGACTATAAGAAGGATCCTTGAGCTTCTATGTGTTGATAGTTATCACTTTTGAGCTCCGCCATAGCCTCTATTACCTTCATTGGCCCAAACCTTAAGCCATCGCCATTGCCCTCTTCAGAACTGGCAACTTCATTGCTTTATGACCAAAACGACCATAATAGCCAACTTCACCATGTGCCAAAACCTAAGACCTAATCGATCCATAACTCCCAATAGCTAACAAGTAGTAGTTGCCACTACCACCACCGTAGGGTGGTTTTTAAAAACCACCAAACACAGTGGCACTAAAAAAGGACCTCCATTCCCTAATGAAGTTCACATGAATTCACTTTCTACCTATTGATTTGATGTCTAGAATTGTTTGCAATGCGTTGGAGAAAACCCACCCACCCTTACCCCCACCTCCTCCCCCCCTCCCCCTACCCAACCACCTTCTTCCTCCTTTTTGAGCTTTATGTGCAATGTAAGTGCTTGAGTCGAACGAGTTGGACCTGACAACCCTATTTGACTACGCATACTAACCCGCACCCCTAATTTGGTTTGGTCCTCTTCTCTTTTTCCCTTTTGTTTGTATTTTTTTGTTTTTTCTTCTTTTTTTTTTCTTTTATTGTATTATACAATTGTAAAATAAAATAAATTCGAAAAAGAAAGAAAGGGAAAAAAAAAAAGAAAAAACAAAGAAAAGAGAACAAAGAAAGGAAAGCCTTTTTTAGTCTTTTTTTTTTTTATGCTTCTATAAAAAATAATAAGAATTAAAAAAAATAAGAGAAGATAAGTAAATAAATAAATGAATACAAAAGAAAAAAAGTTTATCACTTAGAAAAGTTTATTTTTCAAATAAATAAAGCAAATAAATCTTTTTCAAATTTATGACTTCTTTGAAATTTTTCCCAAAAAAATAGACACTTAAAAAAGCTAGAACCCTTCTTAGAAACTTTCCTAAAATGAAAAATAAATTGGCTAAAAGATATAAACTCAACCGATTTTCCAAATTTAAAAAAAACTAACACATTTAAGATTTTCGAAACGAACTACGGAAATCTAATCTCGAATAGCAAATATGTAGGCACTCGTAAGAAACTATAGGGCGACTTAAAATATGAAAACAAATTATTTTTTCCCCTTTTATAAATAATTCTTCAATTTATTTATTTTTTTATAAATAGATACGATTTCATTTATTTATGAATACATAATATTTGAGGGTATTTGAAAAATGAAATTAAATTTGTAAAGTTATGGTGGTATTTGTATAAGGTTTAATAAGGTAGTTTCCGAACTCACGATATCTGGTTTTTCAAAAAAAATTAAAAAATTTTTCAAAACATAGACTAGTAGCTAAATTAGAATTAACCCACCTAATCATTTTTAATTTAATCATCTTTTTCCAATTCTATCCGGTGGTAACTCTAAGTTTTTTTTAAAAAAAAGAAAAAAAAAAAAACAGTTTTCCTTAGTTCCTATTCAAGGGTTTATATTAAATGAGAGATTCCACAATTTCATTCTTATTTTTGACGAGACGTTCAAAAATTAAAAAAAAAAACCATTAAATCCATAATTTATTCAATAGTTGAGATTTAAATAAATATAAATTAAAGTTGAGATAGAAGATAGTATTGGTCCTGTCAAAAATAAGGACGGGATTGTAAAAAAATCCATATTTAATAAGCATAAGGTTTAATTTAGACCAAGTTAAGGAAAATAAACAGTATCTAATTGTAATTGTGTATTTTTTTATCTTATTATAATCTCTCTCATTTTAATGATTATTTCTCTTATTGTATATCATGTGATTAGATATGGGCATAGAGCAGGTATGCCCTTTATTTTAACATTGACCCGTTATGTTTGGTTTCAAGACTTGAACCGAGCATGTATTAATGGATTAAGACCCAACTAAGGACCTGGATAAGTCTATTATTCGAGTGCAGTTTTCCCTTGAATATCCGTGGACCAACAAGTCCTAATGAGTGTCCTAACAAAAGCAAAAAGAAAATAAATTAAGGGAAAATTTTAAAAGGAAAAAAGAGGACAAAATTACTACTGAGTGTAGCTAAACTTAGGGAAGGATTTGTTATCGTAAACCGGTATGAAATTTGCCCATTGATTTAGTGAACCGAAACCGGCCCGTTTGGGATGGGCATGAATTGGCCAAAGATCTGTCGATTTATACAAATTTAGACGGTTCAAGTCCCTTAATTCGTCTGAAACAGTGGGTTTAAATTAGATTTTTTTTTTAATTTATATACATATACATATTATATATAATTATAATACATATATTATTATTACAAATAAATATTTATACATATTATTATGTATTCTATATATTAACATATTAACCTTTATATTATACAAATTAACGTATTATATATATTATATATGTTATACTTATTATACATGTAATATAATACATACATACAATATACCTATTTCACATACATATAAACTCAAAATCCCGATTTTGTCCAAACGAGTTAGATTTAGATATTCCATTACGAGATTTTATTATCGCTTGGCATTGTTTGGAAATTACTCACTTTTCTTGTTAACCTTAACGAGTTATATCATGCAGACACTTTCTGACAAGATGGTTCTGTAAAATTGATTTAGAAACATGAGTGCGTGCGTCAATGGCACACGAGTCAAAAGGCAATAAATTACCCGATGCATGTTCCTATCTATCATCCCACCAAAACACTCGTTAATCAAACCAACCAACAAATCCCCCNTTCCCAAAAATTAAAAATGTTATACTTATTATACATGTAATATAATACATACATACAATATACCTATTTCACATACATATAAACTCAAAATCCCGATTTTGTCCAAACGAGTTAGATTTAGATATTCCATTACGAGATTTTATTATCGCTTGGCATTGTTTGGAAATTACTCACTTTTCTTGTTAACCTTAACGAGTTATATCATGCAGACACTTTCTGACAAGATGGTTCTGTAAAATTGATTTAGAAACATGAGTGCGTGCGTCAATGGCACACGAGTCAAAAGGCAATAAATTACCCGATGCATGTTCCTATCTATCATCCCACCAAAACACTCGTTAATCAAACCAACCAACAAATCCCCCATATTGAATGCGCATGCATTTTTGACTCTATACCTTTCCCACTCTTCTTGCTAATTAAGTCATACTCCGGCTACTTTTCAAACAACGCTCAATTAAAGCTTCCTATAATCCATTGATGAAAAAGTCGAATCGGGACCCGGCGGCATTTAGCTCAAACTTTGATCCAGTTTATAATTTTCATCTCTACCACTATCAAGCTTAGAATTCCAGTTTGAAATAACATTCTCTATCAGCTCGAGTATGACTTATTAAGTTTGTTTACAATTGATTTATCTAAAAACATTTCTTTTTCTTTAAATTAAAAAATAATATCGAATAGATTCTAAGTTCGAATTCATGATCAAATATGATTTTAAGTTCGATTCAAATTCGAATAGACTCAAAGAGTTAAACAAATTAAATATCATAAAGTTTGAGTTCGATTGAAATATATCTAAATTGAAATTAAATAAATATCAAACTAAACTCGAATAACATAAGAATATATAGATATAGCTTATTTATACTCCTAGCAATCACAGCAAGCCGTAATTTACCGCATGCACATTGACCAGCCATCATCACTCCCATGTTGCCCGTTGGAAAATGTTGCTCCAAGCTTCTCGATCGACTTTGACTATTGTTGGTCAGGATGATCTTGAAGTAACTTCCTCTGGGGTTTTCTCATTCTTTAGTAATGAATACTTGACTAAACCAATGAACAGGAGACGCAAACAAAAATAAAAATATAAAAAAAAAAATCCCAAAAAGAAAGTCTTCCAGGATTCATGGACTGGGAATTCGCTCTTGATCGGTTTTACATCTATTATGAAGTGGCAGACAAAGACCTCAAGAGCTGGATAGGCCACTCACATATTTCTCAATCATGGAAATTTTGGCCTTCTTTTTCTATTTGTCTTTTACAGTTATTAATTATATTGACTTTGTCATGAGCTTGCACACTTACTGTATTGCTATGACGTGCGATGTCATGAAATGTGCCTTCTTCTTTTTTTCTTTTTTCTTTTTTTTTTTCTTTTTTATAAATAAGAAAGGGTTTGCCAAGATTGATATGTCATATAGGCCACCTAATGGTAAGTATGAATAAATAAAATTTTTATCAAATATTGTCGGTTATATATATTTTAGACATTAGACTAGGTGTTTTATTAAATCTCGGAATCATCAGAAGTCTAATGTTTAGTTATATATATATATATATATTTATATATAGGAGACGCTTTGTCCAAACGAAGTTACGTGACGTTCGGTGAAATTTCATTATGCAAAACTTTATATTTGCTGATGATATACTGATAACAATTTATATGAGGTTTTGGGTTTAAATTTTATTATGGATACTTATTAATGTTATCTAAATAGCGCAAATTATTTGTACAAGTTATTTATCTTTGATACATTGATCTTGTAAAGTGGTTCATGTGTTCAAAAATCCTCAATCATTTAAAAGAAAAAATAGAGGGAGAAAATTAAATATCTCAATGTAGAAACAAATGGATGTAGATGCTATAAAGAGTTACTTTATAAGTAGTCACGTGATTAGCCAAATGGGTAACCTATGATGGAGTTGATTATTTTCCATTTTGAATATCCCATGACAGAAAGCAACCGAGAAAGGAAATGTATGTCATGCTTACTTCCCAATGATGTAGGAAAAACTATTAGGTATTATCTAGGTGGGGTCTAGGGAAAATGATTCTACATATGTGTTAAAACTTCACTTTCAACTTTCTACAATTTAATATATACAATCGAGGAGATGCAGTTTTAGTAGTCACTTGCATGTATTATGGGTTTTACGCTAAATATGACTAGAGAAAACTGACGTAAAATGATATGTGAAGATAGATTTGGGTAAGGATTGATTCCGAATCGTGAATCGATCTAGCTAGTGGGAAGCTGGGTTAAACTACCCTCCCGACCTGATTAGTCACGAACTACTAGGCTGGCTTACCATTGAATCAGTAGATCAGCCTAATTGATTCATTCCTTAAAAAAAAAAATGAAAAAGAAAGCCTCTAAGTTGGAAATAATAATTGGATAATATATAGCAAGTCATTACATGTCAAAGCCACTTTATTTGTAATGATGAAGGATAATTTTTTAAAAATAATATTATCCAAATAATGATAAATGACTAATTATAAGTTAATGTATGTTAAAGATAAATAGAAAATTCAATTTTAATTAATATAAGTTCTTTTTATAAAATTTGTTAAATGTTAAGGATTTTGAATATAAGGAAAAAATAAAAAAAAAGTTGGAATCATATTAAGTCGAAAATTAATAAAAAAATTAGAAATTATTAATAAATTAGTATACTTAAAAAAGGAGAAAGAATATTACATTATTAAAAATTATTAATGTATTTAAAAAAAATTAAATATTAAACAAAAAAAACTAGTTTAAGGGCCGAACTGATCCAAAACTAACTCCCTTACCCTCCACCCGCTCCTTTACAGGCCAGTTACAGTTCAGTTGTGGTCGAGCACATAAACTGGCGGTTTCGAGCCAGTTTAGGGTCGGCCAGACACCCACTTCTACATGGAGATTATTAAGAAAGAATGGTAACATGACAAGTGGAAAAACTATATAGCATTTGCTTCATTGCTCTTGAGAGAAAAGAAGAAGAGAGTTCTTCATTCTAAGCTTTATTTTATCTATTGTAATAGTAATCCATCACTAAGATGACATTCTCTCATTTTCTAAGTTATCTCAAATGAGAAAGATCTATTGAGTAATTATAGAGTTTAATCATCAACATATACCGAATCATTAAATCAAATGAGATGAATTATCTTCTTGATAAATCCCTCTATGAGCTCCTCTTAAATCCAAACCTATAGAAAGTCTCTTTGAAGTACACAAACCTCCTAAGAGATGTTAAAAGTGAAAGGACTAACTCCAACGGTTCTTACTCCTAGACTACAACGCGATATCTCTTTGTGTTATCCCAATATTAAGGACTTAACTCCTAGAACCTTATCATTTAACTCAATTGTCATTGAGTTTAACACTCAAAATTTATTTTTAGCTCTTTATGACTTCCAGAGTTTATAATTTTCAGTTTACTATCAATACTTTTTGCAATGTTAAAGTTATATATCACATGGAGACATAAAATATATATATATATATATATATATATGACATGTATAGATGATGAATTGCAATTTCAGTGTTTATAATAAATCTAAGGTATAAATTAAGTGGAAATTATAAAATAAAATGGAAATTTCACTTTACATATACATAATTTCACTGTTTAATATTTTACACACCTGTGTTTTAGTTTTTAGCACTTTCAATATATATGTGATTTATCTTTATTTGTTATTATTACTCATCGAACACATGTCAATTTTTGAATGGTTTATAGTCATTAACTAACAAAATTATATTATTAGTATATTTGACTAAATGATAACAGAATAATTATAACTAATAAAAAGAAGAAAATGGCTAAGTAAAAAATCTATTCTTAGTCATCGGTCAGCCATCCCAAAGACAAAGGACAACTAACCAAAGCCAAAATTGGTTTGTCAACAGCAACTTACAGTCTACCACTATAGGTGAGTCGTGCAAACCACTAATAACGATAGGTGTTCATATATGTTAATTAGTGAGTGATCCCCATCCACCACCTCTAAAAACTAAAAAAGAGTAGAGAAATTAATCTCATTTTGATAGTGATTATCTTCAATGATCATACCACCCATCGATTCTAGTGGATAGACATTCAATACTTTAGGTGAGTCAAGACTCATATAATAGTTTTAGCACTTGGTTAGCCACCTCAAAATTGGGTAGCCTACCACCACTTTGGGGCATGTGCGAATTCTCCTTTCTTACCCTTAGTGGCCAACGACTAGTGAAGTGTTTAAGAGTCGGAAAATATTTTTTTAATATTTTTTCCTTTTATGTATTTTATTTCTTTTTCTATATATTTAACTAAATGTACTTATTTACATTATTATTTAAACTAACTAACATAGATGGATCAAAACCCAACAAGTATCCATTAACTAACAATGCCAAACAATTGTCAAAAGTGAAAATAAATATTTGTAAAATGATAGAGCAGTGAAAGCAGTTTTAATTTAATAGTATTGCTATTAGTCTCCTATTAAGATAGATTAGGGTTCGAAAACACTTTCTCCCATAATTAGTAAAAAAAAACATGATAAAGAGTAAAAACACTCAAGCATGCAATAATACAGCATATTTTTTTATACAAACTATGGTATATATGTTGCTCTGGTATTCGCACTGGCCAATAAACACTATCTGACTTACGAAACCAATATCTTAGGCGGTCATATACAACATAAGGGGATAAAAAGCATTTCCTTGTTTGATTTTCAAGATGTTTAAAATTTTCAAATACAAAAGGAGAAGCAAAATTGATTATAAATTGGTATTTATAATGATAATTTTTAGTTATTACTACATATCGAATATTATATATGATTTATTTGAATATGATAAAATACACCACTTGTATGTGCAAATGGATAACATGTATTACATAGAGATTATTGTATTACTAATATTTAACAAAAAGTTACATTTGTACATGTATTAGAATTAATATGATATGTTGAACAAAAGAAACCAAGATATTATATAATAAGATATCTCTCTATTTTCTAATTTAAACTAGCTTGTTGTATTCAACTATAGTAATTACATTATGCGAAGTTGTAAAAGTGGTTATATCATTGCTAAGTATATAGAGGCTAATAATCACGAAATCTTTTACATATATATTTAGATTTTGTTATTCCAAGGTTTCTAATCATTTGTGAATAAGAATTTACAATATTAAATCTGCATATATAAACTTTTATATTTATTTATATATCTTTATTTTTAGTGTCTAATTTGTATATATTAACAAATGAAAACTAATTAAAAGTAATATATTGTATTTAAACTAAACTTTAAGCATATATATATCTATATATATATATATATGAATATTATCTATCACAGTAGTGGAAGTATTCTTAACTGAGACAAAATATTATATCATAATATATATCAAATTCAATACTAATCCTTTTAGAATTCACAAATTAATTTGATTAGCTTCTTCAACACAAATATCGATAATATTTTTTAAAATATCAATTTTGTATCATATTCTCAATCAACTTTCTCCTTTTTTTTTTTTTTCTTTGTAATTACAACGTTCTTTTTTATATGGTGTATCAATTTCAAAATAATAAATAATATAATCTATGTTTTGAAAAATAAAATAAAAACAAAAGAAAAAAAAAACGGTTGTGCACTTTCTTATCTCAATATATAAATCAATGGAAAATAATGTACAAACAACATAGAAATGAATTCAACCAACCGGATGCTATAAATGGCCACTTAATGATTAGTAATGTATAATTATGTAATTAGCTGTTGGATTACTTGATGGAGTTGATTATTTATGAAATACCCACAAGATATCAAAGACTATAATAAGTAAATATGCAATAGCATATTTATATCTACATATGTCAAATTATAAAAACAAATTCTAACTTATAATAGAAAACACTACTTAACAGAATCATACAGCAGAGAAATATATATTTGCTTTAAAAACAACTAGAGTATACATTTTAACTGATATAAATCAATTATAAATTTACATAATTTTTAAGGGATGTCGACCTAATTTAACCTAAATTAATAGCAAAGTTAGCTGCACATTACATCGATCTCTATTTAATTGAGCTTAATTTTCTAGCTTCAAAACCCTAAGATAATTAGATTCGGTTTTTTTTTTTTTTAATTTAAAGCAAAGAATATTCAAAATAGCATAATAAGACAGTACAAAATAAGGCGGATTATCTGGCAACATTACGAATATTCTCGTCCACTAAAAGAGTTATTTTTTCCTTTTATAGGAGCAATATATAATCCAGGTCTTTCAACAAAACATGAATCACATATTTAGGCGAAGTAAACAAAGCATGTTCTTTGTTGGCCAAAACAAACAAACAAACACATTCATCATTTCCTCACTACCGCACTCGGTTGGTCAGGAAATCCCTGCAAACGAATTGATTTCTCTCCAAACATGGAAAGTCGTCGGATCATAATCGACTTTCAGGAAATTTTTCCTGCAGAAAGAGATTACATTCATCGGTCCATTACGATAAACTTTGTTGTCTGATAAGGAAAACAATATTTCTTTGTATCCGAACCTACAAACGCTGCCGCTTCGTATCCGAGCCTGAGTCCGTGACCGTTGCACCGAACCAACATTTCAAAAACCCCACCCACTCTCTCCCAGTTTTCGTGTGATCCCACTGTCCTAACGGCTATTCCATCCCGAAAATTTTTCCAAAAACTTCTCTCCCTCCCCCTCTCTCTCTGTCTCTTAACCAACGCAAAAGCATGGTGTCCAAATTCATCAAAAGAACACCAACAAAATCCATCAAAGATGCTAGAAACAACCACCGGCGCCACCGGCGCAAGAGAACCCCTATCAAGAACCTCACCGCCGCCTCCTCCACCTTAATCTCATCAATCAACAGGTCCATCTACTCTTGCCAACGCCGCCTTATCAAGATCTTCTCTGCATTGGCCTGTATCGCCACCCCGAAATCGAACTTCCAAAAGGGTTACGAAATCTTAAAGGAAACCGACAGCGAAGAAGTAAAATGTCGTACCATTTCTAAGACCGGCCTTCCTTTACGGAGATCTCTGTTTAATGAAAGTAACGATAGTTCTGATGATGATTTCAGTGTTAGACTTAGTTATTATCCTCTTCTTCTTCCACCTTTAGACTCTCCGAACAGGAAGAAAACCATAATTCTTGATCTCGATGAGACTTTAGTCCATTCTAAGACCGACCCTCCACCCGAGAAGTTCGATTTCATCGTGCGGCCGAAGATTAAAGGCGAGCTATTGAATTTCTACGTCCTAAAGCGCCCCGGTGTTGAGGAGTTTCTTGAAGCAATTGGGGGAAAATATGAAGTCGTTGTTTTCACAGCAGGGTTAAAAGAGTATGCTTCGCTAGTCCTCGACAGGATTGATCGAACGGGGGTGATCTCGCACCGGCTTTACCGCGATTCTTGCAGGGAAACAGAGGGGAGATTCGTAAAGGACTTGTCGCTCACGGGGAGGGATATGAAGAATGTGGTTATTGTCGATGACAACCCGAATGCTTACGTGTTTCACCCGGAGAACGCGATCCCGATTAAGCCCTTTATTGATGATTTAGGGGATGGTGAGCTTGGGAAATTGGTTAAGTTCTTCGAAAAATGTGATAGATTTGATGATTTAAGAGATGCTGTGAAATTGTATGTTGATGAGAGCACTCAAGGTTCAAATCGTTGCTTTGCTCAGGCAATAGATTGAATCTGATTTCTTCTCACATATTCAAGGTCATATTGTTGATGTTGTTGTTGTAGTTGTTTTGTTGATTTTAGTTCAATTTCTTAAATCTTGTAGTTTTGTATTGTTTTGAAAAGGTTGTAATTTCTTGCCCACAAAATTGGAAAAAAAAAAAAATAATATGTCTTACTAATGATTAGATGTATTAACTTTTGATCAATTTTTATAGTTGTGGGTGAACATGATAATTATCATACATGACATGGTTCCTGAGTATTTCTAGTTAAAATTTGAGACTAGTAGGCCTTTTCATCTTTCATCATTTCGTGCACATCAGTGCAGATTTACGCGATCCATGAACATCGGATTGGCATTAGAGCAAAGGTTCAAGATCGGGAGGCTGTCGTGGTGATAGGTATGTTTCGTTGTTGTAGTGCTGATCCATGAACATTGAATTGACATCAGAGCAAAGGTTCAAGATCGGGAGGCTGCCGCGACGACAGGTATGTTTGGTGGTGGTTGTGGTGCTTGTTCTGAGGTAAGGGGTTTTATTATCCTTGAGGTAAGAACCGTAGTTTTTAAAGGTTTCGCAATTAGGGATTGCTCTAGTGATAATCCTAATGAGCTATTTCCAAATTTAATGTCTAATGAGTGTGTGAATAATCCTAATAAGAGGGCATAAGTTAAATATAAAATTTAATGTCTAAGGCATCAAAAGAAATCTTGCATTTTTTAGTTGATGACATGAGAATCTATGACCTTTTTACTAGTTTCTTCATCATTTAACCGGGTTATGTAAGCAAATGAATATAAGGGAAATGCAAATGCGGTACAGTGCTGGCAGGATACAAACTTCAGGGATGGTGGTAGCCAGTGATGGCATGTGACCTAAAATCATGGTGTTGTAATTCGTTGGGTAGGTTGGAAAGGGAATAGAAGAATGACGAGTCCCTGGAGGAATAGTAATTCTTCTTGGCAATATCAATAGTAATTATTGTACGGACTCGGTTTGTATAAATCATATGTTTTTAGACCTTTAGATTAGTGAAATCTGCCATTATGTTTTCCAGTTTACTTATCAACAATGGCAGATCAACAGGTTTACGGTCATGATATTACAACTCGTTTTTGTATGTCACATAATGCATAAAAATTATATAAATTTGACATGTTATGTATCTATATATATAAGTCAGATCGTGCCGACACACCATAGTATGCTCAACAACCATTGTTCTTCTAGAGTAATGTGAAGAAGAAATATAAGTAACTATTTATAATTGTTGAATTTGACTCGATTCAATTTATTTATAAAAACCATACTAAATATATGAAGATTAAAACTTTTTAAATCTAACTTGAATTTTTATCATGGTATATAAATACAAAACTACAACAAGGCTTTGGAGGAAGAAGTAATTCTTCTAAACAGGAGAAACGGTTATTATCTTTTGCTCTGAAACTACATTACATTACATGATTGTTCAGCTAAACACGAACTAGCCAGCAAGAAGAAGTGCACACCATCCGACTCCTCAGTTCAAGTCCTACTCCTATGAAGGTCTAGGCTTGCCCAAAATATTCAAGCGTTGGTCTGAAACCAACATATCTAGCCTTCAGACAATAAACCCACACACAAAAATCTATTACTATGCATCAATATAAAGAGATCTCTTTACTTAAAAGAATATGGATGGATTTCGTTCCACCAGGACTGAAAGAATATTATAGAGTGGCTTATCGGGTGTGCATTCATTATGATCAGATAAGCTGAGTGAACTAAAACATAAGTGATCATGCTTACCACAAATTTTGCCATCAACAAGGCAAGCTCCGACGGATATTGGAATATCTCAATGCATCCTGATACGAGATAAAGGACATAGAGCCATCCTAAGGTAATCTATGTCTCCTGTAACAGCACCCAAAGAATATTGAAGTCCTAATGAAGGTGATAAAGTCAGTTAGAACTTTGCATCACACTGTAAATTGAACTTGTTTAAAAGCTAACGTAGCCTACATAAATGATCAGACGTTTAAAAGAACAGACAAAGCCTCACTAGATAATCCAATGTATACCAAAGAATTCCAAAACATGACACCAAGTATTAGCCTGCGAAGTAATTAGAAGTACAAGATGAATAGTCAAACTAAACTTCTCATTTGACTCGGCGAGATTCACAAAGCTCCCAACCAGTTTTTCTCTTTCACCAATACATGTCATTTGTTTAAACACCGACAGAGACAACCTCGAGGATATAGAAAACCCCTTTTTGGCGATCAAAGACGTCAAGAAAATAATGACTTAGCAAATAGACAGCATAAACAAATCAGAGGGAAATTGGACAAAAACAGTCGAAACAAACACGCCCAAATCTGAGCATCGAATCAAACATACACAAAAACTGAAATTCCAGCATTTGTGCATATAAAAATCAAGTTTACTCATTTCACAGCAAGTGTTACAACAATAAAAAGGCCAAAACATATAACTAGTTCCAAACCCAACAAATAGCAATTACAAGAACACAGAAACAAAACAAGTCCCAGAGACACAAGGACTACCAAAACAATACACTCCAAGATATAAAACTGGTCCCTAATTTTTTAGTTCAAAATGACATTGAAAAAGAACTAAAATCAATCGCAAGCAAAGATCTGAGTAGGCAAACGCCAAGCTTCGATCTTTGAGAAGCACATGTCATCAAGAGCATCACTACGACACCACTTGCAATTTGGGTTTTGCGTACAATCCGATGCTGAATAAAACGTGTTGCAGTTTATGGGAACCTGAGTACTGGTTCTCGTTCTGATTCTTCTTTGAGTACGAACAGATGGATCGGTTTGTAAAGAAAATGATGGTAAGACGAGGAGGAGGCCGAGTAGAAGAACAAGAAGAGGAGAGAGAAAGGGTTGCTTAGGAGAGAATGTAATTGTTCCCATTGTGGCTTGGTTTTTGGTGGGTTTGACAATTTGAGAAAGGTGGGGGGAAGGGATAAGAACGGAAAAGAAAAAGGAAAACGGACAAAGTGGGGAAGAGAAACGAATAGAAAATTTGTAACTTTAGATAAATTTACAAACTTAATTCTTTAATTATTAAATAATATTATTATAATTTTATTTTATTTTCTACAATATCAATAATTAATTATATATATTTACATATTAAGGAGACAACTTAAAAAAAATAACTTTAAAGAATCGAAATTCAGAAAATAAAGTTTCAAAATAACCATCCGATATGTTTGGATTAGTAGAAATTAATAAAAATAGATAAAAAAAAGAGTGAAAGTGTTGTGTTTAGTAACTAAGTAAAAATCCAAGAAAAAGAAAGAAAACTAGTACTTTCTACTTTTAAAACCAATAACTTTCTCCCAAAAGTTGGAAAGAAAGGGAAAATGGGTGGAAAATGATTTAAACTTACAAAAATAACCTTTGAAAGATGAGTTTGCTAAATAATCAAAAGGGTAATATTGGCTGTAAATAATTTTTTTTTCTTTGATTTCCTTTATGGGACATAAACCAAACAATAAAAATGAAAAGTTTCTTTTTGATTCATTCTAATTTTTTTTTTAAATATCCGAACACAAAATGAAAACTTGATTTCCTCCCTTTTCCTTTTCCTTTCTTTTGAATGATATTCATATCTATTGGTTTCTCTTCTATAAAAATTTACCAAATACAGTGATCATCTAGAGCATTCATTAAGTGTTTAAATCAAGCAGTAGTTACACGCAAATATGGATAAAGAGTGAATAAGTTATAAAACTTTACTTAAAGTCACACCCTATCTTATTAATAAAGATAAAGCTGTAAATATGCTTAATCCAAACTTCATTTAAATAAGTATTCAATAAACTTGAATTCGATTTGAAAAACTTGTTTTCATTTAGTAATATTAAAATGTATTATGAATTTAATAAATTTTGCGAACCTATCAATTTTTTTTAAAATGTGTAGAATCAAGAAAAACACATTACAATCTTAAAATAAGGGAAAAAAATTGAGAAATATGATACTTAAATTTTGAAATAGATTCTTCTGAGTAGTTAAATGTATAATATGGTGGTATATTAATAATAATAATAAAAAGTACATATTTAACTATCAACATGTTACATTTTTAAGTCATTCCTAAATATTTATTTTTTGCAATTGCAAATGTCTACAAACGGTTATTTATAGACAATGTTAATTTTTTTGCAAGCTAAAAAAACACAACGCTTTTGCATTATTCAAAATATTTATTCTAAAAATAATATGATAAAATGTTAATGAATAAATAAAGTAATAAAATAATTACAAAAATTAAATTTTTTTTAAAAAGATGGCGATTAGCTTCCCCTTATCATAGGGATAACTGGAATAGCTTCAAATAAAAAAGTAGATTAGCCACTCTAGTTAGTTGCCTACTACATGGAGGGAAGGAAAATCATACAAACACTCATCATAGAACTTATTTTTTAATTAATTCTTGTGTTATTTCTTTTTTTCCTTAAATGAAGAGTAAGTTCCAACTACCTATTTTTATAAGTGGATTTGACTCATACTTTTCAAATGGTTACTTAAGCATCCCCTTGGATATATTTATATTTATATATATATATATATGTATTGCATTTTGATAATTTTTTATTTTCTTATTTTTTGTAAGTTTATTATATTATTTACGGTGAATCAATGAAATGATGCCCCGTGACCATGAATAAAATAATAATTCATTAACTTTTACAAACATTAAAAAAGTTTCAGAAGTAAAGGTTTAGCTTTTGAAAATAGAAAAATGTTGCCCCAATAATAACAACTACAAAACCCACAATTTGTTTACCAAAAAGGATAAGAGATGAGGGCCTATTTTATTTTGGAGTTTTGTTTAGACTTATGGAAGACGTAAACATCAACAAGACTCCACGACATGACAACTCGTCCTTCCTTCTTCTCATGGAATGAAAATGGAATCTTTCTCCATAAAACCGCTGATGATCAATTAATCCATCATTTTTCGTTTATAACCCAAAAACACAATTCAACTCTTCCCCCGATATTCCAAATTCCAACACTCGTCTGCTTAGGGTTTTAATTGGTAGCTTTTTTATTTTTTTTCATTTTCTTTTTGTATATAAATCTAACTCAATCTGTGTATATATATTTTGCGGAGAATTACATGCTTTATGGAGGGGTATAATTCAACCCCACATGCTCAATCCGAAGAATTTAGTAATAGTGCGGAGTCTAGGGTTTCTGGACTACCTATCGACCGGAGCGTTGATTCGGTGAATTGGGATTCTTGTTCAAAGGTGATTTTATCGATTCTGTTTTCTTGGTTTGTTTATAATCTTTCTTTTTGGGCGGTCTGTAAGCATTTTGTGTAAAGATGTGGAATCCGGTTTTTGTGCGTTGAAGTAGTTTGGTAAAGTTATCGTCTTTGATATGCTGGTGTTTTGATTGTGCGAATATTGTTTTTATTAGATTCGAAAGGAAGAAATATGGAGTACAAATCTATTAGATGTCGTTTATTAGTATTGGTTCTAATAACGAGTGTACTACGGAGAATTGTATAAGGAAAGTTGGCTCGCTTTCTTATCACCAGAAATTATCGTGTGAGATTGCATATACATTGTTCTTAAGTTATTGGAATCCTTTTAGTATCAGTTATAGTAATACAACTTAGTAATCATGTCCCTGAGAATTTTCGTATACATTTGCATCCCTTTCAGGTGTGGAAGATTTATCTGCAATGAGCAATGAAGAGATAATAACTATTGTAGAGTATTTGCAACTTGATTAGGCTGTTGCTCTTTTTCCTCTTCCTTATGTTACTTTAGTGGTGAAGCTGTGGGATGTCTTGGTGTCCTGTATGCTTCGTTAATCTGTTGAAATTCTTGGTGCCCTGAAATAAAGAGCTAGAATAGCCAAGCTCATTGCATCCAAGAACTGCTTTGATCATTCTCGTAAGTTCTATCTTGAACATGAGATTTTATGCATGTATGTCTCATTATACTGGCTGATGACAGTAGTTTTACTGCTATATCGTTCATTCCTTCCAAAAGCTTATTAGCCAAAGTAATTAGCGGTCGAACGTCGTGTTCTTTCAATGACACTGTTGGTGGATAGCATTCTTCCTTGTGCATTCTTCATTCATGTTGTCTGCCATGAATCAGTCTTGAGATTCCCCTGAATGATAGTCTTATAGCACTTAGAATTGAATAAATTGAACCAAGATAGAAATGGAATTGATTTTGGTTTTCATTAATTGCGATGTCAGGTTAAAAGAGATGCTGAAAATGGAATCCAGCATCATGATCTCCTAAATGCTGGTGGTCCAGAGGATCAAAGTTCGTCTTGCAGACAACATGAGGTTGGGTCGCCTTGTATCAATGACAAGGAGTCTACCAAGGGGGGAGAATCTTACGGTAACCATCGGAAGGAAGGGAAGTACTTCTATTATGATTCCCCCCATTATGAAGATACTGGACCTTGGATACCCATTTCTGTTCCTCCGATGTGGGAGGGTGAGCAAGGTAATCAGGGCAAAAGCTTTTGCTCAAATGGGGGTTACTTCCCTGAAGGTGACATGGGATGGAGCCGTTACCTAACAGAAGAGAAGGAGCTTACCATGTGGGATGTTGTAGTTGAAATGTTGCTTGCAGCACGAGGAAAAGTTACTGCCCTTACATCGGGTGACATCGAAAGTTACAGATTTCTGTGGTTATCCACTCCTTTGCTTGAGCAAGCTTGGCAGGAGATGGCACAAACCCTTACAGAGAACAGCTTTGAAAATGCAAGGGAACTTCTGGAAGCAGAACCTCCGAAATGGTTGTCTGACAGCAGTGCTTCTGCTTGTATGCTGTGTGGGATGCGTTTTCACCCGATCATGCGGTCAAGGCATCACTGCAGATTTTGTGGAGGAGTATTTTGTGGTGAATGCTCTAGAGGAAGGAGTTTATTGCCAGAAAAGTTCCGCACGAGTGACCCACAAAGAGTATGTGATGTATGCTGTGTGCGCCTTGAGTCTGTCCAGCCTTACCTAATGGACCAAGTTAGCCGTGCTTCTCAATTCCCAACATGTGATTTGACTGACCTTAGTACTTTAAGGTCTTGGGTCAACTTCCCATGGGGACAATCCATGGAGCATGAGATTTACAAGGCAACAAATACCATTCGCAGCTATAGTAAGGTGCGTCAAGTTCCTTGCTGCTTACAAACTTCTATATATGATTAGTATTTTGTTTTCACTGGGTACATTTTTTCTCAATGGTAAGCCAGAGGGATTTTGTTGAAATATGCTAGTCCTTTCTAGGTGAAGTCAAAAGCACTTCTTTAGAGCCTCTTCACCTACCATAAGTAAGAGGGTGGTGTGATACTTCGAAATGATTGACCTTTCTATCAAAAGGTTATTATAAAAAAAAAAAAAAAAAAGGAATGAAAAAATTCTGCTTGCAAGTGAGCCATGTATTTTGGGCTCAATATAATTATTAGACTTGAAGATGGTTTCTCTAGATGCCAAAAGTTAGCTTGATCTCTCTTTCTATTATGTGACAACAAAAGGCTACTACAGAAGTAGCTCCTTGTAAATGGTGAAAATAGGAGGTACTTCAGGTAACTTGGCTCCTACCTTCCTATGAACTAATTTGTTGTGCTTGACTAGGGACAAGATCTTATGCAGTTTCTATTTTCTATGTTCATACATTGTTACTGCTTTATGAATGTGCAGGTGGGTGCACTAAAAGCTGAGAGGGCTATTCCAGATGCCATATTGCGAAATGCGAAAGGCCTTGCAATAATTACCATCGTGAAAGTGGGAGTCATGGTTACTTATAATGTTGGCACTGGACTCGTGCTTGCTCATAGGGAAGATGGCTCATGGTCACCACCTTCCGCAATTTCTTCATTTGGAGTTGGTTGGGGAGCACAGGTAAGACAGTACCTATCTACAATTATTCTCTTGATGGTAAAGCATCAATGATTCTCTCTCTCTCTCTCCCGTCCTCCCCCCTCCCTGAGCTTGAGTCGTTCCTCATTCGATACTTTATATGCTTTTTTGGTGGGGCTTTTGACTGAATCTGCTTCTGATTTATATGTGATAGATGTTACCTTTTTTGTGGCTATTTGGGGTATAACGTGTGAATAAAGTGTTTGTAATTCCTGTGCTGAAAGTTGTACTCTATAGCATTTGGGAGCTTTTTGCAGTGTGTTTGGCCCTTAATTCAGTGTTGAATATCACTAGATTGTGCTGCAACTAAGCTGCCTATCCACTAATTTTAGTTAATATGGTGAAAGAGCAATGTTGCTGGTTCTGCAAGTCTGTCTTTTTATTTTAAGAACCAATGTTTAATTTCCTTCAACATTTTGTATTCCTTTCATTTGCTCTCTTCACTTTCATTTTTCACTTAGGTTTTTGCTGGTGGCTAGCGGAAGCAGACAGTGACATCACCATGCAATACATCTGTTTAATTTGATTTAATTTTTTATGTATTAAGTAATTAAGTTGATTGCAGGGCGGAGGAGAATTGACAGACTTTATAATTGTGTTGAGAACGTATGATGCTGTAAAGACATTCTGTGGCAGTGCTCATGTTTCGGTTGGTGCTGGTATGAGTGCTGCAGTTGGTACTGTTGGACGAGCTTGTGGAGCTGATATGCGAGCTGGTGATGGTGGTTATGCTGCTTGTTATACATACAGTTGCAGTAAAGGTACCTACTTATCTTGCATGCTGTCCATATAAAGCTCTGTGTGATTATAATACCACAATACCCAGCTTAGGTATTTATATGTAGTCGCATCTCAATTTGCAAGAGGCTTTCCATGAGGTCAGAAAGGAAAAAAATCTCTGGGATCTGTGGTTCCCTTTTTTACCATCTTTGAGAATGAATGATAGACGGTAAAGCCATGGATCAATCCAGGGCATGTATGTTGCGATTGATTAGGTTGCAACCCTTGCCCCAACAATGCCAGCATGCCACTGCAATATCATTTATGATGTCGAAATAATTATTTAGAAGTCATAAATGATTTGTTGTAGAAACAGACTTTAAAATAAATGATTTATACTCATTGTCTATTGGGTTTCTCTCTCTCTCTATCTATATATATATATATTTTTCTATGATGAGCTGATTCTTGTCACATTTTGCTTCCATTGTGTCATCTGACTTATCTAGCTTCTGAACCTTCACTTAAGCTGATAGTGCTTTTTTCCTTCCAAATTCCATTCTAGTTCTTCAATATAAATCATGATATTAGCCTTGTATTAGTTGTTTTGACCAAATTTTCCTGTTCAAAAGATCTCTCTTCATTGATTCTACCTGTATCATTTGTGGTGCTCTTTTATCTCTTAAGTATTATACTGAGGTATCACAGAAAATATTATTTTTGTATATACCCATTTCCTTAAGGTCATTCTGTAAGATCTTAGTTATCTCTTGAAGATCACT
Organism: Lumnitzera littorea; assembly: GCA_024138015.1. Lineage (NCBI taxonomy): Eukaryota > Viridiplantae > Streptophyta > Magnoliopsida > Myrtales > Combretaceae > Lumnitzera > Lumnitzera littorea. The sequence goes on along the minus strand of JAMXBB010000011.1, from coordinate 99,312,124 downwards.
TATCTCCAAGTTATTGAAGGCACTATACCTTAGCTCAATGACACAGCAGGAGCTCTTGAAAAATTTCTCACTGCAACTCAATTCTTCATATCTCGTTTTCTAACCCAACAGGATAGAACAATTGCTGTACCACTAGGGTGCTTGCTTTACGTTAGAATAGCAATTTTCAAGTTTCAAAGAACTCCCACACAGTCACGTGTGAATTCCTCTTATTTTCTTTGCTGCACTGCAAAATTAAATAAATATTCCTAATGGATAAGGCCCCAGATTCTCATGCCAATTTGCATGAGATCTTGGGTTGAAATCTCACTAAGGCTCTTTTTAGGGCTGCTTTTATATAGTACAAGCTTGAGTAAAATAGTTAGTAGATCTTATAGGATGGTTTATGTGCATGGAGATAACAGTCTAATTATGGCTCTCTCCCTTCGTTAGAAAAGCTGTTGCAAATTTGCATTAATGTTCGCTTCTTTGTTTTTGGGATCTTACAGCTTGCATGTGAATTTTATAGATTTGCTACTGCTCCTTTTTAACATACTTTGCTAGGTATTGATTCGTTAGCGCACATTAGTTTTGAAAAATGAGGGTTGATATACCCCTTAAATAATGGGATCCATGGAGGGTTTGTCATACGATTTTATGAGAGAGATTGAAGCTAGGCTAGGGGAATAATGTGATAATGTTGATGTACTCTTTAGAAATAATGATGCCTCCAAACTGAGTGTTTATAGTGCAATGTTTATGAGAGGATTTTCGCTAAAATAGGTTCAAAATCCATTACAAGCAAGCTTAATGTAATGAGGGATAAATTGAGCGAGCTTCAGCTGGAGATTCTTATTACCAATCTATTCTCGAAAGCTGTCTTCAGAAATTATGTCTTTACTTAGCAAACTAACTTCATTGTTTAAATGATGCATCTTTTATTATGCAGGTGCATTTGTTGGGTGCTCCCTTGAAGGAAGTGTTTTCACAACTCGAATGCGAGAAAACTCTCGATTTTACGGCAGCCAGGCTATAAGTGCATCAGACATACTTCTTGGTTCACTGCCAAGGCCTTCTGCAGCCGCTATCCTATATCAAGCACTTGCAGACATGTATGATAAGCTGGAAGGAGGGTTCCAATTAGCAACATAACATGGCAAAACTGGGTACTCTTCAGCTTATGCACCTGCTAGTATCCCCCCCCATTCTTTACCTATGTAAAGATTAAAATTCTTTCTGAATGTACAGCACGTCCAAATATGTTCTCCCCCGGAAGAGAGAAAAAATTATTGTTACAACCATGTACATGGTACATCTATCCGCTTGTACATAGTGCCTTTTCTTATTGTTGAAAAAGTTCCCCATGCATTTCTGGGCACAACAGAATAAGAACTAGCTTTGCCTTCACAAACTTCTTTGCTTATAAGCTCACGAGGTGCCAAATTTCACTATTCTCAAATGGCATCCTCATCCGCATTCGTATTGCGGTATCTCCTTCAATTATGTGCTGTCGTGTCGGAAAAATGTTTAATTTGTATTCACTTGTTCACTTTTTCACAAATGCATGGCAGCTTTTAATTGAATGGAACATGGATGGACTTAGGTAAGTTTGTCCATGTATTTTTTCCCCGAAGGTCTAGAACAATACGTTTTTCAAAACTATAGTTTTTCGAGTTCTATTTTGGTTTTAATGGATAATTTTATGATTTTATGTTTGCTTATTATGTATTTAGTTCCTTCATTTATAAAATTAAGTATTTGGCTCTTAAATCATTTTTAAAAACAGACTTCGAGGTCCTTATTTATTATTATTATTCGGAAAAAGTATATTTTTAATCTTTAAACTTGACGTATGATTGTTTGTTTTTCTAATTGAGTTCTAAAACTTTTATTTATTTATTTTTTATTTTTATCAAGTCTAGAAAGTTTGTAAAACTTTGTAAATGAGTTCCTTTTATTTTTAGCACCATCAATTTTTCTGGTAAGAAATGACATGTGGACATGTGCTGGCTTTTGGTTGGTCCATAAAATTAATTTAAATGAAAAAAAAAATAATTATCTAGATATTAAATGAGTAAATTAATGAAAAATAAAAAATAGAAAAATTAGAAAGAAAAAGAAAAAATTATATATAAAAAACAGTATGTTCTAATCCCCTAAAGGGTAAGGGATGGGTAAAATGGCTTAATTTGATGAGGTAGGTTGTGATCCACCCTAAAGGGTGTATGATCTCCGTAAGATGATAGGTAGCTATCAATGCATAACCTAATGGGATTATTGTGAGGCTAGTTTAGTGGTCACCACAACTGTAAGTAAGGTAAGCAACTCACCTTATCAAACTATGTTGTGCCAATTGGGGTTACCCTATATACCTAGCCATTTTTACAATCTTGTTATTAGAAGAAGTGATATAAGTGCTCGGCCTGTACTGTTATTTGGTGATGGGGCTTTGTACAATTAAATAAAGATTCAATCTTTTATTAATTTTGGTTGTTTACGAACAAAGAAAAACTTAAAGGATATTATGGAAAAATTAGTCTTTTGATATGACAGCACCAAAGATTAATTTGAACTAAGTTTTTATTTAGTTATAGCCTAATATAACATCGCATACTATAATCAAATAGGGTTGAAAACAACTAGTTGATATAACAATAGAACTAGGTAATTCAACGATTTAAAATTACTGTTAAAATTATTCAATCAATATGACAGTACAATTAAGATGAAGGAAGAGTTCTTTGCTAAGATTGGAGAAATTGATAAGAACTAAGGTTTTAGAAAAATATTCTCTCAAGAGAATGTGTTTTTAATTCAATAGTTCACTCTTACTAACTAAATAAAAGTGCTTATAAGAGTATTCATATAAAATCTTGACATCTCCAAGGCAAGATAGGTTAAGCCTTAAATAACAGGTAAACTTGTAAATAAGTAAAACCTAATGAGACAAACAAATGCCTTCAAAAATTAAAAAATAAAGTCACAATAATTTTCACCATCATGATCATGGTCAGATTTATGGGGTGTGATATGCTTAATGAATCCATGTAGATGTTTACATTTGGGTTTAGGGGCAAGAATTTACCCATGATCCTCTTGGCATGTTTTAATTCTCCTATTTCTTGAGCTTGGGTGATAATCTCCAAAGTTCCTAACCTTTCCTTGACCTCTCTAGCCATTAGGGAACATTTCCTTAGACTTCAATCCCTATAAAAAAATATTTAGTAGTAACATAATCTTATATTGATGAAATTCAAATTTCAAACACCTAAATTCAAATTTTGAACACCTAGTTAATCAAGGTTGTCATTGCATAGTGAATTTAAAAATAGATAGTCCTATTGTATATATTGAATGTTTATGTGATCAAAGCAAAATATCTTGATCTCATAAATATTCATTACATACAAGGCATTAAAATAAATGCCAATACTTGAGAAATATGATACTTTACTTAAATTTATTATTTATTCATATTTACAATATACTAAACCCCTTTTGGGTATTTATAAATTTAAAAGATAATTCTTTTTTGTTCATCTTCCGAATCCTTCATAATGCCTATTTGAATTGTTTGAGGCATTTGGTTTGTTTGATTCTCAAACCTTACAAAAATCTATAAGGAAGTAAGCAAAATCACAACTCGGTAAGCAGTAAAGAATAAGTGTCATATATAAACAAGAAAAACAACAAGTCCTTTTAGAGTGTAATGTGATGTTGCAATTCAAATGCCATCTGCACAATGGTAATCAGTGCATTGAGAGACTAGAGAAAATGACCCCATTTTAGTCTGAGTTTCGAGGAGTTTTACTATACTATAGCCAATTGTTTCATGGGACCGATTTCTCATTAATCTCAAAATGTGCAATGGATGTTCACTTGTCTCCTCTATACCCATTTCAAATTATCATTTATACTTTTCAAACTTGAACGATGACCTTCTCTCTTGTCACTTTGTTTAGCAAAATTGAAAAGAAGGAAACCTTACCGTTTTCCTCGCTATATGGGTAGTGTTAATGAGAAAAATGCAAAAATTTGAAAATGCGGAAATGCAATGTATGTACTTGTTTTAAGAGTTGTATATTACGTTAATCAGGTTATTTAGGTGATCAAACAAATGAATCCTTCTAAGTCAGAATATTAAATGTATTTGCAAAGCAGCACAAACCGTTATCCATAGTCCTTTCATTCACATTAGTTGCACTTATATAAACAACTAATTATAAGTATGAGCAATATAATGACTCACAATCTTTTGTTAACATAATCAAAAACTATCGTAAGGAACCTATTTAGTAGTTGCCTGATACTCTCTTGAAAGTTGAGTTGAAATCTTAAAAAATTTTAATATTAGCTATATTTAGATAAGTTATGTTATATCGTAGTGATAGTACATTATTAATCTTTTGCTTGTAATTACTTTATAGATCCTTTTTATTTTACTATATACTTATTGATTATGCAGGGATCAACTTCAAAGAGAAATAGAGTATGCTGGATGGGCCATAATAGAGGTTAGGCTTAATAGACTCATTGCTCCTGAGGACTTGCAAGAAAGCCTCTTATGTGTAAGGAAAGTAAGGAGATAGAGAGAGAAGAGATCAAGCTAACCATGCACTGAAACTTGGGTAGAGGGTGCTCGCTAAGAGTGTGTGGAGAGGTGTTCTTAGTACTAGAGAAGGTCTCGATCCCTTTACTTGGTGGCCTCTTACACTATTTATAGTATAATAGAGGTATGGTACTTGGATACGTAGAGGTTTGGGGTGTGCTCTTACTGGCAAGTGGCAGGAGACGTGTGACATGTGGTTAACAGAGTGGCTTTAGAGGATAGTCGGCCACAGTTATGACAATGTCGGCAGCCATGTCTATAATCTGCAAGTATAACATCCTTAGGGGTTGTTAGGTGTACTAGTCACACCACAAGTATTAGAAGGTAATTAATGAACCTTGACTAGGTGTTAGCGCTAAAGACAAAGGAGGAGTAAGGACACTCAAGGAGTAAATAGGTGCTCATTTGAGGATGAATCAAGCTTTTGGAGTGCTTATTGAAACCCCTATGGCTGTTGCACTTAAGTTTAGGCAAGGATGGGTTAATGCTCAGCATCGAGCATATCTAAGTGGTTGTCTAAGTGCTCATAAAGAGTGACCCAAGTAGATCATGGTGCTTGCAGGGAGTAGGGTGCTTCCCTGTGCGTTCACCTCTTGGCCATTATGGGCCTTCCTATGAGCTGGGCTTTGGGCTAGCTAAAAATTGGTGTCAACAATACTTATAAAAGAAGTAATAATAAATGTTTACCAAAAGAAATCTTAACTTTTATGAAAAGTGTAATTACTACTATATGTAGTATATATATAGTTATGGAGATGTTGGAAAATAGTTATAAGGTTGTTAATGTAAGAGAATTGAAATAAGACATTATTAATATAAAGGCTAATGTAAATAGAAAATTAAAGTTGTACGAAAACTCAAAATATATAATAATTAGTAATAGCTATTATTCAGCAGAATTTTTATATTATATGTTTTATCATATATTCAACATTTTAAGTGAAAATAAGACTAAAATGCCAAGAAAATTAGAAAATAATCAAGGATAGAACCAAAATGTCATATTAGATATAGGAAAGTATGTGAAAAATTTAGGGATTTTAGGAAATTAATAGATGCGGTTTTACAATTTTTCTTTAAAACTAGTATATTTTAGTAAAATTGGCAGTAACTCGTAAAAAATATAAAAAATACTAAACATATAAAATTAATTTTAGAAAAATTAGTATAAGTAAATATATAAATAAAGGACTTATGGTTACAAGAGTGCCTTAAAAGGACAAGAAACGAATTTGCTAGAATTTCTGCAACAAAAACCACCCAAACCACCACTTGTAGCCACCAAATAGCTACTATTGCCACTACTATTGCCGCCACTAGAGTATTGACCCATCTTTGAAGCTTCCAAAATGAGATAATAACTCTTCCTTATGAATTTTGGGGCTAACAACTCATTGTGG